>OU898284.1:994704-1158133 GCA_918026665.1 Diabrotica balteata
ATTTTTACCTGGGACAGCATTTACTATACTAAACTATGTATAGTTGCGGTAAGACATATAGTAGAACACTCAGATTTATAGGTTTTGAAACCATTTAAGCGTGTTGCTTACTTTTCGACAGGGAAGACTGTTTGCACGTTCATGAGCATCTGTGAATAGTCGCTCCGAAGATTCCTTTTAGGATGAAATACGTATAAGCTAATATACAGAGGCACTATAAGTGAACAAAAATCTTAACGGCTTTCCTTTTATTTCGATGTACTATTTATGAGTACGAATAACCAATTCGCCAAGGATTTTTTCTTAGTTGAGGAAATATGTTATGGAATGCAATTTTTGATTCTGATTTCTCTATTTACATCTTTATCAACGTCTGTTTTGCCTTGCAATTCTTAGAAGGCACAGATTAAAACAAAAGTCTGGATTTTGGTTTTGTCAATTAGAAATTTTCGGATTTCCAGTTTCGTGATTTACTTAAATGTTATTTTAAAAGAATGTGTGCTCAAATAACGAAAAATAAACATTTTTCATTCAGCACCCGGTAAATTTGTGTAAGGTAAATTTATGTATTTTTGCATGGCCTCTTTTAGTAGTCACGAACCGCCACTGATGTTGTTTAAATAGATGTTTAAATTGTTCCAGTATCACATACGACAGACGACATGATTTTCCAATGGGATCCAGATGTTCCTTTAGTCGTAGACGAAAATATTGAGCTTCCCCAATTGGCGTTGGTGAAAAATAATACTGCGGACTGTACTCAAGTATATTCAACAGGTGAGAAAGTTAGGGTAGAAAATTAACAGCAAGAACAGTGCAAATAATTAAACCATTTGCTTTTGTTCTTTCACGCCACCGTCAAAAGATTTCGAGGAGGTCTTGACACCTTCTTTGTCCTTGCATTTTTTTACTACAAAGGATTTATAAATAATTCAAGTTAATGTAGGGCGGGAGTTTCTATTTATAACTATTTTGAATGTGTTTTATTGAAATATGATAAAAAATTTTAATTGATTATATAAAATTCTTCTTTTTTCAATGAAAGAGGTCTTGTAATAAAAGTTTATTTAAGCTGTTAAAGCTGTGAGTTAGAAACTTTTGTGTTGTAATTTTTCAGCTATGAATCTGTCAAAATATACCCCAGCTGAGCGAATGGACTTTAACTATTACCTCTTTCTATTTTTAGGTAATTTTACCTGTCTTGAAGTGGTTTTTGTACTAAAACGAAGACTTGGCTATTATCTTTTTCATACTTATATACCAACGTGTCTGATAGTAATAATGTCGGTAAGTTGCTCATTTTATTTTTGCAAACTATTTTTTAATATTTATTTTTAATAAATTTTCCGATATAGAATATCTGGCATGGGATATAAGACGAAATTATAACTAAGCTGTCTTCTGTCTTTAATAACGCATATAGTCTCTTAAAACATCTTAATCCACAAGAAACTCTTTAAAATCTGAATGACATCACAAGAGGCAACAAATTTATTTATTTTATCCAC
Organism: Diabrotica balteata; assembly: GCA_918026665.1. Classification (NCBI taxonomy): domain Eukaryota; kingdom Metazoa; phylum Arthropoda; class Insecta; order Coleoptera; family Chrysomelidae; genus Diabrotica; species Diabrotica balteata. The sequence continues at coordinate 996,213 of OU898284.1, forward strand.
GTCTTCCACAAGGAAGACGTGGCGAAGCCGAGGAAGACCCCCAACGCGATGGACCGACGACCTCAAAAGAATCGTGATGAAGAGACGGAATGGAAAAAGTCTAGAGGAGGTCTATGTTCAACAATGGACAACTCAGGGCTGATTGATGATGATGATGATGTCTTCCACAAAATATTTTTTGTTTATCTAAAGGGAAAGAACAGCAGATGGACAAAAGAATGGTCTCTCGAAAAGGCACCAACGTGTATTTGTGCACGTTGGTGCACAACACCAACATGAATCACACCAACGATGAATTAACCACCATACAATACTCCTTCTTCCTATGGAGTCTATTTGTTACGGATGTTGGACACTAACATGGCTATTCTGACTTTGTTGACTGCTGTCCTGAAAAGTCCGGTAGTGGTTAAGTTAAACCATTTTCGCAGGTTAAGCAGCCAGGATATTCTTCTCCGTCCTGGACCTCTTTTCCCATGCACTTTACCTTGAAGTATGGTCCGAAACAGCTGCAGTTTGTTCGAAATAGATATTGTTTATTATACGGCGATATCTGCTGTCTAGACCAAATGAATTTAATATTCCATATAATACTAGGAGATTCATATACAATGTGTCAATTTGTAAAGGTACGAACCTATATAATTTCTGTAAATGGGTATATTTATTTAAAAAACCCTTAAAAGGGCCACATCAATAGAACAAACGTTTTCGGACTACACAGTCCATCATCAGGTTATTAAAATCGAAAATGCCTAAAAATAAGTATAAACCATTTAGTTAAAACAAACGAGATTTTGAAATTTTGACTAAGGTTGAAAAGCAAAAATGGTTATACTTACTAGGTCATAATGCCTGAGCCACCAAAATATTAGGTAAAAACCCTTTAAATTACATTTGGTTATGAAATGTTGTACATTGTGTTATAAAATAACTGTGATGTTATATATTAAATTAAGTCCCGAACAATCTAGGACAATGCTTAACTAATACAAAAGATCCCATCAACTACATGGATCGTAGTGGCGTTTATAAATTACAGTGCTCTGATTGTGATGCTACATATATAGGTAGAACCTGTAGATCACTAACTTCTCGTTCCTTAGAACACACTAAAAAAGAGAAACACTTCCACCTTCTCTCAACATCTTGCACAACATAAACATACCCTCAACATCCCAGAAGACGTCTCTTTGTTACATAATATTCCCCAAAAAAATTTTCTAAAATTAGACCTATATGAAGACTTGGAAATAGTCAAAGAAAAACAAAAAAAGCCCCAATTGTGTTAATCGCCATGTATCTTTCAACCGTGACTTTCAACCTTTACATCGTCAACTTTTTTCATAGTCCACACTTCACAATACTGTCCTATTTTCTTTGCCTTATTTTCCTATACAAACGTCAACACCTTATTCCTACATAATCTTGTGGTTCTTCAAACACCCTTTTTATACAATATCGTCACACCTTCCTCTCACAAATTTCTGACCCCAATTTTAACTTCAGAACCATCCACATCCACCATACCAACATTTCACTATCTTATCTCTTCACTCACTTCACTCTTCACTTCTACATCGTTTTCCTGTTAATTTTGTTCTCTTTCATTATTTCTTGGTCAATTCATATATTAAACATGTATCCAATAGTTTTAATTTAGTAATCACTTAAACATTATCTAACAATTTATTAAAATTCATAATCTATCATATTACATAGAATCCTAATCTACCTTTGTCCACCTTCTTTCGGTCAACAACTTAGTAGCACACTTATAGGTACAACAAATTTCAGGTTTCTACAAACTGAATTTAATACCACCTAAATAGATTTTGTTCAGGGTGCTAGATACTTTAAGTATAAAGGACCCCTATTATCTCTAATTGTTGATCAACTCCTTTTCTCCTTCACCCCCCCCCTCCTTTCATTTCTTTTACTTTCATTCTCATCAGTCTCTGAGGAACCCAGTCTCTTCGATTTTAAATTCAATCACATATGTTACTACTTCAATTTCTTCAGCCTGTAGATTTCCATCTTACTAAACTTAATTTTATTAATTCTTCACCATAGGAGCATTCCTAAATAAAGTCATTTAAACATGAGGTCTGATATTAGCTTCAAATATTTGTTATTTAATTTTTACCTTGTCCTAGATGTGTTAAACATAAAAGGATAAATTTCACAAATACAAGCTAACCCAAAAATTAAATACACTTTAGACCACATTCCATACGACGAAAAGCAACATAAGTTGCCTAAGGCACAGGTCATTATATTAATCATGACTATAAAACCATCATTGATTTGACATCTTTTATACCCTAAATTAATAAATAAAAAGTTTTTAAATCCCAACACCTAGATTGTTGTTATTTTTAAAATCATCAAAACTTGTTGAATCTTTTGGCTGTAGTAATACTATGTACAACTTTTATAGTTTTTGTTGCATTGACATTCTGTTATCTTCATCCTTCAAAAGTATCTTGTCAATCAGTTCCACGTTGTTCTCCGAGTGCAGAGGTTGTCTCTCGCCCGGCTCTGGAACCCATTTGAGCCATGTGTTACCTTTGGTCAAATTAATTTAATATAGAACATCACAGTTATTTTATAACACAATGTACAACATTTCATAACTAAATGTAATTTAAAGGGTTTTTACCCTAATATTTTGGTGGCTCAGGCATTATGACCTAGTAAGTATAACCATTTTTGCTTTTCAACCTTAGTCAAAATTTCAAAATCTCGTTTGTTTTAACTAAATGGTTTATACTTATTTTTAGGCATTTTCGATTTTAATAACCTGATGATGGACTGTGTAGTCCGAAAACGTTTGTTCTATTGATGTGGCCCTTTTAAGGGTTTTTTAAATAAATATACCCATTTACAAAGATTAACCTCTTTTTGTTATACGTGGTATACAGCCAGCTACAGGAATTTTTTCCTTGTGGATTTTATATAATTTCGTCCCTATAGAAAATCTAGAAATATGCAAAAACACGTCAAATTTATTTGTAAAAGGGACATTTTGTAGAGTAGTTTTCAACTAAATTACATCAACCCTCTAGCTGGGTCGGCACAACCCCCAAAATATTTAATAGAAAGGGGGACTGAGTAATGCTTCATTTTAAAGGTCATTAAACTACCTTTTTAAAAATATTACATACATATTTATTTTCAATACTTTTAAAAAAATTAAGTGAAATCGTATAGATATCTAAGTTTAAAATGTTTTGCAATAAACATAAAAATTCAATGAGAAGTAACTTACTTATGTAAATGTTCGAAATGATGTTCATTGTTTTGTAAACAGTGATAAAACCTGTTCTCTAACTCCTCTTTAACATTTCGGAAAACTTAAGGCTGAAGTTCACTACACGCAGCTGTTTTTCTTCCCTTTAAATCTTCCAAATCACGAAGTTGTGATTTTTAGACAATTGACTTTAGATATCCCCATAGGAAGAAATCTAGAGATGCTAGCTTGGGTGATCGTTGGAGTCATTCTATTACTCCTCTTCGACTAATCCATCTGCCAGGAAATCCATCATTTAGCCACTGTCTAACTGGAAGAAAGTAATGTGGTGGTGCTCCATGTTGTTGAAAATAAGCCATACCTTCTATCTTCTTACAAAATCATGTTACCAGTAGCATCAATTTGATTTTTCAAAGTGATTGTTATTAATAGGTACATTATTTCTTTAAGCTGAATTAACTAGAGCACACCAGTTAGATTTTCCTTAATTAATTAAGGTCCAATAATAGTATTCCCAAGAATACCAGCCCAAACGTTCAGTTTCTCGGGATACTGTGTATGACCTTCCCTAAAAACACGCGGATTTTTATTTCTCTAGTAGAGACAATTTTGGGTGGTAACATATCCATTAGTAAAAAACTTCTTCTTCTTCATGTGCCTTGTCTGTTCCGTTTGTTTACGGCAGATCTGAATAGTTCAGCAGATGACAATCCGAACCATTGCCCCAAGTTTTGGAGCCACGAGTGTCTTCTCCTCCCCGGACCCCGTCTGTTGTCTATTTTCCCTTGAACGATCAGCTGTAGTACTCTATATTTATTATGTCACATAACATGACCCAAGTATTCCAACTTTCTTTTCTTTATACTTATTCCTTCCTCTCTCTCTTTACCTATCCGGCGTAGTACCTCTTCGTTGGTCACGTGCTCAGTCCAGGATATACGTAATATACGTCGGTAAGCCCACATTTCGAAGGCCTCTACTTTTTCATCAATGTTGCTGTCATTGTCCACGCCTTCATTCCATATAACAAAACCGGGAATACATAACATTTCAGAAGTCGAATTTTGAGAGGTAGAGTGAGGCTTTTAGAGTTGAAAATTTGCTTTATGCTAGTGAACGATGCTCTTGCCTTTTCTACTCTTATACGTATTTCCTTCGCTTGATCCCAATTTGAGTTAACTTTTGTTCCCAAGTAGATGTACGAATCCACGTGTTCAATTCTTTCATTGTCTAATATCAGTTGCTGTGGTGGTTGTTGGGTTTTGCTTACTAACATCCATTTGGTTTTTGTGATTGAGTCCTTATTGTGCACTTGTTTTTTGTATCTTACTCATTAGGCAACTCAGTTCCTCCATGCTACTTGCTAGAATCACAGTGTCATCAGCATACCTTATGTTATTAATTATTTCTCCATTTATCTTTATGCCTTCTGTGCTTTCCTCCAGCGCTGTCTTAAATACTTCTTCTGAGTATATATTAAAGAGAATTACAGACAAGATACAGCCTGTCGTACCCCTTTCTTGATCTCAATTTTATTGGTCAATGTAGATCCTACTTTCACTTTAGCTGTTTGACCCCAATGAATACCTGAAAATTCATATTCGTTTAACGATCAAACCTAATATTTGTTTTATTATGTTATTACCATAAAGTAAATAAACTGTCCTGACTTTAATGATTTATTTATTATAGTGGGTATCGTTTTGGATTAAGCCTGAGGCAGCTCCAGCTCGTGTTACATTAGGAGTCACATCCTTATTGACACTGTCGACTCAACATGCCAAAAGTCAAGCGGCACTTCCGCCTGTATCATACCTTAAAGCAGTAGATGGTTTCATGTCTATTTGCACCATGTAAGTAAAATAGTTTCTCATATATTTGAAAAAACGGTATAAGTACTTAATACAATGAGTTAAGATAGGCTAGACATTTAATGAGATACCCAGACAAATTATTCAATGCAAACAATAAAACAAAGATTAGATAAAAAATGAGCACTAATTAAAGGAAGATATAAGGTAAACGTGAGGGATATGACGCGGTCGGGGATATGACGCGTTTTCAATATCTTTCAAATTCTGCATGCTCGTGCGGGAAAGGTTTTGGGAAACGGTACTACCCACCATTGCCACCAGATGAAGCATGTCTAAGTTAGTATAGGATAGCGATAACACCATAAAAATTTTATCTTAGTAATTTCAAAGTTTTGTAATTTGTCTTTCTTTTTAATTTTGTGTTCATCATCATCTTTGGCTCGACAATCCTCTGTGGATCTTGACCTGCTCTAAGATTCGTCGCCATTCTGTTCGGTTTTTGGCAACATGTTGCCATCTTCTGATTTTTAATATTCGTAAGTCGGTTTCTACTCCATCTAACCACCTAATTCGCGGTCGGCCTTTGCTTCTTTTTCCTACAGGTGTTCCTGTGGTTAGCTTTTTAGCAATGGTATTTTCTGGCATTCGTATTATGTGTCCAGCCCATCTAAGTCGCTGTGTTTTAATGAACGTTATGACATCTGGCTCATCAAAGAGCTGATACAATTCAAAATTATATCTTCTGCGCCACTGCCCTTGGTCGTTTACAGCTCCAAATATTTTGCGGAGTATTTTACGCTCAAATATTCCCAAAAGTCTTTCATATTTCTGCGTTAGTGTCCATGTTTCTGCTCCATATGTGAGGACCGGCCTCAGCAATGTTTTGTATATAATAATTTTAGTTCTTCTTTGAATGTTTCTTGAGTGGAAATGCTTTTGGAGTCCATAGTATGCCCTATTTGTAAGATTTCTTCGTCTTTTGATTTCTTCGCTTGTTTTATTGGTAGCAGTCAATAGCGACCCAAGGTATGTGAAGTTGTCAACACGTCCAAAGGTATGACTTCCAAAGACTGTTTCTCGTTCCTCATTTGCTATCGGATCCTTTGTAACCAACATGTACTTGGTTTTGTCTTCGTTGATGACTAGACCGACTTGTTTTGCCGCTGTTTCCAATTCTAGGAGATATTGCTCAACATCTCGCTTGCTACGCCCTATTATGTCAATGTCATCAGCATATGCTAAGACCTGTATCGATCTATTGTAAATAGTACCGCCGTCCCTAATTCGTGTATCTCGGACTGCCTTTTCTAAGGCAATATTAAATAGGAGGCAAGCCAGAGCATCTCCTTGTCTGAGTCCATCCTTTATCTCAAAGGATCTAGAACTCTCTCCCTGTATTCTAACAGTGGCTTCTAAGTTAGACATTGTCATTCTCGTTAGTCGGATAAGTTTCTCTGGTATACCAAACTCATGCATTGATTGGTATAGCACTGTTCTCTTGACACTGTCGTATGCTGCCTTGAAGTCAACGAATAGGTGATGGGTTTCAATATTGAATTCTAATGTTTTCTCGAGAATCTGTCTTATTGAATGAATCTGGTCAATTGTTGATTTTTCTGGAGTGAATCCAACTTGATATTTACCAACTATGCCCACTGTGTAAACTTGCAACCTTTCGTAGAGAATATTTGCTAGTATTTTGTAAGCAGTTGTTAACAGAGTTATACTCTATAGTTGTCACACTGGAGCTGGTCACCTTTTTTATGTAACGGGCATATCACGCCTTGAGACCATTCACAAGGCATGGTCTCATTATGCCAAACAAGAAGTAAAAGCTTATGCAGTGTCTGTAGTAGGGCATCGCCACCATTCTTGTAGAGCTCACTGCAAATTTGATCAACTCCTGGTGATTTATTATTTTTAAGCTTTTTAATGGCTTGGACAACGTTGTCGATGGTAGGTGGTCTTTCGTTTGGGTTAGAAAGGATTCCAATCATTTCGATTTGCTAGGGTGTTATCTGCTTCTTCGATATGATGGCCATTAAATTTTGCATCGAAAAATTCAACCCATCTGTTTAGGATTGAGGCCGTATCATTTAGGATGTTTCCTTCTACATCCTTACAGCTCCTTATTCTTGGCGCATTTTGTTTAGATTTCTGTAGAACTTTCGAGTTTCATTTTGATTTCTTAGAAATTCTGTGCTTTCCAATTACTTTTGCTCAAATTGTCTTTTTTTTCTTCTATGTAATCGTTTTTCTTCTCTTCTTAGTGTCCGGTATTCTTCCTTTGCTCTTCTTGTGCATCCAGCTTGATTTGTCTTTAGGTATGCCCTGTTTTTGTTATCTGTTGCTTCTTGGACCTTGTCAAACCATTCGTTTTCTTTAACTGGTTTGGTTTTCCCCAATATTTTTGTTGCTTTCTCATGTTTTTACATTTTGTCCACGGTTTCCTCTACGTTTTCCCCCACCTCCAGGCTCTCCATTTCTTCGTCCATTTGTCTCCTATACTCTCTCGCAACGGTTTCAATGCGCATTAATTTTGTGTTGCTTTAGTGTATTCTACGTTGTTGCGCATTTTTAAACTTAACAACATGACTTATTTAGACACATAACCCTTCTTGTTTACTATTTGCATTTTTTTACTTAAAATGGCGTCGAGTCCGGATATGACGCGTTGTTGTTGTGGTGGATATGACGCGCGTCATATAAATAAATAAAACATTTCTAATTTTTAATATAGGACTTATTTTTCGTTTGTAGATATGCCTAGCTACAACTGTAAGAACATGCGGGGCTGCTGGACTGAAGATAATCTTCATGCTGCTTTGAAAAATATGATATACCGGAAAAAAACCCTACGATTCCGACTCAAAATAAAGAACAGCATTAAAGGTAAGCTAGGACAACCTCCTGCCCTTGGCCTGGACGCAGAACAAAAATTATTGCTTCATGTCAAGAGATTGCAGGCTGCAGGGTACGCGCCAACAAAGGATGCACTTTGCCGAATGGCTTTCATCCTGGCTGAACAAATGGGCCGAGTTTCCTACGGCCATTTCAATGTAGAGAAACGCAAAGCAGGAGAGGAATGGCTTAACGCATTTCTCGAACGGAAGCCATCATTGGCGATTCGAAGGGCCCAAGGAGTGTCTATGGCCCGCGCGGATGGTATGGTAAAGGAAGAAGTGAATGATTATTTCAATTTGTTAAAAAAGGCGTTAGAATCGTTAAACCTCTTGAACAAATCCGAAATATTTACAATGTAAATGAGTCAGGTTTGCAATTGAACAACCCTCCGTAAGAAGTTATAGCGGCCAAAGGCAGCAAGGCAGTTAAAGTGCGGCAATCAAAAGAACAAGGAGAGACAGTGACAGTTGCTGCCTGTTGAAATGCAGAAGGAAGTTTTTTACCTCCCTACATAGTGTTCAAAGGTGTATACAAACAACAAGTGTGGCTCGATAATATGCCTAACGGTTCTGAAGTGGTGATTGGTGGAAAATCAGCCTACATAAATGAAGACCTCTTTAAAAATTGGCTGGAAAACCACTTTATTCCAAGGAAGGCAGCTGGTACATGCCTATACTGCTCGACGGACAGGATCTACATTAACTCGCGGTAATATTAGAGATAGCGCTGAAAATGATGTCTCACTTTATTTGCCTTCTCAGCCACACGACTCATTATTACAGCCTCTCGACCGATCGTTTTTCAAACCGTTGAAGGTATATTACCGAAGTGCAGCTATCGAATGGGCAAATGCAAATCCTGGAAAGAAGATAGAACTCAGGCACTTCGGCCAACTTCTACAGAAAGCCTGGTCACAAGCTGCAACAATATCTACGGCTTTAGAAGGCTTCCGGGCCTGCGGGGTGTTTCCATTCGCGCCCTCCTCTATTCTTAATTACACTGGCCTACAAGAAACCTTGGAGTCCAACTCTATGGACAAGGACGACGAAAGTGTTAGCTCAGCCTTGGATCCTCAACCCAGCACATCTGGTTCACTCTCACTTAATACTCCAAAGAAGAAGCCTACTGGCCCACATTCTCATAAAACCACAAAAGCAACTCCTACGAAACTTCTACAAATTGTGTCACCAGTACCAAAATGTGATGCACCTGCCGTAGCGAAAAAGAAACAACATGCTCAACTTTGACAACGCCTGAAAATATAGAAGCTAAGAAGGCCAAACGAGCAATCAAAATTGCAAAGCAGGAGATGACATTCAAGCTTCTAAAGCCAGCAAAAAAGAAGATCTTACTAGAAGATCCCCCTGTCGGGAATATAACGCAAAAGTTGACTTTTTTTGTTTTTTAAATTATAGTAATTCTTATTGTAGGATTTAGCTGGAATTTATGCTGTCAGTACCTGATAGTACTAGGTGTCATAAACACTAATCAACACGTTATTATCGGTATTACCGTTTGAGATCTGCCAAAAACCCGAATTGTGCGTCATATCCCCTACGTTTACCTTACTCGAAGAAGATTCTAGAAATACGTAAAAGATATTAATTAATATTTTAGCAGTAGAATTCATAAAAATTATATATGTATTGCTCTTAAACGTGTTTTTCTTGTTTTAGATTTGTCTTCATGGCTTTAATGGAATATTGTTTAGTCAATATCGTTCTGGGGGATTCAGACGCTCCAAAGAAACCAGAGAAACCGAAAAAAACAACTAGCGCCGATAAAATAGCAAAAGATAACACAACTCTTACTACACCAAAAGCCCAAACGAGTCCGGCGGCGAAACAACGAAATCGAGCCATAAACATTGATAAATTCTCTAGAGTATTCTTTCCTCTGTTATTTACTATTTTAAATTGTACATATTGGATATTGTTCGCCGAATATATATAACATGATTTCATTTTTTGTAAATTTACCAATATTTTGTTTATGTAAATATTTATTACTATCGAAAAACGAACTACAAATTAGTGAGTGTAAATAAAAATCATAGTTTCCCTTTTTGATGCCTCCAATACAGTTCCAACTTGACATTTCGATTGAATTGCTATGCAAATTACCAGGTCAAACTTAGTGCTTGTAAATGTGATTGTAAATTAGAGAAATCCATTATGTAACGATATTAGTTGCCAAAAATAATAAATTTAATCTGTATTACTTGTTTTTATATCCATCCTAGATGTTTTCAATCAATTTGGATAATATTCATAAAAAATTAAAGCAAAAGCTTCAGCAACAACTTTAAGAAAGCAAAATGAGAGTAATCAAAAATAGCTAAAAAGAATTTATAATTTGAAACTAAATGAAACAATATCATCAATCTAGTCATAAAGATTGTACGGTTGAATAAATACTCTTTTTTTAAACTTCTGGCTGAATAGCTAAGTCGATCGTGGCACACATTGACATGGAATGTAGACAGTAACGAAACACCAACACGAAATCGAAATGACAGATGACATATGACAAAAAGCATACAAATGGCGTGTGTATATTTTATTAATTTAAAAATCATATTTCTATAGTAATCTATTATTATTAGAGTGTTTAAGTGGCAGAAATCATTAAAATTCTATTAAAGAATATAATAATGAATCGTTTGTGTTAATGAACTATTTCACAGAAAACTTTACTTGTATATTCAAATCGGAGTTTTCATTTTTAACAATGAATGCAAATATTTGATTAATAGTTTGCTTTCAGACGCTTACAGTGTTAGATTTACCTGTGTAGGAACTAGCTATGTATAACAATAATGTAAGTCATTACTTCGATTCGATAAGTTTACTTTTATGACTGTATAGTTATCAACATATTTTAATAGGTGTAAAATTAATGTTTGGCATGGTCTTATTGCTAATCAAAGCGTGTATTGTATGATTAAATCTACTAAACTCTTGTTTATCCACTAATTTGCGTTGCTGTACAAAGAAACACGCTCTTTAGTTGTAGTTTTATTGCTTTTTTATTTGTTATTTAATTAGATGGATTATAATGCATATGTAAGTTACTTTATGTATATCAGTCATTTTCATCAGATTTTCTAAAAATTCCAATGACATTTATAGTTTTCATCTGTTCTCTCTGTAGTTCTAGATGTCTTCATATCGACATCTGTTTTCCATCTTGATTCGTTTATTTCTTATTATGGTACCTCTGCCTACCTTAAATTGCTGCAATGTGTTTTGACCTTACTCTGACTGTGTTTCTACAAGCTTTTGATCCGTTTAGGAAGTAAGGGTATATTTTTATCTATTTTTTCCAGCAAATTCCACAATATACCAATACAGGGTATCATAATACCTACAACCAGTATCCTGAGAACTATTCTCATAATTATGGATATCAAAATTATGGCGGGTATGAGAATCAGGTATGTAAAATGTTAAATTAAAACAAATTTTAAACTCATTTTTAAATGTTTCGTATTGTAGATGTCACAACCTCCTCCTCCAATTGTTCAACTGACACCAGCATCTCAAGCACAAATTTCTAACCAAGGAAATTTACAAACCAATGACTGGAGTAGAAGCAACTACCGTAGTGACAAAGAGGGCGGTATGTATATTAAGAAAGAATTATACAGTTAATAATACTTGCAACTAATAACCAATGATTGAAGAACTTTAGTACAACAAGAAATTGAGGAGGGTGATGAGTGGGAGACAAATGATTGAAGCATATTCCATATGTGGTCTCACCAGGACATTATAGAGTTTTATAATTGTGCTTATTCTGAAATTTTTGCTATTTCTAATGACAAAACCCAAAGCACAATCAGCTCTGTTAGTTATTTCATAAAAGTGTATATTGAATTACATGTTGATTTGGAATTTAACTCCACGATCCTTCATAACACTCACTCTCTTAACTCAATCATCATTAATATAATAATCTTCAATAACACAATTGAGTTTTCGCATATATGAAACTACTGCACACTTTTTAACATTAAGGGCCGATTGTTCAATTGGAGATTATCTTCAGATTAAAAATAATCTTCAATTAAACTTAATATAGCGTTGTTCAATGCAAGTTTAGCACTTAACCATCTGTTAACCAGAGATTACCTTAATCGCCCAAAAACGAAGGATTAATGGTGTTAACTAGAGATTTGTAACCTTACTTTCTAGTTTTAGATTAAATATTGTCTCTTGACAGTTCTAGATTATAAAATATTACAAAATTATAGATTATAAGCCATTATAATTTCGTGTCGATAATAATAATTATGGCTATTGCAATTTAAAAATTTTTTGCTATTGCATTTTTTGCAATTTAAAATACAAATATAATCACTTATACAAATCTCAAATAAACACAACAAATTCAAAGTGCAAAATGAAATGTAATGTAAACACAACGTCAAAGTCATTTACTTTTATATACGTACATAATATGAACACCAATGTTTATACCACAGAACACATTTATCTTTATAATTTTTATGATAAAATTTGTTCCAAGCCATTAATTAATAACTGGCAACATTGTCACCGCTACAGTACTTGAGTTTAATAAATTCGAAAGTTAACATGCATTGAACAACTTTTTAAGAAATAATCTTTCAATTAACTTTAATCATTGTTTACTTAATTCATGAGTTAACTATTGATTCAACAACTGGGCCTAAGAGTCATTTTTGAATTGTTAAACTATTGAATAACTACTGATCTTAGATCATCTTGCAATTTGACTGCATCTTTCTTATTAAAGATTGTTTTAAAACATTTAAAATCATCGGCATACATTAAGCTGTTACAAGATTTAATACAGTCTGGCAAGTTGTTAATAAATAAAATAAAGAGCAATGGTCCTAGTTTGGTCCCCTGTGGGACTCCTGAGGATGACACATATTGGTGAGAAAAGTAATTACCTACTTTTACTGTATTCTTTCTATCTGACAAATAAGATTTTAATAAATTAAAAGCTTTTCTTGAGAAACCAAACTGTACCAGTTTATTTAAAAGAATACAGTGATTTACCTTATCAAATGTGTAATAAATAATAATTCCATATTATCTAATTGTGCTTGGATTTAAGATATGATACAGTTTCTATATGTTTGAAAGACCCCCTAACTTTCTCCAACAATGAGCAATTCTGGCCTTGAATTTAATTTGTGTGCCAAAAGCATGTACGCCACAATATAGGGTGGTATTTCATCAGGGCCTGTAGATTTTTTGGGTTTAAGTTTTTTAATACTAATTACAACATGTAATTCTGTGATATATTTAAAGGTAAAAGAACCCCACTCAGTACTTTGAGAATGACAATGTGTGCAGACAGGTGTATCATACACTGATGCAAAATATTTAGAAAAGGCACTTGCAATATCAAAAGGTGTAACTTGGAGTTGTTTAATGTCATTTCTATGGGAATTCCACTATAAGAAAGTCCAGAATTTGTTTAAGTCAGCAAGTAGATGGTTTTTAAGTAATCATTTGTATAAGTTATGCTCATATTTGGTTTGATTTTAATATCAGTTCTTAAAAGCTGAAATTCTACACTTTTTGGGCTCTCGAGGCTTTATTTAAACACAAATGATGCAGACTATTTTTCTTTTTAATTTTATGGATCAAATCTTGAGAGAACCAGTTTGGAAACCTGGAAGTAGAGTTGCTTGCCCTTTTTTTGGCTTTAGGAATAGAACAATTTAAAAAGGTATACATTTGACTATAAAAAACATTATAAAATTTACATTGAAAATTGATTAATTTGAGAAAAACCCGCTAGCAATTGTTTTAAAAAGCAGTCATGTGAGATGTCATGGACTTTTAACATTATTTGTTATATTCGTTTTGATTTTATGAGAAACAGATGCAATATATATACTGCAAATGGTCCATCCATCAAATGACACTGCAGCCCAAGTCTGGCATGGGCTTCCTAAGTAAACTTTTTCCTTAAACAAAATAAGTAAAAATATTTATACAAAGAAGTTGAAAAGAAATTTATTAATTGATATTATACCTACAATGGTAAGTTAAACACTGATTGAAACCATTGTCCATGTGTTAAAATTCCAAAATATATAATATATTGATATAAAATAAAGACAAATGAATTTTATGGTAATATGATCTTCACAGAAGTCAAGGCAGCACATATTTCCTTCTCAAGGGTAGAGATTAGCTAATTGTTGTATATATGAGGTGGTCTATAAGATGTGAAATGTCATTAAAGTTTTTAGATAATATGAACCGTTATTCAATGATATGTGTGATTTAAAAAATTAATTCAGGGAAAAGCATTCTTTGTGTGAAGTTAGGTACCTATAATTTTGAAATAGTAAGGCAAGACTTGTAAGGCAATTAAGAAATTCGCAGATCAATCTATACAAGTAATTACGATGGAATTAATTTCTAGTAAAATAATTGAATCCTAAAAAAAATAATTAAATAATGCTGCCACTGAAGTCGTGGAATTTCCCAACAGTTGAAGTCACCCTCTTCAATTAATTGTTGACTATAAAAATTGTGTTTGTTTTCCTATTACTCTTTAGTTATAGTTGTTCAGCTATTTCCGTATTTTAACGATTTTTTTGTAGGATATCTTCAGAAATGGAAGATATGGGCTGAATCGATGAAAAGGTTACCAAAGTACAATTAATTTCAAATATACACATACAATTCTAGTTAGTATTTTGATATGATTAATATGAATTTATTTGTAGGTTTGGCGGAAGAAACTCAGCTACACAACAGTCAAATTATCAAGCAACGGGAAGACTATGTGAAGAAAGCTTCCGTGCTTAAAAATGAGCTCGACCAGCTGCAGAAACAGCAACAGGAGATGTATGAAAAATCACACAAACATCATGATTTCGAAAACATTTTGCTCCAGAATTCTAAGTTACAGGTTAGTTCAGATTATTATTAATAATAATTCATATAGATTAATACCAAATCTATAGAAAAAACCTTACAACTTTAATTAAACTTGTATATTTTGATGTTTACATTTAGGGCAAGGTTTCTACTTTTTTTATTTGTTATTTATCTACGGATTTTTGAAGTTTCATGATTTATTTTCGATATTTTTTCTTTTTGTGTGCTAATAATTTAAATAAGTATATGCATATAGAAGAGTAGAGAAGAAGAATCAAGATGCATTTAACAAAACAATAATTCATAATAAAAAAGTGCAAAATAATTTGATTTTCCTGATTATTTAGTCAATAATAAGTATTTTTTTGTAACATATTAGTTTTTTTTGTTTTTTATTGTGTGGAAAATATTAGTCATAACTAATAAAAAGTTTAAACAATTAACTGAGATTTCTTGGTGGATTAGTCTCATAATATGAGTCTAATTTGTGTGAAATTTGCTTTCAGTTAATCAAGAAAATAACATCTTAATTTTTATTTTTTTTTATCGAGAAATAGATTTGATAAAATCGACAGACTCCTGCAAATACATTTTTATATAATTATCGTCATGTCATAAATGCAAATATGTTTGAATGGCAGAAACATACTATCGTAGTAAATGATGATGAAGATCTTAATACTTTGCTTTACTTTGAAGGTAAAAATTAAATACTTAAATAATAGATTAAATCCATAATAACATTTTTATTTTAGAAAAGTCCGAAACTAGTCTAAACAATGCTACTAATGCATTAAAGAAAAGCCGTGCGACGATACATAGAGTTTTAAAAAAGCACAACTATAAGCCGTACAAAATATTACCGGTACAAGAACTTACCGATGTTCATAAGAGAAAGCCTTTACAGTTCTGTCAAGACATGCTTACAAATTTGAACAATGATCTTAATTATTTTTATAATATTTTATGGACAGATGAATCAAATTTTCCAACTTCAGGCATTTTTAATAGAAGAAATAGGTGTGGGAACAGAAAAATAATAGAAAAAGAAAAATTAAGCAAATAAAAAAGTTAGGAAGAAAATCAATAAATGTTTGGTGCGGAATATTTCAAAACAAAATAGTTGGATCATCGTTTTATGGTTATAAATTAACTGGGGAATCATATTTGGACATGTAACTACAGAAGTGGATGAATTATGAAATCAAAATTATAAACAAAATCAATTAAATAGTATAATATGGCAACAGGATGGAGCACCGCCACATAATGTCGTATCCGTTCAAGAACATTTGTATAATCAATTTAATGTGTGGATCGGCAATATGGATACCATTACATGGCCACCAACTAGTCCCGACTTAACACCATGTGATAGCTTTTTATGGGGGTTTTTAAAAGAAAAAGTGTATTTTGATTCGAATACAAATATTAACACTATCACGGCAAAAGTTCGCGCGAAAATTGAAAATTTAAATGGTCATAATAAAACAATATCTGACGCATTAGAAAATTTGAGACGAAGATATTACTTGTGCATTGATAACAATGGAGGGCACTTTGATTATTATTGTAATCTTAAATGTAGTATTGTATCTTAAATGTAGTATTGTAAGTCATTAATTTTGTTGACTTTTTAAATATATTTTTTTCTTATCTTAGTATAGCATAGTAGTACCATATGCCATTATAGAACAAAACTTATGCTACACTGTGTTATATATTTGTAATCAGGAAATGCAGGGCTACTTAAAACTCTAAAAAAATACAGGGTGTCCCATTTGAAATATTGAAGATGCATTTTATTGGGCACTCCCTGTAACAAAATTTGGATCTTTTGCGACACTGTTGGTCGGTACAGATAAAATAATACAACTTTTATTTGAAACTTTTTTTGTATTCCCGAAATTAAGGAAAACAAGTAGGGGGTCAAAATATAATGAGAAACCCTGTATACTCAGATGCAAAAATACGCAATGGAGGAAATTTTGGCCAAATTCAGTTAAAAGTATTTCAGTTTTTTTTTTATTTTTAGCACTATTTTGATGATTTTTTTAGTACACTGTAAAAATTTATAAATTTTAATTTAGTGAGTTTTTTAATAAAATTTTGTAGTTGACTTATTATACGGGGTTAATCGAAAGGTGGTTTTTTATCCTAAATTTGAAACATCCTATGCAATAATTTCGTTAGCTAATTTTCGTAAAACCTTGTTTTTCGATTGCAAACATGTCTTCCAAGTATTATGTTTTTGTTTCATTTAAAAATATGGATTGGTTCATTTTTAGGAGCAAAATGACTTTGCCATCCGCAATTTACTACTTTTCCTATTATTATAATTATCTTTTGTATTAATTTGTAATAAGACGATGGGGGGGGGGGGCTTTGGCGACTCATATCGAAGGAATGTTATATCGGCATACCAGAAGCACTGTATTTAAATAATGATTAAAAGCAATGACGTGATCTTAGTTTTCAATGAACATTGATAACAATAACAAAACTTAAAAAAAAAAACAACTTAAACGTAACTTAACCTAAGTACGCAAATAACAAAGAAACTACTAAAAAATAACTTAATACTTTGTATTGTCTCCTTATCTATAATTAATTTGTCTCTAAAAACTGAAGCAAGGCATATTTTGACATGAAACAAACAACGCAATGCTTAGGAGACATGGTTGTAACCAAAAAATAAGGTTTTACGAAAATTCGCAAACGGAATTATTCCACAGGATATTTCAAAGTTAGGATAATAAAACCACCTTTCGATTAACTCCGTACAATGTAACCGTTTCAAAAGATTTAGAAAATTCATTATAAAGTCGATTAATTTTTTTTTAATAAAATTGCTAACCCCCTCTATCTGCCGAGTACTTGTATTTGATTCAAGGATTCTACTGTAATTCCAAGCATACCCGGTAGATCGTTCATCAACTTGTAACTCGCCTCGATTCACAGCGGTAAGGAAGAGCGTCTTTCTTTTTTATCTTTAAACGTCAAACCGACATGTTTCGTGAAGTGGGTCTCTGTAGAGACCCTTATTGGAGAGGCTAGAATGTTGATATGTCTCTAATTTATGTCTCGAGATAAGATTGATATGGAGTTATTCTCATCTTAGCCCAATAACAGTATCTCTTTATTGTGTGATATATTGATATTAAATGGAGTCGTACCAATGGTTTCATTTGGTTAACTGATTAAATAGTAAAAAGAAACAATTTCTTCATGGTTACCAGCTATTGGATAATTCAGGTTGTACCAATTGTTATTATATCTTTTCTTCTATCAAGAAAGCGGGGAATATTTATGAACTTAAAGAAAGAAATATAGTGAAGTGCTTTATTTTTATTTAAAAGTTTAATTTCTCTATTATTTCTAGTTAATAAATAACTATATTATTTTGAATGTAAACAAATTTCGAAATTTGGGGATAATACAATATTTCATTTCGTAACTATTCTTAATTTAATACGATATAAAACTTTTGTTTGTCTATAGGATTTTTAAATTAGTTTGGTATAAAACGCTCCTCATGGTAATGTAAACATGAAATGGTATTTTGATATCCTTTTGGAGTGACGTGACTTTTAAATGTTTTTTTTTTGTTCATTACCACGAGATAATAAAGTATAGTTTTGTTGTAAACTTTCTATAAATCTTATTTTTTTTTTTCTTTTCTCGTCCCCTTCGAGGTTAAACCAGGGGTGGCGTCCAATAATAAATTATAATTTCATATTATCTAATTGTGCTTGGATTTAAGATATGATACAGTTTCTATATGTTTGAAAGAACCTCCTAACTTTCTCCGACAATGAGCGATTCTGACCTTGAATTTAATTTGTGTGCCAAATGCTTATTAAGCATGCACGCCACAACAATAAGTCAAATATAAAATTTTATCAAAAAACTGACTATACTAAATTAAAATTTATAAATTTTTACACACTGTACTAAAAAATCATCAAAATAGGGCTAAAATAAAAAATTTAAATACTTTCCACCAATTGAATTTGACCAAAACTTTCTCCGTTGCTTTTTTTGCATCTGAGCGTATATAATCGGCCTTTTTTTGCTGTGGCCCTTCCAAATGTTCCACGCAAACAACTCAGTGGAGGCGAAATATCAGGACATCATACACCCAAAGGAATGTAACGTTTTTTCGACATATGAAAAGAATAGGATCAGCGGAATCGGATCAGAAGAATCGTGAAAATCATTCTAGAGTCTGTTAGACCTAGATCAACATTTTTTCTTCAGTTTGTTGTTCATAAATGTGAACTCTTCTAAATCTTCAAACTTGCTGACCCAGAGATGTTGATTAATGGAAAATCTAACACGAATTCAATATTTGTGTTTATACGTAAGTATAAATGATTACATTGGAATTGAGTACAGCGTTGTATTTCAGTTGCTGATAGAAAGGATGCCTATAAACGATAAAATTTGCCTCCCTATTTATTAATTGCCGAGGAACTGTATAATAGTATGTATTGGTCTATATTGTATATTATACTCGTCATGAGCCGTCATTTTTAAGTCACTTTCTTTATTCCAGGACGAAGTTCAAGGTAAACTCAAAGCCATACAAAACGTTATTCAGATGTTGTCTGGTATTATAAAAGACGGCAAATCTCTGAACGATCTCGAATCTGAGATATTCAACCCCGACAAATCCGTAACTCAATCAATGTTATCTTCGAGTAAATATTCAGATTATCCAGAAAGTACTTCTACAGTTCAGACATCGGAAACATTGTTACACGACAAATATTCAGACGAGAACGTTTGTTACACGCACTACGACACCGGTTTGCATTGGTGTCGCACTTGTGACGAATTTCCACAAACGGCCAAAGACTTCTTGCTGCATCTGCAAGATAAGAAACACCAACAGATGAAGAAGCACGATAAGGTGGATAGTACGCCTTGGCATAAGCTGCCGCCCGAACCGTTGCTGCCGTCTGACGAAAATGCGCCCAAGAAACGTATTCCCATCAAAGGTATTTTATATTTTAGTTTTTATATGATGTTAATCAGTATATCTACCGTAAGTTCTAGCTATAAATATATCTTGGTGTATCATTTTTTTAAATAAAAATATACCTACTATCACCTTCAATAATACTTATATATAATTTTTGTAATATTTCTTCTTTTATGGCATATATTGAAGAACAGGTAAAAGCTGTGAATAAGGTATCGCAAAAATACACGTTTAACAGGAATTCAGCGGAAAGTAATGTTGTTTTCTTTTTGAATATGATTGTTCTTATACATTTAACTCATTTATAAGACCTTTGTTTGATAATAAATAGACGCAACAAAGTGTGTCAATTGAATGACTAGATTCTGTATCTTTTGGATACTTCCCATACTCTGAGCTCGATGGTCAAGGTTGTACGTCACTCAGTCTTGCTCTTTCAAGTATTTGGGCTAGAGCAAACCCATCCAACATACAGCCCCTATGCCACAAAGTGGCCCGCATATGTCCTTCATCCGGCGCGAATTGAATATAGAAATCTATATACATAGATGCTCCTCGCTCTCTACGACACGTCATCACGCACTCAGTCTTCCAGCGAAGCTTGAAGTCTCTTACAGTAAAAGTAGTGAAATAGGGTAAGTACAGTGGGTGATCAAATTATTATGATTACTTCAAAAAACTTTATATTTTACTGTTTAATAAAGAATAAAACTACATATGAGTGTCTAATAATGTGAATATAATATAAAAATAGATCATAAACACGTTCTTTTACAAAATTTTAAAATATTTTTTTCTTTGACCTTAAATAACATTTTTTTTTTAATATTTTGTGTGACCTCCTTTAGCTTCGATGACAGCTTTGATCCTCCTTGGCATGCTTTGAATGTTTCTCAGGCAGTTTTCTTTTATTTTATCGTTTCTGTGCCAGGTGGCAATGAGTCTCTCAATTAACTGCTGCTTATTTGTGACAATTTTCTGGGCAACCCCCCTCTTCATAAGCTCCCATAGATTTTCGATCGCATTGAGGTCTGGGGAATTACCTGGCCACTTCAGTACTTTAATTTTCTTTTTTTCCAGGTACGATGTTACTCTTTTTACCTTATGGCACGGTGCTGAATCGTGCATAAAGGTAAAATCCTCCGATTCGCCAAACCAGTCTTTGATTTGTGGCATGAGTTTTTTTTCCAGAACTTCAATATACTGATGTTGATTCATCATTCCATTTACAATGTACAGCCTCCCTGTGCCCTTACTGCTGATCACAGACCATACCATAATCTTGAGAGGATGCTTTTCTCGCTCCACTATGCAATCCTTATGATATTTTCCACCCACTCGCCTTTGGACGAAGGCCGACTTATCCATGAGTATCTCCACTGTAGACTCATCGGAGAAACAAACCTGTGAATAAAAAAAACTATAAGATATTTTTTTAGGATAAAAACAGTGGTTATAGTGATTTAAACTTTAGTAGTGACGTAATTTACCTTATTCCAATCCTCAATTGTCCAATTTTGGTGTTTTTTGGCTCATTCCAGTCTCTTTTTCATCATTACGATGGTCAACTTTGGTTTTTTGGCAGGGCGACATGATTTGAAACCTTGCTCAGTAAGCCTTCTGCGGACCGTCATGTCAGAAACTGGCATACCAGCTTCACGAATAAGTCCCGTGAGGATTCTTCTTGGCTTCTTTCTATTGTTTACGAATATATCCCTCATTTTTCTTTCGTCTCTGGATGTAGTGACACGCTTTCGACCACATTTTTGGGCACGCTGGTGAATCAGGGGTTTGTTGGTTTCAATTTTTTTCTTGATATTGCTCACTGTTGCTTGCGCTACTTGGCATTGTTGAGCTATCTGACGTTGGGAAAGCTTTGTATTCAATAAAAGTGTCTTTATTTCCACCATTTTAGACACAGGGACGTCTTTAGCCTTACCCATTATGATTTTCTTCTCAAAAATCGAAATGTTTTGAAAATGTCTTTAAAATTAAAACTGATATTCTTTTTTCACTCACAATCACTACTAATAAATTAATAAAACATACTACAAAGATAAAACGATAATAATCTTTCAAAAACAATACGAAAACATACAAATTCAGTTGTAAACTCCAAGCGTAAATTCACCACAAAGTGTATGTTGTCACGTAATTTGACACAAATGACAGTTATAGAGCGGTAAACGTCAAAAAAGTAAGGTTATCAGTGACAAAATATATTGGCATACTTTAATCGTATATCAGCATATAATTTTATTATAAAATTTCTGAACAAATATGAAAAACTTAAATTTTTGTGACTGATCATAATAATTTGATCACCCACTGCAATTTATGTCTCCAACTAAAAATGTATTTATGTGTTTAATTATGATGTCATTTATTAAACATTATTTGAGATCACGAACAACATATTCAGAAAAAAAACGTAAAGTTGTTGATAATTTAAAGACAGTTGGACTTCTTCTTCTTAAGGTGCCGTGCATTTCTGCGTAGACGTCCACCGTACATCGTCTTGTCAGGTGAGATGTTAAATAGTCAGGATGAAATAATTCTGTTTTTAGCAGTATTGCGAAGCATTTCATAGCTGTGGATTTACTGCTGTTCATTGTCGAATATTGCGCAGCAATTTTTTTACGTCCCAGACCTCTCCTACCCTCTATCTTCCCTTTGAGTATCAGTTCCTGAAAAGTGTATCTTTCTCCTCGTAATATGTGTCCCAAGTATGCAGACTTCTTACTTTTTACATAAGTAAAAAGTTCCCTATCCTGTAAGCCCGCTCTTCTGAATACTTCCTCATTTCTGACCCTGTCCGTCCATGATATTTTAAGCATTCGACGCAGGCACCACATTTCAAACACTTCAAGTTTGTTAATGGAACTGGCCTTTAACGTCCATGCTTCCATTCCGTACGAGAGAGCAGGCCACACGTAACATTTATGCATCTTGTATCGGAGGTTCAAGTCCAATTTGCGATCAGTCAGAAACTTACGAAGCCTCAAAAAAACATTTCGGGCTTGTTCAACTCTGCTCTTTATTTCATTGTCGATTTCTTCCATATTGGCTTGTCTGTATAATATTTATGTTAACTTTTCCATGCAACTGAATAAGTATGACTCTTTCGGAGATCGGAACAAAGTTCTTCACGGAGACGCGCAAATTTTCACTTATCAGAACTCCCACCCCATGACTGTGGTGAGGGTCTGTGCTATCACTGCATGAGTAGTAAAGGGTTTTATCAGTAGTATTGATCATACCTGTGCCTTCCCATCGTAATTCGCTTATGCCGAGAATATCGATGTTAATTCTGTTCATTTCCTGAATTAGATTTTGGTTATCTTATTAAGTTGAAACCGGGAGATTCTTCGCACCCCTTGGCCATTTAAGGCCTGCCAGGGACTAGGGGCCGTTTGTTTTGGTTCTTCTAACATGTCAAGAAAAAATCTACGGACGGATGTCCTGAGTAATATAAGGTAGTTTCCTACTTGCCTTCCGCATCGCAGTACCGTAGCCCTCTAACTGTTTCAGTCTCACCTACGGTAATCTAGTAAGAAGCCGGTTTAGAATCATTTCCTTTACGCCTAAATCTAGTACTTGAGATCGCTGCTGCCCTTCACCAGGTTGATTCTATACTATCCCTAGAAACAGGGTTGCCACTTCAGTTGTGTTCACTGAACCGAATACTATATTCTCCACCTTCATCTTCGTTGTGGTCTTCATCCGTATCCCTGGCAAGGGGGCCGTGTTATGCCCCACGGAACTGGGTGAACTTAGCCATCTACTAGCTCCGGCCTACTGAAGCAAGAGATGCCCACCCCCGCGACATGGACGCGCCAGACAGGAATTACTCATAGAAGCGACAGAGAAGGTGGCTCTGTGCCCTATGAGCCGAGTTAATGAGAATGTGTCATTCCATTCCCAAAGGCATGGAATCACACATTCCCACATTTGGAACTGAAACCTCATTATGTCATGAAAAAATATCAGTTTGTAAGGAGTACAGCTCGTCAAGACTTGCAATGCCTCTGAGTTTTGACAAGAATATAAATTTGGAGGGGAGGATCCGTCAGTGGCCCGAATATACTCAGTTCCATTTTGTTAGCAGAAGCAAAGAAATCAGACGCATATCAATTACACTGGTGTAGGACTTATTAATCCAGTACCGTTACAATGAAATTTAAATCAAAAGTTCATCGTAAAGTTTTGAGTGATCAATCTCGTGAAATTATAGCAAATGTGATTATATTTATAAATGTGATAAGGAAATTCTTCGGGGATTTGTAATACATTTTCATGTTCGCGAAAAAAAAGTTTCTACGTTGAGTGACATGCATAGGAAATTTGTCAATGAAATTAGTTACACAGGTATGAAAGTTTACGAAAAGTGTTACATAAAATTGGTTTCCGTTGGCTGAAAACTCAGATAAGAAAAAATTGCTTATGGAAAAACCTGACATCCAACAAAAAAGGATAGCTTTTTTGCGAAGTATCAAGAGGTACAGAAACGAAAATCGTCCTATAGTATACATGGACAAAATATACATCCACTCTTGTCACACATTCAATAAAAGTTGGAATGATGATACTCACGATGGTTTGCGTAAATCTGTAAAGGACAGTACTTCAAGCACTGAGTACACATAACATTTAAGGAGCCTTATTTTTGTTTCTAGGGTGAGGTCATGGCTCTTGAACACAGAACTCATAGTCAAGAATGCACTCTTTACCTTTCCGATGCGACATTTATTTATTTCTTGTTCACTTCAAAACTATTTTTTATACTTTTTCAATTTACAATGCAATTTTTAACGACTGTCACTTTTCTAATAGCCAGTTTATTTTCTCTTGTTTTGTTAAGGACATACCTAGACTTCCCTGGAATTCCCAAATTATCTATTCTATTTAATTCTTGTTCACTTCAAAGCTACTTTGTCAATTTAGACAGAAATTTATTAAATGACCATTTATGTATCAATCTTTAACGACTGGTCACTTTTCTAACAGCCAGTTTACTTTCTCTTGTTTCAACAAGAACATCAACCTTAGAGTTCAAATTTTCCTAACACAGCTAATAATACGAAACCCACACGGAACTGTTCGATCTTTCATAGGCGTCAACATGGTGTAATAATTAGAAAACTGTACTCATTTTTTGTATGTAATCAGAAATTTTAGAATTAAATTGATTTAATTACCAAAAACATTTGTTATTATTAATAATATAAATTTTATGAAATAACTCTTCAAGTCTAATAGTTCACAAAATAATAATTTTAATTAAATAGATTAGATCATTGTACGCAAGTGATACGGGAATACTTCAAATTTTATTGACAGTTCAGCATGTGGCAAGAGTGTATAAAGTGTTGCCGCTTTTTTAGAGTAAGAATTTTGTTTATGTTTTGATTTCTTACACAATTTGATCATAATATAATATATATTAATTTATTGTATTTATAAATACATATTAAATTTAGATTAATAGCTGTAAAAACTAATTATTGTTGTGTATTGTGATTGTGCTATGCCAAAACAAATAAATAGTCTGTAGAAAGCTGATAAGCTTTCATATAAGATAGATTATTTTGAACAAGAAATAATGGCGGGACGTTTTTACTATTGAAGCCGTAAGAGGGGTAAGTTTAAAATTTAAAATAAGTATATAATTTTGTATTAAAATGTTTTCTTATGTATTTAGTGTGTTGCGTAGTCTTAAAACTAAGTGTATTACTGTTATAATAGTTTGACAATGTTCACTTTTAAAATTTGCACTTATACTATTGATGGTTTGGCAACGCTGTGGGGTTCTTACGTCGTAAATCTTGAATGACGTGCAAACATTTTTATATGAAAAATGTTATACTTAGAATTACTCAGCTATGTATTTCTTTGCAATTTTGTGCACTCTCTGTATGTGAACTTTTTTATTGCCTTTAGTTTTCAAACATGTTAAATTATGTCTATATATGTATATTTATGTTTTATACTACTACTAAAATTATATTTTGACTTGCTACAAACGTGTATTTTATATGTGTAACTTAATGAAATAAAATAAATCTACATCTATTCTATTGTAGAAGCAAACAAAATTTGGAATGATTTTATTAATAATTTGATTTCTAAATATCAATTTTTTTACATGTTTCATCTTTAAAAACAATAAAAATCAATCATTTTCCTCACATATTATTACGTAGAATAATTACTCCTAATTATTTAAATTTCAATACCTATTTAGTTCAATTGACCCTCTCCTAGTCATAGTTCCAGAATCATGGACGTATAAACATAGATGGACACAGCAATAAGATACCTTTAACACACAATGTTTTGAAGCTTCGATAGAATGTGATGCTTCCGCAATGAGCATAAGCGTGCTTGAATTTTTACTCGCGGTTAACTATTCAGATTTTAAAAATTGGAAGTAGTAATAATGTATAAAAACACGTTCAAAGAATTTAAAAAAACGAGAGTTTAACTATTAACAAATCACGTCTTTATAGAAAAATTAAAATACAATTTTATTTGCTTAAAAATTAATACAATAAAATATAGTTGAATTCAAGTTAATTTTTAATAGGTATCAAAATAATGCTACAATAAAAAATCTTTTTTGTTTTCTCCTAAATTTGCTACCAAAATAGTTCGATCGTCAATATTATTTGAAACCTACATAGAAAAATAAATGAGTTTTATTCATTTCACTAATTTATTTGCATCCATGAGAAATATTAAATTAAAAAGGTACTAAATAGATCTTTTTTAATCAGATGATGTCTACTTACAATTTAAAAATGTCTACTAATTTCATGAACTTATATCTTATTTAATACATAAATGAACATGAATAAACCCAATGGTACGCCTATTAAAATGTAAACAAACACGCTTCCTCATTTCCTCATCTTAAATAATGTAAATTTTATTTACTTACAAATGAAATGAGAGATCGGGATGTAAATATTTCGTTTATTTTATTTCACTTTTCACAAATATCACTCAAAATACATCCAAAATATCGAAAAACAACTTTTACTAAAAAGTAAACAAACATGGAACAGCATTTGAAGTTTGACGTAGATCCATAAGACAGAGAAATGTAAACAACCGTTGCCATTTATAAATAGTTTTCAGTGCTTCTACATATAAAATAATTGATTGATATCTAAATTATACGTTATTATTAAATGATAATGTACACTATGTGCACACTTTATATTTTGATTACAATTAAATATATTAATCTAACCAATAAATTATTATTTTGGTTTGATAGCACCTG
Source organism: Diabrotica balteata (assembly GCA_918026665.1). Taxonomy (NCBI): domain Eukaryota; kingdom Metazoa; phylum Arthropoda; class Insecta; order Coleoptera; family Chrysomelidae; genus Diabrotica; species Diabrotica balteata. The sequence goes on from OU898284.1 coordinate 1,023,352, forward strand.
TAGAGTATACAATACGGAGTAATATTTTCAGCGACTCGCGAATAAGAAATTTTAAAACAAAACGTGACAACAGTTGAAGATGCTGAGTCCATCTGTGTTTATACGTCCATGTCCAGAATAAAATAATTTTAAAATCCCAACGCATTTGCTATCTTCTTTACTCCGAATGTGGTCTCTGTTTATTTTTCGCATCGCTAGAGTTAAAACTGAAAGACAGAGCTAACTTTGACGAACTGTATATTTACTATAAATCTTAGCACGTTAGACTGAAATCGTTGGATAATGTTCAACGGCAAAAAGTTGGGTAAGAAGATAAAGGTTAAAGATCATTTAATAAATCGAATATCAATATAAAAGGTGTTAAATTTTAAGCTAATCAATTGATAACGGCAGTGGCAAAGGAGCGAATATTCCTTCGATGCTCGGAACATTTAGAAACGCCCAAAATAATGGTAAGAAAGTTGAAGAAAGCAATATACTTATATAATTTTTACAGGTCTGCAATTCTTCGTATCAGCCCCATCGTGGTACTGCCGATTATGCGACGTTTGGATCGGTGATTTGCATTGCGCTTCCCATCATTTAAAATCGAAAATTCATCATCAAAACTTTGAGGTAAGCGTTTAAATTTTTCAATAATTATTACTTTGGTACTCGTTTTTTACGAAATGATTGAAGGTGTGCAATATTAGCGATGTTTATAGGGTTTTGTTCTTCCACAAAAAATTGTTTGCCTCGTTTTTATCGGAATAGTGTTATTAGAAGGGGGCAACACAAGTAAAAAAAAATCACACCTTTTCAAATTTTTTTCAGATCGCTTTTAGGGTAAGATTCTTTTTGGTACCTATTGTTTATTTTTCGTATGTTTTAACTTGTATTTTCTCACATAATTGGAGACCACTTTTATCCTTGATTAGAGACCACCTTCATCCTAATTTGGAGGCCACTTGTATACCTAAGTTGGTTCTACTTAATTACTATTACACTGGGAATAAGCCACAATTAAAGATAAAAATACGTTTATTGACGTTTCAATTTCCACTTCGGAAATCGTTCTCAAAATACAAACAGTAAATTAAACAAATTTTGTTTTTTGTTACATAGTGAAAAATTCTTCTAATAATTTAATTTTATCTGACTCATTTATATTGACAATTCAGACATACATTATGCATTTTAAAGTAGACGACTTTAAAATGATATTGCCAATATTGTTGAGTTGCGCACCTGGGACGACTTTACTTATAAGATAGTTCATTCGATTACATGAAATCAATTTTAACTTGAGAATATCTGTCAGAAAAAAAATCATAGCATGTAATTCGTCTTTAAAAAGACAAACACATGACATGATGACAGTAAAATTCTCCTGTTAGTGATTCCATAGTAAATTATGAGGGAAAACCAGGAAAAAAACCTCATAATACTATCCCGACATTGTAAGTATTTGTTCGTGAATTTAGTTTACCTTCAACAAACATCAAAATTCTGATTTTATATGTTACGTTATTTAAAAAACATAAATGAGACATCCTCTATATGTTACTGACTTACTAATATTGGTATTTTCTTATTAATAACTTCCTCTTTCAATATTGGTAACCAGATCTTACTACATTCTGCCGAGGAATTTGTGACACAATTGGCCTCATTTAGCATAATTAGAGCCGCTTCTTTGATTTTTCTTTTTTTACCATCCGTTTCTTTTAGGACTACATTTGAATTATTCCATTGGACCCTATGAACACGCATGGGATAATGAACATGGGATAATGAATAATTCAAATGTAGTCCTAAAAGAAACGGATGGTAAAAAAAGAAAAATCAAAGAAGCGGCTCTAATTATGCTAAATGAGGCCAATTGTGTCGCAAATTTTACGGCAGAATGTAGTAGGATCTGGTTACCAATATTGAAAGAGGAAGTTATTAATAAGAAAATACCAGTATTAGTAAGTCAGTAACATATAGAGGATACATCATTTATGTTTTTTAAATAACGTAACATATAAAATCAGAATTTTGATGTTTGTTGAAGGTAAACTAAATTCACGAACAAATACTTACAATGTCGGGATAGTATTATGAGGTTTTTTTCCTGGTTTTCCCTCATAATTTACTATGGAATCACTAACAGGAGAATTTTACTGTCATCATGTCATGTGTTTGTCTTTTTAAAGACGAATTACATGCTATGATTTTTTTTCTGTCGGATATTCTCAAGTTAAAGTTGATTTCATGTAATCGAATGAACTATCTTATAAGTAAAGTCGTCCCAGGAGCGCAACTCAACAATATTGGCAATATCATTTTAAAGTCGTCTCCTTTAAAATGCATAATGTATGTCTGAATTGTCAATATAAATGAGTTAAATAAAATTAAATTATTAGAAGAATTTTTCACTATGTAACAAAAAATAAAATTTGTTTAATTCACTGTTTGTATTTTGAGAACGATTTCCGAAGTGGAAATTGAAACGTCAATAAACGTATTTTTATCTTTAATTGTGGCTTATTCCCAGTTTAATAGTAATTCATTTACAATGCCACAAAAAAAAAGCTTCAGAACAATATTGGTTCTACTTTGCATGACATCTTCCCCAGTTTACTTCTTAGTAATCTAATTCACATATATGATGTCAGTTAATATAATAATGTTAGTTCTCATTGGCTCCAACTTTTATTGTGTTTATAGATATTCACGACTCAAAATCCACATTGGGAAATGGAATGGCTGAAAGATCGGGAAAAGTCCATGACCAGAAAAAGAGATGAAGCTTCTTCCTCTTCCGATTCCGACGACGATTCTTCAGGCCGGAAATACAAAAAGAAAACTAGCGAAAGTTCATCAGCCAAAGAAAAAAAGAAGAAAAAGAAGTCGAAAAAGAAGAAAAAATCGGCGAAATCTTCTGATTCTAGTTCCAGCTCTTCGAGTTCAGATAGTTCGGATAACGATCGTTCCAAGAGTATCAGAGTCGCCATGCGAAACATGAATAACCTTTCGGAGAAATGGAGTGCGCTGGAGAGGATAGTCGAAGAGCACAAAAAGAAGGATTTAATGGAAAAGGAGGAAAAGGACAAGGTTCCGGATTCTTCAGAGGATCACCTAATCAATCAGTGGATGGCAGTATCTGAACCTCCAGCTAAGGTTTGTGTGGTGTTGATATAGGAACCAAGTGGTTTTCATGGCCGATTGAGATCCATGAGATTTTTCACATGATTTTTATATATTTTGACCATTTTCCATTAGAAGCCGAGATATTGCAAATTTATTATTAAAAAATAACAAACTATCGACTATATCAGACATTTTTGCTTATAACTTTGTTTTTGCTCAACGTAAAAAGATTGAAAGCATCTCATTTTAAACCTATAATTATAAGCTTTAAAATGAATTTTGAACAATTAACTTTGATCAATTTTTGACGAAGTTCTATATATTTAAAGTATACAATTTAGGTGTAAAATGCAATCGAATTTGTTTATAACTATTTTTCGGTGTATGAGATCAAAAAATTTAGTATAATATTAATAAGGACTATAGTACAATGATAGTGAGATCCATATCGATAGCAAATTGAAGGAGCCGTTCACCTTGAAATGAACGAGGTGAACGGCTCAACATGTCTTCGCCTGAAGGACGACACAAGAATCAAATAGATTGTATTATTGTCACTAAACGATGCAGAAGTTCAATAATCAACTTGAAGACAAAACCAGCTGCAGACTGTGGTTCCGACCACAAAATGTTGCAAGCAGAATTTCGCATGAAGGCGAATGGCGTAGTTACGTCCGTATATAGGTATTTTATAACTATCGTTTTGTAGCATTTACAATTTCATTGATTTTTTTGGTGTATATTGAAATCCCCTCATATATGTTTGATAAAAGGAAGAATTTATTCTGTTTCTTAGTGCGTATCTTTCAAGTTCAAATACCCGTTAATTATTTCTTAGGAGGCTCGAGTTAATAAAATCCATTTTAGAGTTGTTTATTTATTTCGCAACTGCGTATTTTCCTGTCGATAATTCTTTGATTTAAGCCGCCCGATGTACTGCGTTTTCAAATTAATAATTTACGTCTTAATTTCCGTTGTGTTTTGTTTATTTCAAGTTATGTGAACGAATTTTGAAGATAATTACATCACTCTCGGTAAAGCCGGCCCCTGATCAATACGTGTTCAGTTTGTTGGAGTCCGAATTTATTTTCAAGTGACAGTAGCAGTTGGATACTTGTTATTGAGCAACAGACTAATAATAAAAATATCCTTAATGGTTTGTAGTTATTTCCTTTCTTTCCTGTAAATATTTTATGGTTAACACCTTATTTGAGAAACATCTAGAGGAATGAGATTGGCAACACCGTTCAAAATATTTATCTGATTGCTTAGATAAACGAAAGAGGGGTTTGCCTAAGGAAGCGATAGGTGGTTTGACAGCATAATAAAATCCTAGATTTATGTGTAGCTTTCAATTTTTATACGTGATGGGCGAGGCAACCTATTTGGGTGGAGCTTTGACTTGTTCTTGAATGAGTTCAGAATCCAGCAGCCCGCTGGTATTGGATTTTTATAATATAATTATTTGACAACCTTTTGTTGGCCAACCACCTAGAGCGAAGTTGAGCCGAAATACATATATTTCGTATGTTCCGAATTTATTTCGTTCAATCTGTATAACTTTCTCAAAAATTGATAAAAGTTAATTTTTTAAAATGAGATGCTTTCAATCTTTTTACGTTGAACAAAAACAGTTATAAGCAAAAATCTCTGATATAGTCGATGATTTGTTATTTTTTAATAACAAAATTGCAATATCTCGGCTTTTAATGGACCGATTTTAATTTTTCAAAGTTTGTTTGGTTTGTTTTTTTTTTAAGAAACAAAACATGATTTGAAAATGGAGTACATCTTTGTTAGCTTATTATTTATAATCATTTAAACAATTAAATTGTTAAAACAAATTGCTGCGCAAAAATTTGTGTCAAAATACATCCAAATCAGTAGTAAAATCTCACATAACTCAATCGTTCACTAGACTATAGGTAATTTAATGATAATAATAATAATAATTACTTTCAGGAAAAACTTTTATTAATGTCTTTGAAAGATCGAATGCGAGAAAAGAAAGAACAAGAGCAAATGCGAATTGCGGAACTAGAGAAACTTCGACTGCAGAAAGAGCAAGAGGAGCTCGAGCGTTTAGAACGGAAAAAACGTGACGACAGACGTGTTATAGTCGAAGCCGAGATACTGAAAAAACAAAGAGAACAGGAAGAAATCCAAAAGATGAAAGATATTCAGCTTAGGTTTAAAGCAAACAATTACCGGAAGAGAAAATCTCGATCGCCTACTGAAGAAGACGTTTCAGAGAAGTATGATACTGTTAAGCATGTCTTATTTTGAGTTTCTTTAAACGTTTTTTTTTGCAGTTACGAAAAGAAGGAGAGGAGGTCGCACGAAAGTCGAAGTGTGAGCAGGGACCGAGAAATCGAAGAAGGTAAGAACGAGGAAGGCGATAAAAGAAAACCTCCTGGACCGCCGAGTTACAAAAAGTTGCCCTTTATAGGACGCATGCCTCTGTTCAAGAACAAATCCAAACAGGTTATTGTAAGTTTTATCGTTTTTCTCCATTTATATGTAACGTTTTTATTGTCGTTTTAATTTATAGTTAAATGTTCTACACGTTGTTTATTTAGTCTTTATTTGCACTAATTTTAATTTATTTATACCACTACTATTTGCATTAAAACATAATTTATGTACAGTAGAACCTCGATTATCGTCAGGCACCGGACCAAGAGTGACTTTTTGTGACCAAAACAGCAATTGCACTTAAAGTTGCAAAAAAACTTTGCATTCTGTGATCTGCATGACCGATTGGGATAAAACCAAGTTTAGTTTGTGAGCAAAACAGTGTATAAATATCGCACTAGGACATGTTTCTCGCACTTTCAATTTTAGAGCTCCAAATGCCCAGCCATAATCGCAGCGCCGTCATAACTTTGGAAAACTAACTTGTCATTACCATTAATTGATTTTAAAAGTTCACAAAAAAGTTTATATAATGCGTCTGCCGTTCTATTTTCTGACACATTTATAAAACCTAAAAATCTTTTCTGTGTAATTCCTTCTGTATTAACAAATCGTACAGAGAGCTGGCTAAAATTGGTAACATCGGTTGTTTCATCTAAAATAATTGCAATGAAGCGTGTTTGTTTACTTTCATCAGTTATTTTGAAACTACTGTCGAAATAGTAGAATATCGAATAATTCTGAATTCGATTCGATTTTAGGTGCCTTGAAACACACTGGACTGTTCTAAATGAGTTGTTAAACAATGATCGTACTTAGAAATTAGTGAAACAATATTCATGTAATTGCCCCTATTTACTGATGTACTGGTTTCGTCGTGTCTTTTCAGCACGTCTATATTTTTATCAACTAATTCATTATGTTTTCTATGACTCACTTTTAATGAATTCTCCCAAGTGTGTGCGATTCTAGTTTTTCCAAAAACTTTTTCTTTGATGACGGCCTGCAAGTGAGCTTTAGACATGACGTTTCACTACCTTACGAAAATTGTTTTAAGGATTCCCCACACCGACGCGAAACTTTTGCGACGCGAAACCGTTGCGGAACATTCGCAGGCGGAGCACTATTAAATTCATTATATATAATATATAATGAAAACTTACCATTTTCTCCTAGAAATGACCCTATATTATCCCAGACTTTATCCTTTTTTCTTATATTTTTATAATCTTCGTCACTTAAATCATAAATTATAAGATATTGTTTCACAATTTCAATTAGTTTTTCTGTAACAGCCATTTTAATAATTCACGCGAAACTATAACTTGCTATAACTGCAGCGGAAAAAACCGTGCATGCAGCGTTTCATGAAACGTCAACGCTGTTCTGCCGCGACCGTTCCGGTTTCCGTCCGAACTTGTCTGAACACATGCATTAAGTCGCCGTGCCTTACAATTCGCCGCGATTCCGCTGCGAAAGTTTCGCGTCGGTTTGGGGAATCCTTAAATCGCCAAAACCACTATGATTCCAAACACCATTTTTATTCACAGAGAGCAAACAACACTAACAGTAGAGTTTAGTAATAAATCCACAACCAGTTAGCCACTCGCATTGTTCGTAATATTTTTCCGAATTAAAATGTCTGATGCAAGTTTTTATTTTAGTAGTGAGATTTTTCATTTCAGGCTTCTACATATCTTTAATTGAGAAAACAGGAATACCTCAGCTTCTTTTATCAATTATTTTATTATTTTTATTAATACTAATAGTAATTTTTATTATTATTTTAGGTTAGATTGTGGATGAAACTTGATATGCACTTCGCGTGTGCCGCTGGTAAATAATCAAACTCCGTGTGAGAAAACTGACTTTATTGAATTAACAATACATAAATAAAACGCTAATACGTATTGTTTCGCTCGCTGGTGTGCACCGGCCTCGACTTCTCATATTTGAATGATGCTGTCGCCCTTGGAGTGCTTTTAGGGGCTCGCCTTATCTTCACATATGGCATAATATATCTTCCTACCACTATGTTGCCGGATTGTAAAATGCATAAAAAACTTAAATTAGATAGAGGCGTGAACAGATTGTTTTAATATTAAAAATAAAACAAAATATAATATAAGAACAGTTAAACAAGTTAAACAGTAACAAAATATTAAAACTATTTATCGAAGGAAAGCTGTAATGTTATCGTTTTTCCTATTCGTGCTATATAAAAATAATGTAGTACCTGTATTAATTGTTTGATTTTTCACCTAAATTCAACGAACTAAAGCGTTCCTCTAATAACAAGCATACTACACATTTATACACTAGAGCTGATTCCACAAAATCAGTCGACGAAGACATTGTCAAACGATGTAGTAAATCTCCAAATTTAAATTCGCTAAAACTTCGTAATCAATTGCCACAGTTGCTTAGAAGCCTTCGCAATGGTGATCGCTCACGTCGGATAATTCTGATAGAGCACGTGAAGAAGAAGAAGACCAACGTAGAATTACGAGTAGAAAGCTAAGTCAGAACGAGCTCGATGCTCGTTCTACATAATTCTCGTATGCAGGTTAAAAGGCTGCTTCGATGTGTGTTGGTTTAAGTTATTTTTTGTTGAATATTCTCAGTTACTTAGCTATTACGCTATTACTATGGAAATCTAGGGAAGCAATGCTTCCCTTCCTCTATACACCGCACGCCCCTGACAATGGGCGATGACTACTTACATGGTCTAGCTTTTGTTTTGCAAGATTTTAAGGAATTTCAATTGAAAAAAATAGATTGCAAAATTATTATGCGAAATCTATTGAATCGATTTTAATGAAATTAGGTTTTCTTATATATAAAAATTTTCTAGGCGAATTATGAAAAAGCTTGTTTTTCCTTGTTTTGTATTTATTGGTATTTTGCAGTAAGGGTAATAAATTAAAACATTTTTAACCAGTCGTATCTTATAGAAATTTCAATTATTGGTTTTTTTTTTCTTTTTTTTTTTTTTCATTACGACTTTGCTCCAAAATGAATTGTTTTAACATTATAAGCGAAGAAAGTAGAAAAAAGTCGATGCTTGTAGTAACTTTTAAATATTTTAACTTTTTTAGTAATATCCCCAACATATTTGAGAGGGAAGATAAGTAGATATTCGAATGAATTTTAGTAAACAGTAGAAGTGTCTTCGGTGTTTCATACTTGCCTGCCAAGTGATAAATCTCTCTAAAACAGTCTTACAAATGATTCTCGATTGTAAGGCAAGTTCACAGAACTTCCCAAACAACTCTTTCGACAGATACGAATACATCTTGTTTTATTTGCAGGAAGAAAAAGAGGAACCGAAAGAACTTAAGAAGCAATCCTACGAACCGCAACGGAAAACCCGTTTTGAACCCGGAAACCTTCCGAAAGCTTATATCCCCAAACCCGAAGTCGTCTGTTTTCCCAAATTATCTTCGATCCCTCCCTTGACACTTCCCCCTCCACCGCCGACCGTCGATGAATACGTCGCTATTCCAAAAGCGCCGAAAATCAGTGCGGTACCAAAAAAGAAGAAAGTTCCAAAAGCGCCATCTCCACCGAAAATCGTAGAGACTTTCAATGAATATGTAAGTTATTTTTACCTTAACTTAGTTATTGTTTACCTTAGTTATTTTATAAAGTTAATATAAATGTTCCTAATATCGACCTATAAGCTTTAATACCTTGCTGACCAGAGTATTAACTATTTTCCCATGGCAGTAGTTGATACAGGTATCTACCACCTGTTTTTGATAAATTTACAGATATCGAAGAACTCGAAATAACGAAGATTTTTTGCAATTTAAAAAACTAAAAGCCAGAGCACAATACGTGCTAAAAGAAAACAAGAAAATTTCATGAAGAGACTATACTTCGTCACTAAAATCCAACACTCCTGCCCATGTATGGACGAAAATACAACAAATGCAAAACCGTAAGACAAGTTTAAGTTATCGAAACGTCGTTATCACTGATATACAACGAATTGCCAATTTACTAGCTGATACGTTTGAACAAAAATCCAGAAGACAATCTTCTTCTTCAAGTGCCATCTTCGTTCCGAAGGTTGGCGATCATCAGGGCTATACGTATTTTCGAAACTACTGACCGAAACAATTCGTTGTTGCTACAGCTATACCATTCCCGTAGATTCTTTAGCCAGGAGTTTCGTCTTCTTCTTATGGACCTTTTTCCTGCTATTTTTCATTGCATAATTATTCGAAGCAGTTCATATCTTTCGCCTTTTGTAATGTGTCCCAAGTATTGCAGTTTTCGTTTTTTTTTTATCGTAAATATGACTTCCTTTTCTTTATTCATTCTTCTCAAGACCTCGATATTTGTGACTCTCTCGGTCCATGATATTCTCAGGATTCTGCGATACATCCACAGTTCAAATGCTTCTAATTTTTTGGTATCAATCTTTTTCAACGTCCATGACTCTATTCCTTAGAACAGCGCAGAAAGTACGTAACATATCATCAGGCGAAGTTTCATTTCAAGGCTGAAATCTCTTCCGCAGAACACTCTCTTCATTTTAGGGAATATGGATCTGGCTTTTTCTATTCTTATTTTGATTTCTGCTGAGCTATCGTTGTCTTCATTTATAAAAGTGCCCAGAAGACAATACTTACCTAATATATCACCAGGCACATTAACTGGAATGTTCTTCTCAAAACTGCACAAGAAATCGATGTTATTAACATTCCATTTACCTTAGAGGAACTGTTGACGGCACTCGATTTGTGTAAAAACACAGCATCTGGTCCAGATGACATTACTTTCATATTGCTCCTCCGTGCTGACTCCTTGCATTATTATTTTATTAAAATTTTACAACGGTATTTCGAACAGTTATAATTTTCCTAACCGATGGCGAGAATCATATATTATACCAATTAAAAAAGTTCATAACCAAACACAAAGTTTATCTAATTCATATAGGCCATTATCGCTGAAATTAATTGGAGAAAATGGTAAACAAAAGATTGGTATGGTTTTTTGAAACAAATAGAGTTATTTAACCGGTACAATCCGGTTTTAGATCTCATCGTTCTACATCAGATTATTTGGTAATTTTAGAATCACGTTTTTCCGACTCTATGGCCTTTAAACAAGATTTATTAGCACACTTTTTTATGTCGGAGTCTTCGACACTATTCAAAAATCTCTAATACTCCAAAATTATCAACAATGTGGACTTCATCATCATCATTCAATCTTCGCTTATCCACTGCTGGACATAGATCTCCCTCATAATTTTCCATCTATTCCGATCTTGTGCCTCTTGCATCCAATTCCTATGACTCCAGTATCTGCTTTGTCCATCTGTTATCTGTTATTCGAGCCACGTGATCTGCCCAGTTCCATTTCAGTGTGCTACTCTCTCTACTGCATCAGCACTCCTGTTCTTTGTCGTAGCTGGCGATTTGGGAACTTGTCTCGCAGTGAAACGCCCAACATAGCACGCTCCATCGCCCTTTGACACACACGGATCTTTTTGAACAGTTCTCCTTGTCATCCGCACCGTAAGTCAACACTGGCAAAACACACTGATTAAAGGTTTTTCTTTTACTTCTTTCTTTTATTCCTTCTGATCTTTTCAATGTGGACTTGGTGGAAACATATACTACTTTGTGCAAATTTTTTTAGATGATAGAACTTTGAAAGTTATTTTAAACGGAAAGCTGTCATCTACTCGTATTCAACATCATGGAGTACCACAAGGTTTTGTTATAAGCACAACTTTGTTCAGTTTGGCATTTAATGATGTAGGCAAAACTATTCATCTCCCAGTTAAATACGCATTATATGTTGATGACCTTGTACTCTTTTGCAGAGGAAAGAATATCGAAACAATCCTTGATAATATAGAAAGGGGGTCGATGCATATTGGGCTTTCCTTCTCATCTTAAAAAAACTAAAATCATGAAATTTAACAGAAAAACGACAAAAGATAATCCAACTTTGACATACAACGGAGTATTACTAGATGTTATTGATCATCATAAAGTCTTAGGACTGACCTTCGACTCCAGACTTACTTGGAATACACACATACAGGAAACGAAAGGCAACTGCTTCAAAATATTAATATCCTAAAAAGTCTAGCACATTTCCAATGGGGAGCTGACAAAGAGATATTGATTACAGTTTACAGATCCATTATTCGCTCCAAAATAGACTATGGTAGTTTTGTCTATATGTCTGCCTCCAAGTCACATCTGATAGCTCTTGACTTCGTACTCAATACGGCTCTTAGGATCTGCTTAAGTGCCTTCAGATCTAGCCCAGCTCAAAGCATGTATTGTGAAGCTAACGAGCCGCCACTCTGGTTAAGGAGACTTGTTCTTTTGTCATGTGCAGCTAGCTTATCAGTCAATCCACAAAATCCAGCCTACCAACATTTATCAGGCATGAGCCTATTTCCTGGGAACCTCTTGCTCCAACTGTTTCATTCCATAAAAACATTTGACTTTGTCCAGTAAGTAAGTTGTATATACAAAAATTGTACGTCCATAGTTGAAGGTAAAATACCTTGGACGTAGTTGCTAGTGGTGTTGGCAATGTCTGTTGCAAATCGAAACAAATAACGACAGTATTCTCAATATTTTTGTGTTTTTCAATATCTAGTTTTTAGAATCGTTTGCTTTCTTAGCTTTTCTCGGATGTAATTCTAAATCCCGTTTAGCGTTTGAAATGGTTTTCTCATGTTCAGAATATTTTATCAAGTTTTGAAAATTGTTACAGAGACTACATGTATCACTATAAGGCTTGTGAAATTTCAAATTGAACTCTGCGTTGAAGATAAATCGATAATATGATTCTTTCACAGGTTCTTCATGTTGTTCGTTACAAAATACTAAAAATAGTTTGGTGGTAAAACGGTTCAATTGTTTTCATTCAATAAAATGTAATATGCTTGAAATTCCACGAGGAAACTAAGTTCCTGTAGCTGGCTGTATACCATATATCACAAAAAATTTTGTTAAAATCCTTTATAAAAGTTATATAAAAATGCCTCAAACAGGCTATCACAAACACATTGCGAAACGTTTTCGGATTAAACAATCCATCATCAGTGCAAACCTGAAAGTATATAACCACTTTAATTAAAAAGAACGTTAAATTAAAATGTGGTTAATACTTACGGTTGTACATGCTAGTAGCCACCAAAATATATGGGTAAAAACCCTTTAAATGTTATAAATTTGAAGTTGTTTTACATTATTAGTATTTCTAATTTGTGATGGTTAAGTTACCGTTGGATAGGTAACATGGCGGCGTATGACTCTACATGAGTAAAATGGTCCTGAGACGAAGTGTCTACGAGGACCTGTTGATAACAACTGATCAAAATGACATTGTTGACAAGTTAGGACGGATGTTGTGTCAGAGCAGTCAGTGTAACTTACGGTAGTTGTCTAAAATTGACAGATGTCAGCCTTATTTAAAATTGAAAAAGTTAAAATTATAATAATGTAACAGTATCAACCATCAATATTGTAATCTGTATTGTAAATTAATCAGATAGGTATATTTGTAACATTGAAAATTGGTTTTTTAAAAATTAATGTAGGTCAACTAGAATTTATGAAATTTTGTAGGATTGATAGGCAACCAACTATACATGTGTAAGGATATATTTATTTTAAGCTAGAGATTTTGTCAAAAGGCCCTGTATGTTGTGAGACATTTGGTACCTAGAAAATGGTAAAAAGGCACATGTGGGAAGATGGGTCCTAAAAGATATATTATTGAGTATTGATGTAATGGGTGGAGGTGTGTTTAGATATGTTATTGAGCTGAAATGTAAATATGACAAGAATGTGATCATAATGTGGTGTTCATGTAGTACTCAACTTAAAACTTAAGTATGGAAGGCCCTCTATGTCAAAAAACTACATTTGGTACCTAGTAAAGATAAATAAAATTAGATTTTTAAGTTATAAGTAAGTGAACATGAATTACTGGTTATGTGTGTAAAGTAAAGATGGTAGGTTGTTTATGTGTGTGGGCAAGTATGCCAGACTGAAAGAAAATTGATGGCTGAAAGATGGTTAGGTGTGATATTGTTCCTACATTGCTCGAGTTATAACTCAAGAAAACAAAAGGCCCTATATGTTAAAAGGAACATTTGGTACCTAAGAAATATAAAAGTAAAAAGGATGAGTTATAAGTTAGAGTGTAGGTAGGTGAAAAGTTAACAGGCTTATGAAGTGTATTGTGACAATATGTGGAAATGTAAGAGTAATTGTGTTTAAGGTGGATCTGTCAAGTTTACTAAAGATGTGTGATGTTTAAATGTTATTGTGAAGATGAATGGGAAAACTACAAAAGACTGAAAACCATAGAGACCCGAAAACCAAACCCTGAGGGAAATTGGATGAGTGAAAAGAAGTTATAAATGATAATGAAAAACGCAGTATGAAAAGGTGAAGATATGTGATTGAGTGGGTGATGATGATTACACTGACTGCTCTGACACAACATCCGTCCTAACTTGTCAACAATGTCATTTTGATCAGTTGTTATCAACAGGTCCTCGTAGACACTTCGTCTCAGGGCCATTTTACTCATGTAGAGTCATACGCCGCCATGTTACCTATCCAACGGTAACTTAACCATCACAAATTAGAAATACTAATAATGTAAAACAACTTCAAATTTATAACATTTAAAGGGTTTTTTACCCATATATTTTGGTGGCTACTAGCATGTACAACCGTAAGTATTAACCACATTTTGCTCTAACCTTTGTCAACATTTTAATTTAACGTTCTTTTTAATTAAAGTGGTTATATACTTTCAGGTTTGCACTGATGATGGATTGTTTAATCCGAAAACGTTTTGCAATGTGTTTGTGATAGCCTGTTTGAGGCATTTTTATATAACTTTTATAAAGGATTTTAACAAAATTTTTTTGTAATATGTTTGAATCATTTTACCACCCAATTATAGTACCATATAAGTATGCGAATCTGTACTTAGACCATAGTTTTAAAAAGTGTACTTAAACCCTTTTACTTCCAACCCCCTCAATTGTGGTATTTATTAGTAATTCCACAGCCAATTTACGAATAAAAGAATGCCAAATGAAAGATTCAGGCTTCAGCTTCAGGCTAACTTTTGCAGATTCAGATTTTTCTACAAAGCAAGAAAAGTAAACTACAAACAGAAATTGTGCATTTCTAAATAACTTACCTATCCTTATATCAGGCTTCTTTTGGTCAGAACTACGACCTGCAGTAAATTCTTTGCAATTTTGTGTTTGTTTGCAAATTTTAGCTTTTTTCTACTAAACTCATATTCACTACTGTATGAGTCTAAAGAACTATCAGTAACATTTTCATTGTACACTGGATCGGCATCAGAATCATAAAACGTACTTCCAGGCATACTGATATCACTAAAGTCACTCCCCTCAGCAATTCTGCGAAGTTCGTCTTCCAATAGTCCTTTACGGAACATTATCTTCTTTTTTAGTTCCACTTTTTAACAAAAAACTGAAGAGAAAATAGTATTAGCCTCGTTAGACGTTCGAACCCAAATGCGATCCTCGACGAGCCACAGCTTTAGGAACACGACACTTCGCTGTGGTCTGATAGGTACACACGGTGCCAGATATAACTAGAGTGTGTGCCAGTGTGGTACACATGGGGCTTGATGTGTTAAAATAAATATTTGTTTTGCCAAATTTTACTTCTCTCTTAATATTAGTAGTAGAAAAGGTTATTAAATGATAAGCAACTTAAATATTTATGTATTACAGTTATAAATAATATCTGTTAACAATAAATTTTAATTTATAAAGTGATTAAAATTTACTTCAAATTTAACACAATCGGGAATTCAAGTTTTTTTTAATTATTCGTGATATTCGCTTCATATTTATATTAATTAATCTTTTTGCAAAGGATCATATCTCATATAATTTAATTTCAGGATCTGTACGAAACAGGAATGCCAAATTCAAACATGATGAACGAGTACTATGCCAATTATAGGAACAACCAATACGAACACTTCCGTGTTCGTACCCTCGCGTACACGCAGCCTCAGGAACAGGTGCCACCACTGTCACACTCCATGCCTTTGCAACCACCACCTTTACCCGATGACGATTTGGCTTTGTTGGGCATATGTGCGGACGATATGGCCGCGCAGTCATTTTAACTAGGATTTTTTTTATTTAAAGTATTGTGAAAAATTAGCAGGAAATACAATTATAAGTTATTATTAATTTTCTGTTATCCCTATAGATATGATTTCCTCCCGATACCGTTGCATATTATGAATGCCAATTTCTACTTCATCATGGTGCATTTAAACATGGCAATCTTTCAGAAGAAGTTTATGATATTCATACTAATAAAAAAGATAGAGCCTGAACAGAGAGAGTGATCCCACTAAAATAACTATGCTAAACAGGCCGGTCGGAAGAAGAAGAAGGGGGCTACCTAAACTCAGATATCTGGACGGTGTACAGGAAGATTTGAGGGAGATTGGAGTGAGGGGCTGGAGAAGGCAGACACTCGATAGGGAAGGATGGAAGAATGTTTTGAAGCAGGCCAAGGCCCACGAAGGGCTGTAGCGCCAACTGATGATGATGACGATAACACCTTAGTCTTTGCAGTAGACGTTCAAGCTTTTGTTATCACCAAGGTTACAAGCGTCATTTACATATTACAAAACAAAATTGAAAGTTCACAATTACACTATATATAATTTAAAAACAAAGGAAGCCATGTGCTATATTGGGCACGAGAGTAACGGTGGTTTGTCTGTTAATCTAATGCTCTGTTACAACTGGCAATTCACGGTCGGTCATACGCAAATGGAAGTGGACTCAATTCATATCAGCATAGAAATAAAATTACCCAGGCATCGAGATATTTTTGTACCGACAGATGATGTTAATATTAGAAAATCCGCTAGAGAGATCCCAGAACCCTACAACGTTGTTTATCTTAATTATGCAGATTTCAAAAATGTTGTAGAAAGATACACCAGTGTTAGACATGAAAATAAAAAAGGTGATCTAAGTGTTAGTGATCTCGTAAGACTTCACTATGGCTCCGTGGAACGGAATTTGTTTATTTACAAGAAATGAAACCATTAATACCAGGTGATCATCATCATTTTTATGACACCTTACCAAACGGATGCTTAAATACAACTACCTGTTTGTATATTAAATCTTTTCGATAAAACACTTTTTTATAAAACTTTTTACTTACCACTGTTTTTTTTCAAGTGTCAGAAATAAAATTTGAACTTTGTTTTAGTGTATGTTAATATTACCCAAAGCTAAACTTAAATTTTTATTAGCACACGTTTTGTAATAAGGAAAGTTTATTTCTATGTATTTTCCTTTCTCTACGTCTAGCAGACTATTTTTTTACATCTTTAAAGAGAATAAGGAAAATGCAAATTTTCCTTCTTCCAACACTACCTGTGTGAATCACAGACACCTGTGATTCACACAGGTAGTGTTGGGTTCCTAATACCCTAGCGAAGCTGTGCCAGAGCGAAATGCCCAGGGAATTTAGACCTTTGACACCTCGTACCGTCACCACTTCGAAACGGCCGGCGTCCAACTAAAACCCTCTTCTTTGTCACACCTGATATCAGGATGGAAGGGCCGGTTAAGGCAAACATCTCTCCTGATGACCTGCTACCACCTGATTCCCATTCTTTCTCTGACACATTCATCGAGGAAACCACCAAGGACTTTCAAACTCTTGCTTTAGTGAGGCTGTCATCTCTCTAGCGTCGTCTGTCTCTTATTTCGGCCTGCGACAGTCCGAACCCCACCAAGGTGCTACTCGCTTGTTGTAGAATTCTGTTGCGAGTTCCCTCTTCTCTCGTTCTTTCGTCATCGCTCATCATCTTCTCCACCATTTCTCTCACGGAATCAAACATTCTGCAGTTACACTCTCTTACAAACTTCTCTCTTTCATCCGCCCAACGCTTACACTCCAACATCGTGTGTGTTACAGTATCCGAGAAACCACAGTAAAGGCACTGATTGGACTGAGCCCTCCTAAACCTGAAAAGGTAATGGCCTGTGAGCATTTGCGTTAGATAATAATCCAGCTGCCTATGCCCACAGTCCACCCAGTTTCGAAGGTTCGGGATTAGTGACTTCGTACACTCCGCCACATCCCGTGCTGCCTTCCACTCTTGTTGCCACTGACCGATTGAAACCAATCTCTCGGCTAGTCTTATCTCTTCATTTCTCGCTCTCCAATGTTCCGCATCCTACGACTGTGAATCCTTGCCATTTCACCTGCCGCACATGTAAAGGAACGCAGCCGGTGATAATCCAAATAGCGGGAGCTGACACAGTCCTGTAGGCACATGCTACCCGCAGCAGACTAGTTCTGTCCACGCGTACCATGAGCCTCTCGTAAGTTGGTATTTCTACCGCCTCACTCCAGACTGGGGCGGCGTAGAGGACGACAGACTGCACAACACCGTGGAGCGCCCTTCTCCTTTCGGATTTGGGACCACCGATATTAGACATATCATCCCCAGCGCAGCCACTCTCTGAATAGCTCTGCGAATCACCCCCCTTAAATGTTCCCCCCATCTCCCACCCTGGTGGAGATTAACTCCCAGATACTTGACGTACTTTTTGGGCGTTACTCCCGCGCACTTAAATTCAACCCTATCTCTCTTTATCTAGCCTCTGAGTGCTACAGCCTCCGTCTTATCCTCCGCGACAGAAAGATTATGCTCACTCATCCAATCCTCAACTAGGACACACGCACGCGTAATCCGAAGCAAGAGTTCCTCCCGTGCCGCCGCTAGCATAGCAAGGTCGTCCGCGAATGCGAAGTGGGTCACATCCTCCCCATATTCGCAGTTTAAGACCCCGTCATATGCAAGGTTCCACCACAATCTTCCTCTCGGAAAGATAATCAGCGACCACATTCCACAGATACCCAGGACAGTTTCTTTCTTCGAAAGAACTCATTACGTGACCCCACTGCAATGTATTAAAAGCATTTCGGACGTCAAAGAGAATCAGGATGACCCATCGATGATCAGCCCCAATTCCCCGTGCCACCTTGAGCACATTGGTCACCGCATCCACTGTACTTTTACCCTGGCTGAAACCATATTGTCTCGGAGACAGGCCTCCAGATATCACAATCACCTCCTCGATACGCGAATGTAGCATTCTCTAATACAGCTTTCCGATACAAGGAAGAAGGCAAATAGGACGATATTTTCCTGCCTTGAATTTAAGCAGGAGCATGAGCCTCGAGATTTTCCAGAGATCCGGAAAAGACTTCGCGGCAAGAAGAGCATTCATGTGCTCCAGCAGCCACGTGGGCTCCAAACGGCACAGACGTATAACCGCCTCAGGTGGAACACCATCTAGACCGGGAGCCCTACCAGACTTAAGGGAACTCAACGCCACAGCTAGTTCATCCAAAGTAAAGGGAATCCCACACTCGGCCTCGACGTCTCTCCACACAACATGCCACCGTCCTTGTGGAAACAGTTCGGTGATTATCTCCAGCTTCTGGTCCAATGGCATGTCATAAGGAGCACAGGCGTCGAAATGCTTCATTGCGATCTTATACCCTTCCAGATGTCCTCGTCCAGCTTGTCACACAGTTCCCTCCAGTGCCTTTTCTTCTCTGCTCGGATCCTCATATTCAACTTCTTCTTCTTCGCCCGGTGATACGTATCCACACATTCCACCCGCCACACACTCTCTTCTCAGTTGCTCTATCTCGACACACCACCATCGCGGCTTTTATAACCTGCTTGAGGCAGTACAAGGCAATAACAATAATAAACAAACTAAAAGCTTCATTTCTGTATTTCTCTATTAGTTACATTAATTTACATAGGTACTTACGTTTATCTAATCATGTCAGCTAAATTTTTATTTATGTTCACAATTCGTTACATTTTCCTCTACGCTAAATTTATCATATTTTATTATTTCCTTAAAATTAGTGACTAGCTTTTGACCCATTTGGAATGCATTGTAGCAAATCCTTAAAAAAAATTGAGTGTTCCACATTCCCACTTCACTTTCAACATATTTCTATATGTTCAAACTGTTTTAAACTGCCCTAGAAAACTATCAAAGATAAATTTGTTAGTTCCGTATAGTTTAGTTTGTCTTTCTGCTTTTTTTTGCCTTCTTAACAGTCCTATTTTATTTTCAGTCTTGAATCTACTGAGATGCAAAATTTACAGTGTTGCCGCGCTGAACTGTTTATCAGTCATTCCTAAGAAATTAATTTGCTTCATAAAATTTAAAATAGATGATCGTTTGAAACATTTATGGAAACATGGTACACTCAACAAATATATAACGTAAAAATTAAAACAAATAATAAATTATATAACTAGTTAACATTAAATATACTTATGTACGTCTATCTACAAACCGTCAACAAAATGTATAATATTTTTTCTTACCGTACATCTATATTATGTTCCTTTGGTGGCTCTAGCTGCATGTATTATCGTATGTACATAAAAATAATGTTTTATGATACATGTTTTCACGTATAGATATGCTTGAAAATAACGATTACATTTTTACAAAGAGTGGTGCTCATATAACATTGAAGTATCTTTTCTGATCAATTTTGAGAGTTGCTTAAAATAACGACATTTAAGTACTTTTTTTCTTAATAAATAATAATAATAAGGGATTAATTACGGCTGTCGCCGCTTCTCCACATCCAATTTCTATCTTTTTCTTTCATATGCAGTTGCCTCTTCCAAGTCTGGCATTCTTTTAACATGTCCGAACCAGATTAATTGTGTTCTTTCTATGTCATCCTTGATATTTCGCTCCATTTACATTTCTTTTCTTATTTGTTCGTTTACAGTTTTACAGTGTTTAGTCACACTTTTAAGATATTCTTAAAAATACTACATCAAAGATTATACAAAAAATGTGAATGGGACATCAGTGACTCCCAGTTCGGGTTTAGGCAAGGTTTAGGAACACGAGAAGCAATAGTAGCAACACGGGTGCTGGTCCAAAATTGTTACGATCAGAAGAAGGATGTGTTCCTATGCTTTTTGGATTACCAAAAAGCGTTTGATCGTGTCCAACACCACAAGTTAATGCAGATCCTCAAGAAAGTTGATATAGACCAAAAAGACATAAGATGCATTGAAAACTTGTACTGGCATCAAACGGCACAGTTAAAAATAGACAATTCTGTATCCGAACCCATACATATAAGAAGGAGGCGTTCGACAGGGATGTGTGCTTTCCCCTCTTTTATTTAACATTTATTCGGAAGCCATATTTCCAGAGTCTTTGGAGGATGCAAAGATGGGAATCAAAGTGAATGGAGTATTGATCAACAACATACGATATGCTGATGATGGTGTCTTAATTTGTGACAACATGGTCGATCTTCAACAACTTGTCACTATAATCGGAGAATACAGTAAGCGAATGGGATTAGAGATTAATACCAAAAAAACCAAATTTATGATCATCTCCAGAAACTTGGATGCACTTGAAAATTCCACCATCAAACTGAATACTAAGTCCATTGAAAGAGTAATTAAATTTAAATACCTGGGATCGTGGCTTTTTGAAGACTGGCCATCGGACAGGGAAGTAAAATGTCGCATTGAGCAAGCTCGACAAGCTTTCGTAAAATTCAAGAAGGTACTGACTTGTTCAGAGTTCGATCTTCAACTGAGACTAAGGTTTACTAAGTGCTACGTATGGTCAGTGCTGCTATATGGCGAAGAGGGCTGGACACTCAAAACGAGGGATATAAACAGATTAGAAGCTTTCGAAATGTGGCTCTATCGCCGTATCCTAAGAATACCATGGACAGCGAAAATCACAAATATAGATGTCCTTAAAAGAATAAACCAAGAACGCCAACTTTTCGAAACCGTCAAGAAAAGGAAAACGGCGTATCTAGGTCACATCATGCGAAATGAAAAATACCAGTTCCTCCAACTTATAATCGAGGGTAAAATTGAAGACAAGAGAGGAATGGGACGCAAGAAAATGTCCTGGCTCCGCAACATAAGGCAATGGACAGGGATTAACGACATACAATCTCTGATACATATTGCAAGAAATAGAGAATTAATGGAAATGTGATCGCTAAAATCCATTAGTGGATTTGCATCTGAAGAAGAACAATTTGTTCGTTTCTAAGTGAGAGCGCCCACCAAAGTGGCGTGGCACGTAGCAAGTGGAAGTGGCAAGTAGCACGCGTCTAGCATGATTCTTAAAATGTAACCAATGAAAACGAATGATTCAGCGCACACCAAAATGACAGTGACGTCATTCATTCTAATCATTCGTTTTCATTGGTTACATTTTAAGAAACATACTAGACGCGTGCTACTTGCCACTTGCCATGTGCCACTCCATTTTGGTGAGCGCTCTCGCTAACTCTTTCCAGTTTCGATCTACCGCAGCTTCGTCTCAGGTAATCCATTTCTGTCGTCATAAGTTTGTTTCTATTAGCTTTGGTGACGTCCCATACTTCCGAACCGTAAAGTGTTATACTTTGGATTATACTACCGTAGTATATTCCAAAGTATTGGCACTAGTTTACAAAGTATTCCTTTTCTTCCATTTTATTGAAAAACTCTCTTTCAATTCATCATGCTTCTGGTAGTTTTTAATTTTTTACTTTAAATATTCGATATTGAAGATATGAAACGAGAAAAAATGTTTGATGAGCACCACTGATATACAATATAGAACAATATTTTTTACTAGAAAGTCTCTTAGATAAAAGAAAACTTTAGGAAAAATAGTGAGATCTCTTTAAAAACTTTGCATAAAAAGTAATTCTTTACACCATGCCATTTTTCGTAAGTATTTTTTATGCTGACTCTGTATAGTTCTGTATGTTTTTAGTATCAGAAAACACATCTCTAAAAGAAGAGAATTCCATTTACAAATGATCCAAATTTTCTTTGGCTAGATAAAATCTCTAAGCATCTTTTCTGTCACCCACGATTGATCCAAACCATTGTAAAGTCTTACATTTGCCATGCAATTATTACAAAGAACAATTGTTTGAAATTTATCATTTGTAATTTATGAAAGAGATTCCAATGTTTAGAATCGAACAATTTGCTGCATGAGCTAGATAAAGTCTCTAAATGAACTTTTGTGTTGTCTACCATTTAATAAAACAGTTTTAAAGTCATATATTTACCAAACAACTTGCTTGAATAAACTTGGGCAGTCTTTATCTTTTAAATGTGTCGTTTATCACTTCTACCAGAAAGTAAAATGTTCAAAAGACAAAAATACGTTCACTAGGTTTGATAAAGTTTCTCAATGAGCTTTTTATATTTTCACAATTTACTCAATTGACCGTTTTATAGTCATTTATTCCCCATAACAATTGCCACAAGAAACTTTGGCGGTCTTTTTATTTTCAATGTGTCATTTGTCACTATCAAATAAAATTCGAATGTTCAAAAGTCCAAAATATGCTCCCTAGATTTGATTTAGTTTGCCAATGGGTTTTAAAACTGTTTTAAAATAATACATTCGCCATATCAATTGCCAAAAGGAACTTGGGCGGTTTTTTTGTTTAAAATATGTCATTTGTCACTTCTTAAAGAAATTTAAATGTTCAAACGACAAAAATATGCCCTCTAGGCTGGATACAGTTTCTAAATAGGTTCTTGTGTCATCCAAAATTGATCCAAGCTGTTTTAAAGTCATATATTTGTCATATAAATTGCCACGTGGAAATTAGGCGGTCGTTTTGTTTCAAAAGTGTCATTTGTCACTTCAAAAAGAAATTCGAATGTTCAAAAGCTCAAAATATACTCCCTAAGTTTGATAAAGTTTCTCAATGAGCTTTTGTGTCAGTCACTGTTTATTAAAACTGTTTTAAAGTCATACATTTGCCATATCAGTTGCCACAAGTAACTTGGGCGGTCTTTTTGTTTCAAATATGTCATTTGTCACTTCTGAATAAATTCAAATGTTCAACCGACAAAAATATGCCCTCTAGGTTGGATAAAGTTTCTAAATAAGTTCTTGTGTCATCCACCATTAATCCAAACTATTTTAAAGTCATATATTTACCATATAAATAGCCACAAGGAAACTAAGCGGTCTTTTTATTTCAAATGTGTCATTTGTCACTTCCAAAAGAAATTCTAATGTTCAAAAGCCTAAAATATACTCTCTAAGTTTGATGAAGTTTCTCAGTGAGCTTTTATGTCATTCGCAGTTGATCAAAACTATTTTAAAGTCATATATTCGCCATATCAATTGCCACAAGGAACTTGGGCGGTCTTTTTGTTTGAAATATGTCATTTGTCATTTCTAAAAAAATTCAAATGTTCAACCGACAAAAATATGCCCTTTAGGTTGGATAAAGTTTCTAAATAAGTTCTTGTGTCATCCACCATTGATCCAAGCTGTCTTAAAGTCATATATTTACCATATAAATAGCCACAAGGAAACTAAGCGATTTTTTTGTTTCAAATGTGTCATTTGTCAATTCCAAAAGAAATTCGAATGTTCAAAAGCCCAAAATATACTCTTTAAGTTTGATGACGTTTCTTAGTGAGCTTTTATGTCATTCGCAGTTGATCAAAACTATTTTAAAGTCATATATTCGCCATATCAATTGCCACAAGGAACTTGGGCGGTCTTTTTGTTTCAAATAATATGTCATTTGTCACTTCTAAAAAAATTCAAATGTTCAACCGACAAAAATATGTCCTCTAGATTGGATAAAGTTTCTAAATAAGTTCTTGTGTCATGCACCATTGATCCAAGCTGTGCTAAAGTCATATATTTACCATATAAATAGCCACAAGGAATCTAAGCGGTCTTTTTGTGTCAAATGTGTCATTTGTCACTTTTAAAAGAAATTCAAACATTCAAAAACCAAAAAAATATCTTAACTACCAGGCATTGACCATTTCTATAGGCCAATCCTGATTACTACATACCAACAATTCTAATACAGTTAGAAATTTTTAATCAATGGCTTTCGAATTTTTACAAAAATTTGTAAAAGTCAGCAGAAAAAATGAGCACGAAAAATGAGTGCCAACAATTATACGTAACAGTGTATGTATATCTATATTGATCGTTTTACTGTGCGTCATAATACTGTTAAAAAAGAAACACCAATAAAAAAATAAATTCCTACAATATGTTTCCAATTATCACAACAAAATATTCCACGAATATTTTTATAATGATTCATATTTTACTAATACATTTACTTCCTAAAGTCCTCTATATTTTACTTAATTCACAATCAAACATATTGCTACGATATTCTGATTACAAAAACTAATCTTTCCTTTATCACTTTTTTATGATCCACGACTTATGATCCATAGTTTACAATAGTTATACATCGCAATATACTTTATATTTTATATATAAATGAGTAACATGAATAATTTTTATCTTCTATCCTAGGAATAAGTACAGAATTTTATTATAAACGATTTACATTAACCATACAGTATTAATAAACAATTTTATTGATTTAAAATGCTTGATGCCTCAGTATATAATATTATTTTTATCTAAAACTTAACTGGAATGAAGGATATGTTTCAGAAATGCGTACTTAGAAGGTGGATTGTAAAGGAAGACACAAAAAAACTTTTCCTTTGTTTAGAACTTTTCCAGTAACTAAAACAAGATTGTGTAACGTGAGCGTAGCAAGTGAGTGAGAAGTTTGAATAAAGGGCTAAGTAGTATAGAAAAGATAATAATTATTCGAGATAATTATTATATATTCCAAATTAAATAAGGGATAATTAATACAGTTAACTTATACATTTAAATTATACAAAGTATAACAATTTGACCTAGTTATTGCATTGTTTGATAATTGTTTAAACGTAGAAAAAGCACGTCAAACAGAAACTGTTATTGTAATGCAATATAGGACCTACAATTCAGCGAAAACGCAACCTTGGACTACAACCGGTCAACGAGGACACCAGTTGATAAAAACTAGAAAACTTGGTCAGCCAAGTCAGTAGTTAGTAATGGGCAGTCAGTAATAGCGGGCCACCGTGACTGCCCGCTCAGGGCAGTGATCGCCGGCATCGGGTCGGACGCGATAGCGTCCCGTACGCGGAGGCAGTCGGTAATTCTCCGGGGAGCGCTTATCATCCCGGCATAGTATTGCGCGTAGTCCGGTTATTGTGGCAGCTCGTAAGTCCGTAACTCAGGAGGAGACCCTCAACTGACCGAGTTCCAGAGGACCGAACGTGTCGTGGTTGAAAGCCCAAATACACATCAGGTAACAGATTTCTATATGGTAACCTGAGTAATTATATTAGTACAACTGTCAACTCTTCACTATCTTGCTCTCGCCTCCCGACGCGCAGAATAACGTGTTAACGATTGTATTTGTAACTTCAGGGTAAATTCAATATATTGTTGACTCTAAATTGTTTTTTTTTTTTAATGTTCCTTTCGTCCGACTCACTAGAGACTAGGAGAACACGAGATTCTGCTTATGCATGTCTCCGGCTTCAAAAGTAAGCCCATAACCTCTGCTCTTTACAGGACCTGAGACCTAGGAGTCCTTACCCCTATCCCGAAAATCCCTTATCTTCTCGTAAATCCACGAAGACGAGCCAGCCCTCCAGACCAGTGTGACCAGTATTCCTTGCAGCCGCTCGCAGGGTTAGCATCCCTTGAGAATCTATTGAGTATTACAATTGAAATAAAAGTCGTCTATGTAAAAATCATGGCAAAATTAATGAGCAAAGTAAATATTGTGGGTTTTAACTCTTTTTTTACTGGTTCCTCTGGTAGCGGCTTCTGGATAATCCTATATGGAATACCATTATATTTTTCTAAACTTTTTTGCTTCTATGGAAGTTTTTCTCCTCTTTACGAACGGTTGTTAAAATCTGTTGTTTTGTTGCCTTCAGTCTTACCATTTACTAATAGCAGACTAGTTATTTTAGTATGGAGGAATCTTAGAGAGATGTGGAGGTGTTTGTTCTTCTATATGCAAAAAACAGTTGTCTTAAATTTTGATATTTAATTGCTGCCCAGCTACTTTTGTCTTCTTCTACCTCTTCCTTCTTGTATGTAGGCTTTAAAGCCTGTTTCGTCTTCAATATTAGCCTCCTAAATTGTTTAAATTGTCGCACCATCTTTTTCTTGGCCTGCCAATAATTCTTCGTCCATTTGGTGACTAAACATTGCTTCCTGCTTTATTATTTTTCCATCAATTTCGATTTTACACCATAGTGGGTATTTAGATGTCATACATTTGGTTTTTTTTGCTAATATTTTTTTTAAACCTATTCTCTATCCTTCCATTGTTGGATATAGGTCTCCCCCAGTTCTCTCCATCTTTCCCTATCTTGAGCTGTTCTCTGCCATGTGTGACCTCCTTGTTTCCTGATGTCATCTTTCCACCTCATCTGTGGTCTGCCTCTTGATCTCTTTGCATTGTATGGACGCCACTTTCCGATGGCATTGTTCCATCGTCTGTCTTGGAGACGTTCATTGTGTCCAGCCCATTTCCATTTCAGTTTTGCTGCTTGTTCTATCGCGTCTACTGTCTTTGTTCTGGTTCTGATCCACTGGTTACGTTTTCTATCTCTAAGTGATACACCCAACATTTGTCTCTCCATCGCTCTTTGTGCCTTCCTTATCCTATCCAAATTGGTCCGTGTAAATGTCCATGTCTGTGCTCCATAGGTGAGCACCGGTATTATACAGGAGTTATATACCTGGCTTCGTAAGTATAGAGGGATTGTTTGATTTTTTAGAACGTAATAAAGTTTGCCGAACGCTACCCATCCCATTGTTACTCGTCTCGATATTTCGGCTGTTTGATTTTCTCTGTTAGCTCTAATTGCTTGTCCTTTGCTGCTTTTATCATATTGCTGATATTATCGTATTGTATTTCTTGGCTGTTTCCTTAGTATTGAAACTGCGTGTTAATCTTTGGAGCTCGTCTTCTATCTCGACGATTAATGCGGCGTCGTCTGCATAACATAATATTTGGATTTCTTTGTTCCCCATTCTGTAGCCATGAATTTTACGTACTGCTTGTATTATTTCGTCCATTATTATATTAAAGAGAAGTGGGCTTAACGAGTCACCCTGTCTGACTCCGCTTTGTACTTATACACACTGTGTTAGTTTTCCATTTATCTTTGCCTGTATTCGATTATGGAACTAGATGTTTTTGATGGTTTGTATTATATTGATTGGTAACATAATACCCTGCATTTTATTCCTTAGTAGTTCGTATTTTTCACCTCTCATGATGTGCCCCAAGTATTCCAATTTCCTGATTTTTATGGACTTTAAAACTTCACATTGTTTTCCTAGTTGTTGAAGAACTTGTTAGTTTCCACATCACCACCACAGGAGATTTATACCTCTATAATTTTTGGGGTCTAATTTTGTACAAGTTTTGTCATCTCTAGGGTTATACTGTCTTCTCCGTGTTTTAGAAGCTCGTTGGTTATTCCATCTGCTCCTGGTGACTTTCTATTTTTGAGTGAATTTATCGCTATCTTTACTTCCTGAAAACTTATTTCTATTTCGTGTCCTAATTCAGATACGTTATTGTGTTGATTATTATTTTCCTTTCCTTTAAACAGTTCCTTCAGATAGGTAACAATAAAACACTGAAAACTTTGTTTTCAAACTTCCACAAAATTTATTTTAAATCTTATCACTACAGCTGTTTCGGCTGATTGCCTTTCTCAAGTGATCTATTTTTGGCTTGGGTTTACAAATTTATAGTCTCTAATGAAATAGGTTGAGGAGGGGAGAACTGTTTGTCTCAAGTTGGTCATTCAGAATTATATCTGTGTTTTTTAATTTGTTGATTTCTATAGATTCGAACAAAGATAGCTTAAGGCCTTTATTTTGAATGTGAAGAATTCTAAATTTATCATTAAAAGAATGATTATGATCTAGAAGGTGAAGTGCGTATGTCGAATCTGTTTTTCTATTCTTGAAAGACTTTTTATGTTCTGCTATTCGTTTATCAAAGTTTCTACCAGTTTGACCGATGTAAGTTTTTGGACAGTCGCCACATTCAAGTTTGTACACACCACTAGGTTGTTATTTGTTCGGAAAGCTGGTGTTATTCCTTTCCTTTTTATGTGTTTGGCAATTTTTGTTGTTATTTTGCCTGTATATGTAATCGAGCAGAAGGTATTGGGTTTTTTCTCTGGTGGTGGAAATACTAATTCCAGGGCTTTCTTGTGTAGTTTTTGATTTAACATTTTATTAATTGTTTGTTCGTTGTATCCGTGTAGTGTAGTATTTCCACCACCAGAGAAAAAACCCAATACCTTCTGCTCGATTAGATATACAGGCAAAATAACAACAAAAATTGCCAAACACATAAAAAAGAAAGGAATAACACCAGCTTTCTGAACAAATAACAACCTAGGCAAATATATTAAAAACAACAAGAGCCAAAATAAAAAACACTTAAATAGTGGTGTGTACAAACTTCAATGTGGCGACTGCCCAAAAATTTATATTGGTCAAACTGGTAGAAACTTTAATAAACGAATAGCAGAACATAAAAAAGCTTTCAATAATAGAAAAACAGATTCGACATACGCACTTCACCTTCTAGATCATGATCATTCTTTTAATGACAAATTTAAAATTCTTCACATTCAAAATAAAGGCCTTAAGCTATCTTTGTTAGAATCTATGGAAATCAACAAATTAAAAAACACAGATATAATTCTGAATGACCAACTTGAGACAAACAGTTCTCCCCTCCTCAACCTATTTCATTAGAGACTATAAATTTGTAAACGCATGCCAAAAATAGATTACTTGGGAAAGACAATCAGCCGAAACAGCTGTAGTGATAAGATTTAAAAAAATTTTGTGGAAGTTTGAAAACAAAGTTTTCAGTGTTTTATTGTTACATAAAATGAATTTCCATCAACCTTCAGATATCTTTCCTATTCGTTTGCAGATATGTTATTGTATTCCTTCAATTCTACCATTTCTTTCCCTTGGTTTCTTATGAATCTCCATATTTGTTTGTGTGTACCGTAGAATTCGCTTTCCATCCTTCTTACCAACTACCTTGTTTCATTGCGTATTCTCCTTTAGTTGTCTCGGGATTCTGGGATACTTTTCTCCATTAAAATTATCCTCTTAGAACCATAAAATCTTTGAAATCTTTTTCCATGAGATAATATTAAGGGATTAGTTGATTTTCAATACAATAAGACGAAACAAGTAACAGAAAAGATTATAATTGTTTTGATTTTTTATGGTAGTTCATTTTTAAGGGACCAGAAATATCCAAATTATGATGGAAATAGAAAAAAAAGTGAATCGTAAAAACAATTTGTCAGATGCAGTTTTGTAAAAGGGGTAATTAATCTCGGAAGAGAATTGTCTCAAAGTGAAGTACAAAAGATCCAAAATTTCTTGAGCGGCAATTACTAACTGTATATCAAAGGTACAGCAAGGAGAAGGGAAATCTATAAATAAGAAAATATAAAGAAGACATCGAGATTTTAAGTCAAATGATATTGTTATAGATGAGTATTGTCCAGAATTAATTTTAGAATTCAATTCTAATATAGCTAATAGTAGTTTTCAGTTTTATATTTACGTTAAATTATCATTGAAACCAAATATATTAAATATATTACAGTATATTACACATAAATACCTTTAAAAACGTATTTTTTCAAAAAATATAATAATTTGCTATCAAAACAAAAATTGTTACGTTACGCCAATGGTTTAATATTTTATTTAAAGTATACTTTGTTTAAATAGGTAGTACCAGTGGCGCACCCAAGGGGGTTTTTGAGGGTTTAACCCCCCCCTCCTGGGCACCATTCCGACACTGTTACTCACATATTTTAAGGACTTAAAATGGTGGAGGTAGCATAAAAAATAGTTCGGTGCCCAACCAAAGAAAAATTCTAGGTGCGCCACTGGGCAGTACATCAATATTTTATGAAGCTATTTTGCATAGTTCCGCGAAATATTGTACATAAATTTGGATTTTCAAGTAACCTCAAACAGCAGCTTTTTTAACTCAGTAAACTATTTTTAATCTTACAACTGATGTAATTACTCTAAACTTGTAGAAAATTAGAGTACCTATGCTACGATTGTTTTTGGAATATCTTTAATCGCTATCGGAACTAGATTCTTCGGCAACGGGAGCTGGTTGGGCTGGCTGGGCCGGTGGAGCCGGTGCTGGAGTAGTTTTCGAAACGTACGTCGCTGAAGCATAAGCGTTGGGCGAATCGCCCTCTGTGTGTTCGATGCCCACTCTGAAAATGAAATACGTTAAGAGACGTAAACGATGTTTTCAACACACACTGAAAAAGTACAAATTTTTTTTATCAATTAATTTCATGTCTCCATCGGCCAAGTTACAATAAAAACTGTGCAAGTATCTCAATATGTTAATCATCCTAAGGCGATTTCTGTCAAAACACAAACTGCATTGCACAAATATGCATTGATAAACTAAGAGAACCAAATACATACCAAAAAACTAGAAATAAAATAAATCAGAGTATCCAAGAAATAAAACAATAAAATAAGAACACTACAGATATTGAAACAAATTGAAAGAATATAACGAACACAGTAGAGACTGTGGGATGGAAAACATTTACATTTACAAAAGCTGCCAAACAAGAATGGACGACACAAGAAATTCTCGAAAAGATGGACGAAAGAAGAATGCATAAAAATAAAGATAAAATTAAATATCAAGAAATTAATAAACAAATAAAATAGAAAATAAAACAAGCTAAGGAATTATGAATGTCCATTAAATGTCAAGAAATTGAGGAATATGAGGCAAGGTATAACACTTTCAACACCCATAAGAAGGTTAAAGAAATGATTTCAGGAAATCGTAACAAACCAATCAGGATATTAACAAATGCAGATGGTACCACTATAACTGAAACGCAAGACAAATTACGTAGATGGAAAGAATACATTGATCACCTATTTTATGACCAAAAAGTAGAACAATTAGAAGTTGACGGAGAAAACCACGGGACCAGAAATAATGAAAGAGGAAGTTATTTATGTCATAAAACACACAAAAGGTAGAAAAGCTCCAGGACCCGATAAAATAAAAATTGAACTATTGCAGATAATTGATGAAGATAATATTGATGTCTTGGTAGGCCTTTTTAACTCCATATACAAGACGGGATACATACCCAAAGAATGGCTTCTCTTAACTTTTGTAACGATTCCAATAATCACAAATGCTAAAGATTGCAATGACTATCGGACAATTGCATTAATGAGCTATACATTGAAACCTTCCTTAAAATCATACATAACAGAATCCACATGAAATTAGAACAAGAAATAGGTGATTCACAGATGGGTTTTAGAAAGGGTCTAGGAACTAGAGAAGCAATATTTGGAGAGAATTAAAATTATTCAGAAGCGAGGCCAATAAAATTAAAATAGCGATGATGATTTCCAACCTCCGATGAGAGAAGGAACCTGAAGAAGAAGATCACTGGAACACTGCAACTATCACAGATATCTGGGTGATAAATTAGACAAAACACTCTCATTCAAACAACATTTTCATGAACTGAAGAACAATGAAGAACACTGTCAGGATGTCTGCGGGAGATAGTCTGGTCAAATACGTATATGCGCACAGATAGTAAAATTAGAATCTATAAGACTTGCATACGACCGATCATGACATATGGCATAGAAGTGCGCGAAGATACCAACAAAACGAAACAGATGCTAAGGGTTGCCGAAATGAAAACCCTAGGAACAATAATGGGAAAAACAAGAAGAGACAGAGTGAGAAATACAAACATTAGAGAGCAGTGCAAAATTCAAGATATTGTAAGATGGGGAAGGCAGCGCAAGAGGATGTGGTACAACCATGTAAGACGAATGGATGAGAATAGACTCCCAAAAATTGCCCTAGAAAACAATCCGCCCGGTTCAAGACCCCCCGGAAGACCACCTAAAAGATGGAGGGATAGTTGGCAATCTACCTCCCAAGAAATTAACCAGAGGCAGCTTCAGAATTAAACAGATCGAAAGATCTACAAAAAGTAGAAGAAGAAGAAAAACAATGTACACCAAATGCGAGGGAAAACATCAACCACAAGCTAACAGTCTTCAGATGAAAAGTGTAACCACAAGTATTGCGAACATTGTCATTGGCACTTTGCAATGAGAGTATGAGAATTGTTACTCGCTTTTTGAAACCTCCTTGGCTCCGATCTTTATAAACACTAGCTAGCATAGTAAAAACACATGTAAGAAGAAGAATGGTAACTGATATAGAGAGAGAAGAAAACACAGGAGCTGAGACACCCAAATTTTATTTACATTACTTCACTGCTTCGCCTTTTATCAAGACACAGTTTTATCCAAAGGACTATACATCACGACAGACACGCTGTGGAAAGAAGCAGTTCCAGACAATTATCATTTATCTATAGCCTAATGATAACATCTCGACACAAGTTCTATTACTACCATTTCAACAGATTGAAGGTGGGGGATGTCAAGATGAAGGATTAGCAGAGTCAAGTTGGACTGTGATGTTATTAATCCTTGTGATTGTGTGGAAAGATATAGATACCAGATCATCTATTGGTCTATATAAAAACGAACTCTACTTACAGTTATCTTTGTGCGTGCAATGATCGCGTCTCATGTTGACACCAAAGAGGAAAAAAGGAATAGACATCTTGTAACATGGTGTTAAACTAACAATAGTATATGTACTTGTGATTGCCACAGGTGCAGCAAAAAGTGTTATACTTAAAATAAGCAAGGTACAAATACTTGCTTCCCTTGGAATCTCAGAGTTTCTGAGAGGTACACGAACATTAATTAGAGACCCTCTACTGTACGTAAACGTGACAGATCAACATCATAAATGAAATCAGGAATACCATACGGATGATACACACTTAAAGTACTTTTCTAGGTGAAAATCTACCCACGAGAGAGATGGGGTAGGGGAAATACACAATGGAAATAGTATATTACTTTATGAGGCGGAGAAGCATGACTTTTCTTTCGTAATAGAGGGCAAGTCAAGAAAAGTCGCTTCTTTGCCGAATAAAGTATACTATTTTTTCTTCAAACGTAGCAATTTTCAACCATAAATAGTACAATTCATACGCTGTTTTTTACTCGAAATTAACTGTGACAACTATCAAAGTCGTCTAGATGTTAGAAATTAAAATAATTAAGTCGTGGGTGGGATTTGCGTCTTCCTGGTTACAGTTGTTTGACAGCTGTTTGCAATTATTAAAGACAGCTTATTGTTGTTGCAACCGCAAGCGCAAATTTAGTGTGAAAATGGAAAACCTCAACGAAATTGAGTCCGCGGCTAATGATGCAGTAGCACGTTTGGGGCCCTCCAAGTCCGGAATAAAGTATCGGTTAGCGTACAAGCACTTTCAAGAGTGGTGCGATACAAGAGAAGTACGGCAAGTTAACGAAGACGTTTTACTGGCATATTTTAATATAATGGAAAGTGAAAATAAATGGAAATCTTCTACAATATGCTCACGATACTCTATGATAAAATCCGAGTTAGTTATTAGAAAAAATGTGGATATAAGCAATTTTTTAAAGTTACGTGCCTTTCTGAAAAAAAAACAAGCGAAGGATATACTGCAAAGAAGTCTAAAGTTTTCACTAAAGACGAGTTTGATAAATTTTTGTTTGAAGCGCCAGATAAGTTGTATTTAGGATTAAAGGTAAAAAAAATTATATTGCAAAGCATTTAGTATACTCTACTATAGTTTATTTTTATGAACGAGAGAATAATTAGCATAATTTTAACTGGTACCTCCGACCACTCAATGGGCGTGCTCAAGATTAATTGAAAAATTACTTTGAATAATTGTAAAAAAAAAATAAATGAATTATTTCAGTGTTATAAAGTGTTATGTGTATGTAAACAAAAGTGACCTCTTTTATCACACACTATATTAGAACTGACTGGCCTACATTAAAAAGGGTTTTAAAAAATTCACATTTTTTTTAATTTTTAAAAATTACAAAAGAGAAAAAGAGTTTTTAAAACCGTCTAAGGAATGTTAAATAGATGAATAAAAATATTAATATAAAACTTACAGCTACTTGTTACAAATCCAAATCAGATTCAGAAGATGAACTTTCAGAACCAAGATTTATAATAACTGGCTCGATCATTTTATCAGTAATATTGTCCAGCTTCCACATTTTTTCCTCTTCTTTAATAGTGTGATTTACTGCCTTTTCCCAGTTTTCAGGTTTTACATTATTTACGGCCTCCAAAAACAACTGTTTAAAATCATGAATTTTAAAAGTGGTATTTTTTCTTGAAACTTCACTCTTTATCTGTGCCCATACCAGTTCAATCGGGTTTAATTCACAATGATATGGTGGGGATCTAAGTACTGTGATTCCACGATTTTTGGCAATTTCATCAATTTCGTATTTTTAAAATTTTTCTTTATGAAGGGCACACAACGAATAAAGTTCCTTTCTTATAGATCCGGGATGGTACGTAATATTTTTTGAACTCAGCCAATTCTGCAAGTCTTTTTTTAACCACTTGGTTGTGGGCAGTCCTTCTATAAGTCTGGAGTGATAACTTGCATTATCCATTACTATTACACAGTTCTTAGGAAGAAGATCTATCATTTGTTTGAACCATTCTTGAAAGACATCAGCGTTCATGTCTTCATGGTAGTTACCGGTACGAGTTGATTCAAAAGTTAATAAACCACCTTCAACAAAACCGTCTGAACTGCCAATGTGTACTATTATCAGCCTGCGTCCCTTTCCTGATGGTGAGTTTAAACCAGTAGATAAGTTATTTACAAAAGCGTGCCTTTGACTTGTAACAGTTTCATCCTGTCAAAATTTATTTGGTGTATGACCCTCGTTGAACCATGTTTCATCAATATCAAATATTTTTCTTTTTTGGTTTCTCATTTCCTTTATGGTTCTTAGAAAATGTCTTCTCCATATGACAATATCGCTTCTTTCTAATAAAATAGACTTTCTGGGATTCTTTTTCCAGCGGAAGCCTATTTCTTTTAAAAGTTTCCATAACGTACTTCGACTCATTTCTGGGTAATCCTTATCATCTCGAACTGAGACAAGAACTTTATCCAATGTTGGAAATTCTTGTCTAAAGAAGAATTCATGCACTTTCCGTCGAAGTCCTTCTTTAAAATGATATTCTATTTGAAATTTTGATTTCCCTGGAGCATTACGTGGCATTTGAAAACTACCACATTTCTCTTCTTTAATAACTCTGTAAATCGTAGATTTCCCAACACCAAGTGTACTGCTAACTAACTCAACGGTCTCATCAACACTTTCACATAAACGTTTGTCTGTAAATGATTTAAAACAATTAAATATTAATGTTTTTTCATTAACTGTTAAAGGACCAATTTTTCTGGGTTTACACGGCACTTCCAAATTTTCCATAACACTAGTATACACAATAAACTGCACCTTGCAACTGAAGTACCTACTTTTAGTGAACTGTTAAGAATTTTGAATACGCCACTTGGACCTTCCTACAAAATGGAAAAACTCACTATCACATTTTCTGTGGAATAAGTTTAGAAAGTAATTATCTAGTCAATTACTGTCGTAGATTCCTGGAATTAAAGAATTAAATGTTTAATTGTTGAAACCCTTACTTCGTGGAATGCACTCATTTCAGATAAAATAAAACGTTTTATTTTATCTAAAGAATTAAACTTTATTTTGCAAATAGGTAGGTACTTATTAAACTTTTATTGGTTATATATAACAAATAAAATAAACATCTTATATTTCTTGCAAATTCATTAGTACCTGTTAACCTCCATCACTCCGACACTGGCAACCTTATTTAGGGATTAGTAACCTTCACAACTATTGTATTCTATTCTGCTCCAACCTTTATACCTGGTGGTCATACTCAATTTAAAATTGTTTTCCTATATACTTCTGTAAACTTGTTGACAAACATCTGTTTTTCATTGAGTCACCCGTATTAACAGTTAAGGGATTTGCATACATAATTTATTGTTTTATTACTCTCTCATATATAAAAATACACTATAAATTATAAAAATATTTCAGATTGTTTTGTTAATTGGGGTTACCGGCGCCTATCGATGCGACGAAATGGTAAAAATGAAGACTGTGGACATTGGGGATAAAGAAAATGTAATAATTATCAAAATCTCAGACAGTAAAACACGACAAATTAGATCTTTTACGATAATTGGTGAAAACTACATTAAACTGTATAAAAAGTATGCATCACTGCGGCCTGAAAATTTCACAGAAAACCGATTTTTATCAAGTACCAAAATGGAAAGTGTTACCGAAGCGTCATGGGAATATATTCGATCAGCACATTAGCCCAAAAAGAAGCTAGTTATTTAAATTTAAACGATTCAAGCACATACACGGGTCACTCTTTACGACGAACTTCAGCAACACTTTTAATTAATGGAGGCGGAAATCTAGAATGCCTCAAACGACATGGTGGCTGGAAATCAAGCACGGTTGCTGAAGGATATATAGAGGATTCAATAAGAAATAAGAACGATAATGCTCAAAAAATTTTAAACCCTCATGATTCGCCAACATCGGGAATGATTGCTGAAAGTTGTTCTCGACCATCAGTATCATCAACAATTACCAATGCGTATCAAGAGTCGGGAACATTTTTGCACGGTTTCAATTTTGAAAATGCCTCATTAACTAATTGCACTTTTAATATTACTATAAAATAAAAATGATGTTTAATTGTTGTTAATGATATTTGTATTGTTGCTTTGTGACATGTTTCATATTGTTGCCATGACAACATTTTTCCCTCCGCCGTAAAGAAATGGGAAAAAAACTGCTGCCGGCGGAGACATAAAACTTTGACAGGATCAAGCTAGATAAGTAATGTCATCATTATTTGACGTTTGAAGAAAAACTATTATACTTTCGGCTGCCGAAGAAAAGCCAAATATAGATAAAGCAAACACGAAACTAGAAAAAATCTTACAGGTAACAGTATGGAAAAGACAACGCATTTTTTAGAATATACAATCGAAAATTTGGTTAATAATAGAGTAGACAAGGCTTATAACTTTTATAGAACAGTGAAAGAAGGTTCGTATTGAAAAAATTCATAATAAGATAATCAAATATTGGAGAAAATTGATTTTTGAAATATTTTTATGTGAATAAATTTTTATACAGCTTCAAATTCAATGATGACTTTTAAAATGATATAAAAGAGTCTTAAAAAATACCAACATATATCTTTTATATATTTATTCGTACCTGTATTCGTGTCGAGCCAAATACCTCACGTACTTCTCTGGTGGTTCATCACTATCGGAATTTTGGAGACTGACACTTCTGCATGTCATGTGGCTGACTTGTGTGGCTGGCATCGTGAACTCAACGTAGCAGTATTCGGCTAATTTTTCGGGCATCTGGTCATAACTTGTTAATGCTATCTTGCAGACCATATTATGGGTGGTATATGCACCTTAAAAGATAATAATTTAGTAACCGCAGGACACATTCATATGGTTAGGTTCAATTTGAGTGGGCGCATTGGGGTCTATTGGGACATCCATATACACGTTAAAATATTCAGTCATGGTGCAGTCTCTGAAGCACTTGGCGTATATCCTAATGATATATAGCACCTTTGTAACCTCCACAATGTAGTGTATTTGACTCATATCTTAAAATCAATCATATTTGATTTTGGATCCGTTGATCTGGGCTTATACACTTCACTTCACTTCACCATCCATTGTCAAAACATATTTTTTTATTGTCTGTGGAGGAGAAAGGTCAAAGGACACTAAAATTATACAAAGAAGTGGACCAGAAAAGGCTGTGTTGAACGTAGCAAGTTGGAAAAATGAGTAAGAGACTTAGAAGAGGAGAGGACATGGCGATTGAATGTTGAGACACACAACATTTTATAAAATATAAAAATTTTTTTTATACAAAACATCTTACCTTGTCCTTCTTTTGGTAATCTGGGGCATCTCCAAACTATAGCCCTGTGCTGATGCTCGTACTTAGCTTGGCCTGACGTCACCTCAATCAAGTTCTCTTGCAGCGTTTCCATCGTTCCCAAGATTCGCTCAATGCCCTTAATTTTACCAGTCCTGGAAGAAAACAAGTTTGGTATTTATTTATGAAATATATTTAAGAATAAAAGTCACCAGAAACCACTCGGAAGTTTAAAAAAAGGTGTTAAAGAACCGTTTAAAACTGAATAAAAACCAAGTTTTAAGAGAGGAGAGATATAAATACCGACAAAAGCAAGGCAATGGTAATAGCAACTTAAAAAATATATGTAATTACCATGGAATGCAAATAATTAGAAGAGACCGGCAACTATAAGTATCTAGGTATAATTATTGCGAAAATAAAAAGATAGATGAAGAAATGAACCAGAAAATTGTGAAAGTGGAAAGATTTATGGGTTTAAAGAAGTGAGTCGTGGGTACTAACAAACAAAAACAAATGTTCTTAAAACGCACAACTGTTTATATTAATTGTTCTTAAAGCTAAATAAATGTGATTTATAGAACAAGAAAGTTTATGTTTTTGTAATATATCCGGCAACCCTATAATTTGCCGTACCGGCATTTATGAAATGTTGGCTCAAAAACTGTAGATTCTCTTCTGTATAAAAGAATAATTTCAGATACTTACATATTCGATGCACAGACTTAGTTAATTAACTATTTGATAAAATAAGTTATTTGAAAACTGCTTCTATTTTAGAAGTGTGACAAGAACTATAACTTGCTTCTATTTGAGAAGCTAAAAAAAGGTTTGACTTACGTGCTTCTATTTGAGCAGGCAAAAACGAAGTACTGGTAAGGGTAGTCAGGTTTGAATATTTTGAATCTGAAATACTGACAGGCGCAGCTGATACGGAACAGCACGAAGAAGGAATGTCGTGCTAATCGCATAGTCTTGAATTTAGTAAGGTATATTAGTGAGAATAATAATTATTATCGTTTATTTATTTAACAACTATTGTAGAAAATACAATTATATTTCTACATACTGGGGGCGGGGAAAATTTAGAATACATATAAATAGCAATTGATAACTCTTAAAACTAGTGGAAGAGGACAACTTGGAAGTATTGGCAGATTTATTCAACACGGTGTACGATACGGGAATAATACCACAGAAGTGGCTAAAGTCAGCATTTATAACCATCCCTAGAAAACAAGCAGCAAAAGAGTGCTCTGATTATCGAACACTGAGCCTCATAAGTCATACTTTAAAAGTTCTGCTAAAAATAATACATAAGAGAATATACGAAAGGCTAGAGGAGGATATTAGCGAGACGCAGTTCGGGTTCCGAAATGGAATGGGTACTCGAGAAGGACTATTTGCCATCAACATATTAATTCAGCGATGTCGAGATGTAAATGTTGATCTACACTTGTGCTTCGTTGACTACGAAAAAGCTTTCGATAAAGTAAGACATGAAAAACTAATATCAATACTTATGAACAAGCGCATTGACAGTAAAATCATAAATATAGTGCAAACATTATATTGGAACCAAAGTGCCGTAGTTCAAATTGATGGGCAACACTCAGAAGAAATGAGGATCTGTAGAGGAGTTAGACAGGGATGTGTATTAGCACCACTTTTGTTTAACTTATATTCTGAAGAAATTTTCCAAAACACGCTCAATAATATCGAAGCGGGAGTCACCGTTAACGGAAAATTAATTAATAATTTAAGATATGCAGACGACACTGTGATCATAGCAACGAGTATAGAGGATCTACAACATCTTATCGAAAGCTTGAGTATCAATAGTGCTGAGATGGGAATTACTATAAACGCTAAAAAAACGAAGTACATGCTGATTACAAAAAGGCCACAAAATATACATCACCTATTAACAATAAATGGTAACGTGATAGAACAAGTAGAAAAATATCAGTATTTGGGAACTTTGATCAATGAAACCAATGATCATACTGTAAAAATAAACAGACGAATAGAGATTGCCAGATCAGCATTTATACGAATGAAGCCACTCCTAACGTGCAAAAATCTAAATTTGGAGATCAGACTACGTAACATTCGCTGTTATATATTTTCAATATTATTATATGGAGCTGAGACTTGGACATTAAAAAAATGTAATTTAAAAAGAATCGAGGCCTTCGAACTCTGGTTATACCGCAGAGTATTGAAAATATCATAGACTGATAGAATTACAAATAAAGAAGTACTGGAGAGGGTTGGTAAAGAAACAGAACTAATCACCACTATACAAACCAGAAAACTAGAATACCTAGGCCACGTGATGAGGGGACCAAAATATGAAATTTTGAGACTGATAATACAGGGAAAGATTCAAGGAAGAAGATCTGTTGGCCGAAGGCAGAACTCATGGTTAAAGAATCTACGTGATTGGTACCATTGCAGATCGATTGATTTGTTTAGAGCAGCAAGTTCTAAAATAAAAATAGCCATTATGATTGCCAACCTCCGTAGGGAGACGGCACTCTAAGAAGAAGAAGCAATTGATCGAACCCACCATTAAGAAAAGGTTTAATCAGAAATTGGAAGAGGTGCTAATTTTATTATGGAGCGAACATATTCACCTTCTACTGTTTTTACACGTACAACGCGAACTTTTCCATCCCTTCCAGTCAATAGTTCCAATATTCTACCTAGTGGTCAATTTAGAGGAGAAAGATGTTAAGATTTTATGAGAACTAGCTGATTGATCGCCAAGTTTTGTTGGGGTAGTTGCCATTTGGGTCTATGCTGCAGATGATGCAAATAATCCACATACCATTTTCTCCAAAACTCTTGTTCGAGTTTGGAACGCACTTTCCAATAAGAAAGTCGATTAGTAGTATTTAATATGGCTTCAATTTGCACTAATAAAATAGAAAGTTCTTCAAAAGAAAGGCAAGTATTGCGGAGCAATTTACTCAAATGAACAATTTACAGCTGCCTCCCAGAGTCCGCCTCAATGTGGAGATCTGGGAGGAATTAATTTCTAGGTAATTTCGGTCTTCTTCTTCTTAAGGTGCCGTGCATTTCTGCGTAGGCGTCCACCGTACATCGTCTTGTCAGGTGAGATGTTAAATATTTTGGATTAAATAATTCTGTTTTTAGC
This sequence comes from Diabrotica balteata, assembly GCA_918026665.1. NCBI lineage: Eukaryota > Metazoa > Arthropoda > Insecta > Coleoptera > Chrysomelidae > Diabrotica > Diabrotica balteata. Next base: position 1,065,066 of record OU898284.1, read on the forward strand.
AGCATTGCGAAGCATTTCATAGCTGTGGATTCCTGTCCATTGTCGAATATTGCGCAGCCATGACATTTTTTTACGTCCGAGACCTCTCCTACCCTCTATCTTCCCTTCGAGTATCAGTTGCTGAAAAGTGTATCGTTCTCCTCGTATAATGTGCCCCAAGTATGCATTCTTCTTACTTTTTACATAATTAAAAAGTTCCCTATCCTGTAAGCCCGCTCTTCTGAGTACTTCCTCATTTCTGACCCTGTCCGTCCATGATATTCTGAGCATTCGACGCAGGCATCACATTTCAAACACTTCAAGTTTGTTAATGGAACTGGCCTTTAACGTCCATGCTTCCATTCCGTACAGGAGAACAGGCCACACGTAACACTTAAGCATCTTGTATCGGAGGTTGAAGTCCAACTTGCGATCAGTCAGAAACTTACGAAGCCTCAAAAAAGCATTTCTGGCTTGTTCAACTCTGCTCTTTATTTCATTCTCGGGGTCCCAACCCTCATTCAGCAAACATCCCAAGTATTTGAATTGCCTGACTTGTTCGATTTCTTCTCCAGAGACATATATCTTTGCGTTGGGGTAATCATTTCTACTTATAATCATTGATTTTGTCTTCTTGATATTTATTTTCAAACCCCGAGCTTCACTTGCAAGAGTTAGATCATTTAAAAGGCATTGAAGATCTTCGATGTTATCTGCCACTATGGCTGTATCATCGGCATTCCTGATGTTATTAATAAATATGCCGTTAACTTTAATACTCTTATTAGAGTCTTCCACTGCTTCTGCGAAGGCTTTTTCTACGTATAAATTGAACAGCATTGGAGGCAGTATACAACCTTGCCTTACTCCTTTTTTAATGGAGAAATCTTCTTTTTCGTTGGAATTTTGAAGACGTACTGTTGCTGTCTGATTCTAATACAGATTGGCGATGATTCTTATATCCTTTGCATCCAATCCCAACTCTTGTAGGTATTTTATCATCAATTCATGTTTTACATTATCAAATGCTTTCTCGTAATCGATGAAACAGATAAAAACATCCTTTCTTTGATCTAAACAATTCTGTATCAATGTTTGCATACTAAAGATCGCTTCTCTCGTGCCAAGTCCATTTTTGAAACCAAACTGACTCCATCCACTGACCTCTTCACATTTCTTAAACAATCTAGTGTGAAGTATTCTCAGATAAAGTTTTAAAAAGTGACTCATTAGGCTTATTAGTCGGTGGTCCTTGCAGAAGTTCGCACGTGGTGTTTTTGGTAGGGCGATAAATGTAGATCGAAGCCAATCTTTTGGAATCTGGCCCGTATCGTAGATGTCGTTAAAGAGCTTGACAATAATGTCTAGGTTTTCTTCATTAAGTAACTTGATTTAACTTGAGGTAATTTCGGTAAAAGAAAGAAAATTCGGAATTTCCTGATTATTTTCTTTGGATTTCAGAAATAAAGATAAATCTCGTAATTGACTACGAGCTCCAATAAAATTGATTCCCTTATCAGAGTAAATTATTTGAGGATTTCCCGGATGACTAATAAATCGTTTTAATGAAGCAATAAATGCTTCCGTGGACAAATAGGAGACAAGTTTTATATGGATAGCCTTGGTTACCATACACAAACACTGTATATAAACCAAGTAAATTATAAATAATGTACTATAAAATTAATAAAAAATCTTACCTTCTGTGTGCCGATTTGACAGATCCGTATCTGAAGTGTTTTTCTACCCTAAATAGATATATCCAACATTCTGGAATTGGAAAGCGTATCATTACGTCCTCGCACGGAATCTGACCCAGTTTTCTGGACGCAAATCCTGGAACCAGCACATCTGCTCTGAGTTCAACCTACAATTAATAAAATAATAAACCCTCCAAGCTAAAACCACCTTTTAAACATTGGTACTAAAACAAATACTCTAAGTGCCAGTTACGAAGATACGAGCGCCTTATGTACATAATTTTCCACTCCGTCAATAGCGCAGCGGTAACCGTTGGGTAAAAGCCAACAAGTAACAACCATTAGTTGTACTTTATAATTATATAAAAAGCATTATCACGTCCATTTCATTTCTAGACATTTTCTTTCATAGAAATGGGCTGGACACGTTGCCAGAATGAAGAACGGAAGATGGACTAGTTGAATGGAGACCAAGAGCCGATAAACGTAGCAGAGAAAGACCATCAACACGATGGCAAGACGACTTACGAAAGACAACAAAAAACTGGATACAGCAAGCACAAGATAGAATACTTTGGAGACAAACAGGGGAGGCCTATGTCCAGCAGTGGATTGAGTGGGGCTGATGATGATGATTATCATGTCACCTAATTACTATTAAACTGGGAATAAGCCACAATTAAAGATAAAAATACGTTTATTGACGTTTCAATTTCCACTTCGGAAATCGTTCTCAAAATACAAACAGTAAATTAAACAAATTTTGTTTTTTGTTACATAGTGAAAAATTCTTCTAATAATTTAATTTTATCTGACTCATTTATATTGACAATTCAGACATACATTATGCATTTTAAAGTAGACGACTTTAAAATGATATTGCCAATATTGTTGAGTTGCGCTCCTGGGACGACTTTACTTATAAGATAGTTCATTCGATTACATGAAATCAACTTTAACTTGAGAATATCCGTCAGAAAAAATCATAGCATGTAATTCGTCTTAAAAAGACAAACACATGACATGATGACACTAAAATTCTCCTGTTAGTGATTCCATAGTAAATTATGAGGGAAAACCAGGAAAAAAACCTCATAATACTATCCCGACATTGTAAGTATTTGTTCGTGAATTTAGTTTACCTTCAACAAACATCAAAATTCTGATTTTATATGTTACGTTATTTAAAAAACATAAATGATGTATCCTCTATATGTTACTGACTTACTAATACTGGTATTTTCTTATTAATAACTTCCTCTTTCAATATTGGTAACCAGATCCTACTACATTCTGCCGAGGAATTTGCGACACAATTGGCCTCATTTAACATAATTATATAATATTATATAATTATATAATAAACCAACACACACCAATAGATATTTAAATTTCAAATCAAATCACAATATTAATATAAAAAAGGGAATAATTAAATCCTTATACGATAGAGCCAAAATTACTTGTTCTAATGAAAATTCGTTCTTGGAGGAGAAACATTTGTTAACATCTGTTTTATTAAAAAATGATTATCCTTTATCGTTTATAAATAAGGAATTTTCAACAATCGATCGAATAGAACAGAACAACTTAGAACGAGATCCTACAGCATACACAAGGAATAATATGAGGAAAAAAACAATACCGTACATAAAAGGACTATCAGAAAAACTTAAAAGGATAGGAAATAAATTCAACATTTCAACAACATTCAAAACAACAAACACGTTGAGATCTATTTTGTCCAAAACCAAACCTAACAATGAACAAGAAAGGACAAAGAATTGCATTTATAAAATACCTTGTGAATGCGATCAGTTTTATTTAGGTGAATCATCAAGGCCATTAAATGTTAGAATAAGTGAACATCAATCTTATATTAAAAATAAAGAATTTGATAGATCTCAAATCTGTAAACACGCATGGGATAATGAACATAGGGTTCAATGGAGTAATTTAAATGTAGTCCTAAAAGAAACGGATGGTAAAAAAAAGAAAAATCAAAGAAGCGGCTCTAATTATGTTAAATGAGGCCAATTGTGTCGCAAATTCCTCGGCAGAATGTAGTAGGATCTGGTTACCAATATTGAAAGAGGAAGTTATTAATAAGAAAATACCAGTATTAGTAAGTCAGTAACATATAGAGGATACATCAATTATGTTTTTTAAATAACGTAACATATAAAATCAGAATTTTGATGTTTGTTGAAGGTAAACTAAATTCACGAACAAATACTTACAATGTCGGGATAGTATTATGAGGTTTTTTTCCTGGTTTTCCCTCATAATTTACTATGGAATCACTAACAGGAGAATTTTAGTGTCATCATGTCATGTGTTTGTCTTTTTAAGACGAATTACATGCTATGATTTTTTCTGACGGATATTCTCAAGTTAAAGTTGATTTCATGTAATCGAATGAACTATCTTATAAGTAAAGTCGTCCCAGGAGCGCAACTCAACAATATTGGCAATATCATTATAAAGTCGTCTACTTTAAAATGCATAATGTATGTCTGAATTGTCAATATAAATGAGTCAGATAAAATTAAATTATTAGAAGAATTTTTCACTATGTAACAAAAAACAAAATTTGTTTAATTTACTGTTTGTATTTTGAGAACGATTTCCGAAGTGGAAATTGAAACGTCAATAAACGTATTTTTATCTTTAATTGTGGCTTATTCCCAGTTTAATAGTAATTAATTTACAATGCCACAAGAAAATAGCTTCAGAACAATATCATGTCACCGTTTACCTCTCCGACTATAGTCATAAAACGTCACAAGCGTGAGCTTGGCTATTCCTATATGAAGCTTACAGTATGTATGTAAACTAAAATGTAAAAGAACATTATATTTAAAGCACTTACCTTGTACCCTGTAACACAAATTTGAGCTTTAAGTTGCAAAGGAAGCTCCCGATTCTTTGGAGGCCTCACTCTAAACCTCATTAATTCTATATAACAAGCATCAGGAGGTTTAAACCTGTAAAAAATATTTCCAATTACTCAGAATTCTTTATAGAATAAAACAAAAGAAAGTCATTTATCTCTGTTTAAATCTAAGAAGGTGAATCCCTGGTATTTTATCACTTGGTCCTGAAAATCCTGAAATTCTTTGCTATATAATATCCCTTTCATAGTCCATACTACCACTCTACTATTCCATCTTGTATGATTAGAGAGTCTTAATGAGGTAACTGGTCTATTTCATCATGGTCTCTGAAGAAATCAGAACCAGAATAGAGAAAGCTAGAGCCACATTTACTAAATTGAAAAAGGTGTTCTGCGGAAGAGATCTAAGTCTAAAACTTAAAATTCGCCTTTTGAGATGTTACGTTATGTCAGTTCCTCCTCTACGGGATGGAAACATGGACATTGAAAAAGATCGATACCAAAAAGATAGAAGCATTTGAGTTGTGGATGTATCGTAGAATATTAAGAATACCCTGGACAGAGAAAGTAACAAATGTGGAGGTTTTGGCGGAGAGTGCGGAAAGAGAAAGAGCTGATACTTACTGTTAAAAAGCGCAAACTACAATATTTGGGACATGTTATGAGGGGAGATAAATACCAGTTGCTGAAATTGATTATACAGGGAAAGATAATGGGAAAGAGATCTATAGGAAGAAGAAGGCATTCATGGTTGAAAAACTTGAGAGAATGGTACAATTGCACCAATTACCAACTGTTTAGATCTGCAGCATCAAAAATACGCATAGCTTTGATGATAGCCAAACTTCGGAACGAAGACGGCACTTGAAGAAGAAGATCATGGTCTCTACACTCCTGGCAGAGTCATTGTCGCCCTCTTTGGGCTCTTTCAATTTATTTGTCTCAGGAACTTATTCGTTTTCGGTCTTCCTTGTGGCCTGCCTAATACTGGTCTTTATTTAGTTATTTCCTTGATAACTGTTTCTGCATTTCTCTTTCTAGATGTCCCATCTATCTGAGCCTCTGTGCCTTGATAAATCTGAATGTACTGAACTCAGGTATCTGGATAATGTGCAGAACGATTTAAGGAAGATTGGTGTAAGAGCAAGAAGTAAGACAGACACTGGATGGTAGTGGTGGGCTGAACGGTGATTCTGCAATCACAGGTATAACTGTGATCGTGATTTTTATTCATTGTGATTTTTATCTGTGATTGTGATTTAACAGAGCAACGAAATATTCGTATGTGTAAACTTTTCTTTTTTTATTTGGCACTGGTTGCATTTTGAAAATGTGTGGGAATAAAAATTATTGAATATCGATACAAATACGACCAGTTATACAAAATTATTACAATGTAGACTCCAACCATATTTGTGGCAGTTTCCAGTTTCGTATAGGTGGTTATAAATGTTTGTTAGTTCTGAGACATTGTCGTTCTCCAGAAGTTTGAGCTAGTCTGATGGTATTTGGTCAGGGCCTGGAGCCATTTGCCATTTTTATTTTCTCATTTCAAAACTTGCGACTGAGACGAGAAAGTGATATATTACGTTTTAACTTTCAGGAACCACATACATAGCATAAGATCGACTGGAACGGGAAGGGTGAAAGAATGTTTTGAGGCAAGCAAGGCTCGAATGGGCTGCAGCGCCAACTAATGATGGTGATATATTTTCTCTAATACTTACTTAATTATATGAGTTTGGTTATAATCTTCCTGTTGGATGCAGGAATGAAATTCTACATCTTCTAATCTAATCCATTCCTCTGTGACCACTGGAATGATATCATGCCTACCAACTACTTCTTTACCCTGTCTCCTCATGTCATTCACTCCCAATTCTACGTCAGGCATTCCTGTCAGGAAACCCAAAAAGAACAATCTCACTCTAGCGATCTGCTTAACGATGTGGCCTGAAAGAAATATTTAATAAAGAACCAAATTTGGTTTTCACATTTATTCGCTAATAATTAAAAAACAACGCCCAAACTTACCGTCTGCCTCTTGTTCGACGTACAATTCATCAACTGCTGTTATTTGCACCTCCTCCATTTTGTAATGTAACGCTCTATCTCTATGTGCCTGAAGTTTGAACAGTGCTTCTTCTATACATACTGAAAACTGTTTCAAATCCTCGTAATTTAGAGAACCCAATTTCATCAATTGTGATACTTGAGGTGCGTGTTCTACAGGCAAGCCCAGTTTCTTTAGATCACTTCCGAATTCCTTAACGCCTACAATACATTACATATTTAGATTTATTCTAAGACAGAAACAGAGAAAGAGAAAAAATGAAAGCAAGAAAGTAAAAGCAGACTGAAAGAAACGTAAATAAATGTGGGGGAAAGGCAAGAAGGAACAGATTGAGGTAGGAATAAGAAGGTGAGACAGTGTATATTAAGAAAAAAAAATATTAAAACTCTATTTAAAATTTTGCTCTCGAGCTAATATTACCTTGATAGTCTCCTTGGATAGCGTAAGCAGCAAACTGACTCAGTTTGTTTGTAATTCTCTCAGCTTTTTTGACTTGTCCCGGTCGAACTCCAGGTCGTTCTTTATAAAAAATATACTGTAGTTTTACTGTGAATATTTTGCCGAACTGATCGTACTGTTGTGCCCCAATATCCGAAACTGAATAACAAGGTTGCAGTGGAAGCTCCTGTAAAACATATTTTATTAAAAGTTTAGTAATGCTGAACCTGTATTTGACGTAAAGTAACTGTAGAAACACAGAAAAAAGTTTAAATAAATTAAGCTACGCGTTTAATTTCCCGTTTCAGTTTTAATTTATTTAGTTAAAACTTAAAGATCTCATGTTTAGTAACAGTTTAGCAAAAGCTAAAAGAACCCAGACGTGACAGACAACGATATTATTAAATCGTTTTCGTTCATGGCCGCCAAAGCAGGTGGTACCTCTGTACGCTAACCACTACAGTGGATTGGTAAGTTTTAGGAGACATTCGTTAGACTTTCCGAAGTGTGAATTTATATCAGCCCAAGTGTCTGATGGGGCAGGGATATGCTGAAATGATTTATAACACTTCATTGATACCGATTCGAGCACAGGAAGTTTATAAGGATTTGTAAATTTGTCCTCCTATGCCATATATTTGGCCATTATCAGTTAACTGTGTCTTTTCAGATTCCATATGTGAGTCAACAGATTCCATATGTCGAGATTTAACTCCCAACCGACACAGATGTGTGTTTGGGTTAAGAGTACCTTATAGAATTTGCTTCGGTCTTGTGAAAAAGACAGTTCCTGGCGGAGGAATGTGCTAGTTGCATGGTAAAGTACATATACACAATATATTCTATACACCATAATCTTGTTGCTGCATCATCATTAAATACCGTACTTGGTAGAGGACTGAGACCTCAGTAGCCCTAAAGAAGACATCAGAGAGGATGTCAAAAGCTTGGCACAGTAGTAATCAATGCAGTTCAACCTAAAAGTCTATTGAGTTTAATATTAATTATCGTAATAGTATTAATCTTAGCTTTAGGTTTATATAGGTGACAGCGAAGTGATCAGTGAACAGTGTAGTAGTGTCTGGGGGCTCGGGAGACTGAGACCTCGGAAGCCCTGGTAGACTGGTGAGTTTGATATTAATTTTAGTAATAATATTAATCTTAGCTCTAAGTTTCATATACATATATATTATATATATATATATATATATATATATAATATATATATATTATATAATATATATATGTGTGTGTGTATATTATAAAACTGTTCACTAACCTGAAAGGGATCCTTATCATCTTTCAGGTTATATAATTGTAATAGCACGCAGTCGCTTTGATGCTGCAGTTTGACGAAAATCTTCTTCCAGAACCTCTGACCAGTAATTTTTTTCTTATTGGGTTGGCGCAGATGCATCTCCCATCCCTCTTCTGGATAATGAATTCTGGGAAACGGCTCCAAGGGTACCGACATGTCTTCGTCGAATAACGGAGTGGGAGGCGTCTCTTGGGAATCTGTACGTTTAAATTCAGTCGTGGGGGCTGCTAATGATATTAAAGAAGAATATTAAAGAAAATATAGATATATAAAGAAAATATAAATATATACAGAAAAACTGTATGTACATAGTGACTTACGAAAGGGAACTTCATTCTGAATCGCTGCTGGCACTTCATTTTGGTCGAATGGATTAAATCTGGGTGATGTATCTCCGAATGTTGCAGCGACTGTTGGTGGAGGGGGTGCAATAGTTGGAAGAACATCCCCAGATATGTCATTGGCACCTTTAGGTCTAAAATAAACATAATTATCTTTTTTTTAGAATAGTCAAATAAAATCCACCCAAAGCAAATTCTAGATATCCGAACTTCAAATTCAGCAAACGCAGGGAGTATACACAAACTAGTACTAGCAAAGATAAGAATGGAAATAACACCAAAACAAAGGGAAAAACAAAAAAAAATAAAGATATCAATACATATGACATGCTTAAGGCAGAAGATCGATAATTGAGTATATAATACAAAGAGAAAAAATAAATGAAAGAAAAATATAGAATTTATTAAAAGGTTTTTGAGAAGATGAGTAAAAAGTTTTTGGATATTAAGACACAGAAAATACTATGTAGATCTTACCTAATAAATACTGAAAAGTCTTTATCTTCATCGGATTCTTGTGAAGCAGCTTTACTGATTTTATTCGGCGTAGATTGCGGAACCACTGGCGGTTCTTGCAACGCCAAAAATGCATCGAACCCATCGTCTTGTCCGAATCCAACTGACGTATCATTCGTATTTACAAACTCATTACCCCAAGCACCTCCAAACGCCGAATCGTCAGCTTTGGCCGAATCGAATTTTTTAGCAAAATCATCAAAATCGTCACTCCCATCACCAAATGCGTTTGCTGGTTTATCGGTCGCACCAAACGGATCTGCACTTACATTTGCCGGACTATAAGCATCTCCAATTGCGTGACTGGACCCAAAGGCATTAGAATTTGTGTTGGTCGTACCAAAACCATCTGTAGTTGTAGTGGTAGTACCAAAGATATTATTTGTAGTCCCAAAAGAATCTGCAGCTGCATTAGCTGTTCCAAATGCATTTGAATTTTGATTGATTGCACCAAAAGTATCTGTCGTGGTAGTCGTAGTACCAAAAATATTGTTTGAAGTGCCAAAGAATCTGTAGTTGTATTAGCACCACCGAAAATGTCTACACTAGAATTATTTATTGCATCAAATGCACCTGTTACGTTTTCGTTAGTTGTTGTTGTAGTACCAAACATGTTTATATCGTTTGCTTTACCGAAAGAATCAGGACTTGTGTACGTGTTACTGAAATCTGCAGTAGTTGTATTTGGTAATTGTGAACCGAAAATATTTGTTTCTGTGTCAGCTGGTTCTTTAGTGACTGAAGTATCGGAAAATCCAAAGTTCATGTCACCAAATTGCGTCGAATTAATTTGTTGATCGGTGACACCAAATATATCATCCTGTAGACCACTGTTATCTGTAGAAAAGTTTGTATTATTAATATTTTCATTAATTTCCATTGTGTTTTGCTCTATATTATGACTTTCTTCATACTTAATTTCATCTACTTTTTGTCCGTTTAAATCTTCTGAAGGAGCAAAAGGATTTAGAGTGAAACTAGAAATGGAACCTTTACTTTGGCTATCACTCAAATCCATTTGAAGATCATCTTGATTCTGTTCATTTGGCGTTAAATTGTCTTTGGCATCCGGTGTCTGATTTATGGGCGAAAACACTTTGTTACCTTCAACAGTTTCAGTTGAAGGTGTGTTCATGTCTGACTGAGGAGGTATTTCAGTTTCCATCAAATCAGAAAGCAAATCTTTTACTGGTTCTTGCTTGGGAGTATTATATAAATTTAAGATATCATCTTTCGTAACTTCTTTTTTCCTTGGAGGTTCTTCAACGCCAAACATATCAATGTCTTCTATGTTTTGAACAACAGGTTCTTCTTTCTTTTGGATTAGTGGAGCAGGTAATGGAGGTTTTGGCGGTCTTACTGGTGGACATGGGCGTGGAGGAGGAGGCTTGACTGGATTTTGAACTGGTGGTTCGTTATGTATAAGAGGTTTATTTTGAATTAGCGGTTCATTTTGGATAAATGGTTGATTCTGAATAAAGTGCTCTTGACCAAAGCCTACAGCAGGATTTTGATTTATGTCACAGGTATTATCATCGTTCAAAGAAAACAGATCCGTCGTGTGAGATTGTGTATTATCCTGAGGAGGTTGAACATTTTCTGGAGGTTTGTCGTTTACGTCCAAAAGATCTCTTACAGTGGGCTCTGGAGTTGGACTGGGGGAATGTAAATCCCTCATATTTACAGGACTGGGTGATCTAGTAGGTGGGATTTTACCCAGTAAAGAGGAACTGGTAGCATCCATTGCACCCATCACGGACATAAGCAAATCCTGGGTTTCTTTAGATGGTGGTGGTCGAGGAGGTGGTGGCCTAGGTGGGCCATTAGCATTAGCTTGTAGCGAATACTTTAAATCCAAGTCTGAAGGCTTTTTGGGCGTTTCAGGTGGTGCTGTTACTACAGATTCCGTAATAACCGATTCTGCTGCAGAAAACGGTGTCGTATTTGAAAATTGTTGCACAACTGGAATCTCAGCTTCAGCCGGTTTCCAACTCCATAGGATCAAAGCTAAATGGATTAGTAGTGGAGATAGTGGTAGCCGTTTGAGACAAAAATGGGTTATCATTTGCGAATCCCATGCTGTCGCTACCTTGATCGTCCAATAAAAACGGATTGGATCCTGAGCTTGGAGACACGTAAGGCTCCTCGTTAAAGAGGAACGGGTTAGCAGCCATTGTGAATGAATTCTGATTCTAGCACTTTCAATTCAGCTCGTCCAGGTTGTATATCCAAAGCACAACTAGTGTCGAAGGGATCGTAGGTTTCGTCAAATGTATCGAATACTACAGTTGAAGAGACTTGTGCAGAAGGAGAAAGAGGCTTTTCTATTACTTCGTCGGCATCGTGAATCAATAAGTCTTTATTTACGATGGTACTAGAACTAGTAACTGACGGTATCAATTCACTTTCTAAAAGCTTTAGTTCAACTCTTCCTGGTAGGATATTTGACGCAATAGATGTATCAAAAGGATCACAATAAGATAGTTCTTCTGTCTGTTCTATTGATGCACCAGGTGTTAAAACTTTTACTGGTATATCATTGTCGATTGCCAGGAGATCTATATCGATAGATTCAGAGGTACTTGGTGGTTTCGGTTTGGAGATTTCCTTTATAGTGTTTACAACTTTGTCGACTTTTGACTGCGCTTCGTCTCTTGGATTAAAATTATTATCATTTATACTCAATTTCTTTTCTAAATTTGGATCAAATAACTCGTTTTCGATTAATCGCAGCTCGATTTTTCCTGGTGTCACGTTAGACGCAAAAGAAGTATCAAAAGGATCTTCAGAAATTGGCACTTCAGGTATCGATACTTTTCGTGTATAAAACGGTGTCAAAGGTTTTATTATTTTTGACTCTGTATTAAGAGTATTAAGATCTGGTGACGGCAGATCAAAAGATACAGTCTTTGATCCTGTTATATTCAGCACATCTGGTCGGGAGACGGTTCTCGATCGCGGTTGTTCCTCAGCTCTTGGATCAAACTCATCGTCACTCTCATTATCTAGTACTTTTATCTCTGTTACAGGTTTAAATGCGGTTTTTGATATTGAAACGCTATTGGCGAGATCGCTGTGGCTTCCTCCAAGTAGATCACGGTCCTCTGGTTTGATTAAGTTTAAACCACTTTCTGAAAAACAAAGAAAAGTTAAAATTTATTTAATAATTACTATGTGTTTTGATTTAATATATCAGTGACAAAATAAATCAATAAAAAGTTCAGCGATTTTTCAAAAGTGGCTTATTTGTTGTTGAATTTACCTGGAACTCGCGAATTAGAATCTGCAAAGTGTTTTCCATTTGTGGAGCTAGTTTTTAAAGTAACACCAGTGATAACCTCTGGTACAACTCTCTCAGCAAAAGTTGTGTCAAAAGGATCGTCTGCAAGAACTTCTTCGTCTTCTTCTTTGAGCTCGCTAAAATGCATAAACCAATTAAATCTTTGCTAATTTTAAAGATAAAATTAATAGATTAGTAAAGTATTATAATGAGCCGTATAACGTTTGAAAGGTACGAGGTCGAAGACCAAGAGGAAGATCTCCAACACGATGGACAGACCAAATAAGGACTCTGGTGGAAAAATCCCTACATAAAGCAACTAAGATTTTAAACGCTCTGATTGTCTTAACAAAAGAGTAGGTGTTAAATTAGATTTATGATAATATGAATCTTAGAACTTACTCTCCAAATGCTCCCCACTTGATATTTTGAGGAACGACTGATCCGGTATCTACTGGAAAACTCTGATTTGCTACAATTGGCCTGGATAAACTTTCAGCAGCTAATGCTTCAAATTCTAGGTCGTCTTCGTCGTCTAGCTTCGAGATAACATCAAATTCAGAGATAATATCCTTCTTATTGTCGATCTCTTGTTTTTATTGAGTATCTGCAACGTTAACTGTAGCTACAGCCTGAGGAAACGGTATTGGATTGTTCAAATCAATCGGCTCCTCTGGCAATGGAATAGAGTCATCATCTAGTAGAGTTTTTTGAACATCTTGAGGTTCTAGAATGTTTGTTTCAGATTATTTTAGGTAATTATATTTATTTATGTGATTAAAATGACTATCTATTTGTGTCATACTCACCATCAGCAACAACTGCAGATACTGGAATATTTTCGTCGAAGCTTTGTAACAGCAAATCCTTCTCTTTTAGAATCTGCCTCTTGTTTGGTGTTGGTCTTTTGGTGGCACAAGTCGGCAACTGCACACGTCCTGTTAGAACTTCAACAGCAGCTCCAAGCGGAACGAGTTTCTTGCCTTTCCTCTCGAATTCGGGTCCTAGAATTGCTTTCTCAGCTGCTGATGTGTCGAAAGGATCGTCACCGTCGTTTGGAAGAGTTGGTGACTCCGGAATGTATGCTAGTTTAAGTCGGCAGCTTCTAGAGCCTCAATGTATGTCGTGTCGAATATATTATCATCTTCGTCCTCTTCGGATTCTGATTCGGAGACTTCTACGATACCTGAAATAAAAGTACTTTTTAGGAGTCTTGGAATTCTTTTAAAGGTTCTGGTTTCTTACTTTAAGGGTAGGTATTACACAATTATAGACTATGTTATTAAAATTTTATTAGCAATGAGATTTTTTTTATTTTGGAGGTAAATAACCAGTCAATAAATGTGTATATTTAGCAATAAAGTTGATAAACCTTTCTTCATCGTATTTACTTATTAAATTTTAATAGAGATTTTACTTGACAGCAAGACGAAATTCGTGAAGGTGTCAAAATGGGCTGTTGTACCAAACAACAGATATGTTGAAATAATATTGTAGTATCTTGTGTCACTTACCGTGGGGTACAAGCATATTTGGGTATTCTACTGATACCTATATTTTATTATTACATCATATAATATGTTAGTAATTTAAAAAAGTTTGAAAAGACTCAAATTATAGCTCTTACCTAACTGTGACGGAGTGGGTGGCTCTAATTCTCTCTTAGCTTCTTCGGCTTTCTGTTCCTGTGCTAATTTTTCCTCTTCTACTTTTCTTACTTCACTCTCAGTGGGCTTTCTCTGAAAAAACGAAGTACTTTTGATACGATCTAAGTCGCCCTGTGTCTTTTTTAATATATCATCGACACCGGAAGTGAGAGCTAAGAATTTTTTCCACTCTTCGTTTTGTCCTGCAGGTTCTTCGCTAGTACCTTGGTGTTCCTTGCGGTAGTTTTCTAATTCTTCTGGTTTGAATAGTTCCTCTTCCCCTTTTTTAGATTTTTTCCCTTTTTTCTTCTTTTTTAATCCCTTGGTTATTTTGTGCATTATCTACATCTACTGTCATTGAGACACCTGTAAAAGAAAACCAATTTTTAGATTTAGCACTAGTAGACTGCATTTCACACTAGAACTACTGAGGTATTGTAATTTTTTAAATAGACTAGTCTAGACTACAATATCATATTTTGATTGTTATCTTCTATTATTTATGTTCGAGCTTCTAAATTTAAGAATTTTCAACTTACTTATAGTTTCATTTAAAATGCATGATAGTACAGGTTTTATGACAAAAAAATTACAACGTATTAGTGTTCATGTATAATCGCCGTAACATGTATTGTAAAATACTTTAAAGGCGACGACGCTTGATCCCTTCTCTGTTACAACCGACGGGATGCTTGTGCGAAGCATTTTAGTTCGTTTAGTAGAGTGTAGAATGTTGTTGGCTAAAACTTAATTGCTTTGAATACTGATATGGTTTTTCTGGAGTAACTTAGTCAAAAATATTGCTTACAGTCATTCGTAACTAACTTTGATCCATTTTTTAACAGTTTGACTGCGTTACCGGTCTCTTGGGACCGGTGTTCGTTATTATTAAAGTGCGGCGTGTGAAAACTGCAAATTTTTAAAAATTGCGAAAGGCATATTTTCGTTAATATTCGTTTGTTTTAAAATGCTAAAAACAGCATTATACTTGTCTTAAGATTCTAAACATTTCTAAAAGAAAAACATGAACCGGACTTTGGGGGCCGGTAACGCACAGAGATTACAATTTGTTACTCGGGTGCGGGACTGTCCTGCGGGACCGGTGCATATTTATATATGTATGTATGCTTGCGCAGTTAATCTACATTTAGTCAGTGGCGGCTGGTATAGTAAAATTTTGGGTAGGCCAAGCCAGCAAATTACATCGTAAATTATTTTGGCGCCATATTTTGGCGAAGTTGCTGGCAATAGTGGTCGTCCAATAATGGATGCAACTGATAAAGACATTTTAGAAATCATTGAAGAAGTCCCTGGAACAAATATAAGGGTAAAAGCTGCTCAACTAAACGTTCCTCACGTAAGGGTTTGAAGGGGTTTGACGAATCCACTACTTAAACCCTATCACTTAACAACGGTTCAAGAGTTATTGGTTGAAGATTATCCTAAAAGGATTGGATTTTACGATTGATTGTTAATGGAAAACACTCGAAATGTTAATTTTATTAGAAATATTTTGTTTACCGACGAGGCTACTTTCAGTAGAAATGGAATAACAAACCATCATAACGAGCAATTTGGGCCGACGAAAATCCTGAAGCCAAAAAACTACTTATCATCAAAGGCCTGTCAAAGTTAATATTTGGGCAGAAATTGTGGATAACAATCTAATAGGCCCAGTATTTCTTCCCAACAATTTAAATGGTGATAATTCTTTGCAGTTCTTGGCAAACGATTTACAAGAGTATTTGAAAGAAGTGAATACTGCAATAAGGCAAAATATGTGGTTTCTACAAGATGGCGCTCCATCGCATTACAGTAATGAAATCCGGGAATACCTTTGCAGGCAGTATCCTGGTCGGTGGATTGGAAGGGGTCGTGACGCACCTATTTCTTGGCCACCCAGAAGTCCAGATCTTAACCCCATGGACTTTTGCTTTTGGGGGTTTATGAAATATTCTGTAATAATATTTGACGAACAATATTCAGCGCATTCGGTTTTCCTTATTAAGGAAAGGGCCGTAGCTCAATAAAAACTGTTTTTTGAAAAAAGTGATGAGGCAAAAAAAAATTAAAAATAATGTGTTAAACTAATGATGCTACAAATTTATTTATTTATTTATTTAATTAACGGATATACCATTTTTACAGAAATATGACGTCAATCTTTACAAAGCTTATACATAGGTTGCGTTAATAAAAAACAAACCAAAATTAAAATCAACAAAATTCAATTAAAGTAGTAGCTTAAGTTATTAAATAATGCTCAAAATCTGTCAAATGATTTCTTAAATGTTGCTATAGATATTCCAAATAACTCTAAACTTTTTTTTTTTTTTTCGTCTTTATAGAGGGGAGGTCTGGAATCTTCAAAAGACATCTCAGTCCAGGACGCCGCCTGACTGACCTTAGTGCAGGATTCGTTCTTCGTACTCCCGGCGATAGTTCTTGAGGTACTTTAAAATGCCCTCTCGTCGCCGAGTCTACGCTGAACGCCTACCTGCTAAACCAGACCCTCCTCTGTCATCCAGCGATCCGGAAGCGGAATGGCCGCTGTAAGGCCGGCATCACTTCCGAAGCACTACCTTTATTCATTCATTCTCCATTCATACACATCCACACTCCTAGTTCGGCATCCTTCTCAGAAGGGCATTTCCTCCTTCCCCACAGTCAAACTCACGCATTCTAACTCAAAAAGTGTGACCCATTGTTTTAACTTCACCTTTCAGCATCATTCACTCTACTTTTGCCGTTGGTCCAGCTGTCTTTCTTCCTCTTCCTTTTTTTTATCACTGCACGGATATAACTGTGTATGTTTACCACTGTAACAAAATTCACACCTGTCTCTCTCTCTCCATTCTGTTCCTTTCCACTATCCATCTGCTGCAATCTAACATCGTATGTGTCACAGTGTCCGAGTGTCCACAATATAGGCATTCATCTGTATCAGCCTTACCGATCCTATAAAGGTAGGCCCTAAAACACCCGTGTCCTGTGAGCACCTGCGTCAGGAAATAATCCAATCGCCTGTGGTCACAGTCCACCCAAACTCTTATGTTAGGGATCAGCATTTTCGTCCACTGTGCCACATCCTCCGTATTGTTCCATTCTTCTTGCCATCTTTCAACTGACCTTTCCCTTACCTGTCTTCTCTCAGCCACAGTAAGGTTTGGGCCTCTTCTCTCATACAGCTCTTTTCTTTCCACCGCCAAAACATGCAACGGAACACATCCAGTGATAGTCCATAAGGCTGCAGCAGACACAGTCCTGTAGGCGCATGCCACCCGCAACAAACTTGTTTTGTCTACTCGTTTCATAAGACTCCTATAGGCCGTTATCTCTAATCTCGTTATCTCTATCTTGAACATAATCATTTATAATTTAAAAAGGAAACATAAATCCGCTTGACATCTTCTATCATGCAGTGATGAGATATTTAGTATTGACAGTATATCATCATATGTGTATTGATGTCTAATAAAACCAATTTTGTAAGCACATACTCTCAAGAAATTATTTTGAACACTCTCGATACTGTAGATGTCACTGTTATATGAAGGAGACCAAATGAGACAACCATACTCCAAAACTAATCGAACTAAACTACAGTACAACATTTTTAAAGTTTGTACTGAAAACTGATTACAGTTTTAAGAATAAATCCCAACATTTTTGAAGCTTTAGCTGTAGTTTCGTTAATGTGATATTTAAAAGTTAGTTTAAAATCAAAATTTATATCTAAATCTTTAATATTATGACGTGCCTCTAAAGGTACATTATTTGTACAATAATCATAATTTACAAACTCTCTTGTTCTTCCAAAAGTAATTTTAAAACATTTTTGTATATTTAAGTATAGCATGTTTACCTCACACCAACTAGCTAAGCTTTTAATGTCATTCTGTAACAACTAGGTCATTAACTATTCGAAATATTTTAAGGTCATCATCAAACATTAGAAATTTAGTATTTTTAATCACTGAGGATATATCATTAACAAATATATTAAATAAGAGTGGTCCAATATGAGACCCCTGAGGAACTCCTGAGGTTACGGATATTCGTTGAGATAAAAAATTTCCATATTTAACATACTGACATCTACCAGATATATAACTACCTATCCACTCAATTATTTTACCTCCAAATCCATAGCCATTTAATTTAGCAATAAGCAGATCATGATTAACTCTATCGAAGGCTTTTGAGAAGTCTGTGTAGATAGCGTCAACCTGACCCTTCTGTTCCACTGAATTAGCTATAAAGTTCGTATACAATATTAAGTTCGTGCATGTAGACTTACCCTTAGAAAAGCCATGTTGTCCAACATCAATTAAATCTTTACAATTCCATGTCAAAAAGTTATTTACAAGACACTCAAAAAGTTTGGGTAATACAGATTGGTTACAAACCGCTCGATAATTTTCAACATCATTTTTATTACCAGATTTGAAAATTGGTGTTAAATAACTAGTCTTCCAAAAATCAGAAAAGATGGCGGTACTCAATGAGGAATTAATAAGTAGCAGATAGGTTTTACAAGAGCAAAAATGCAATGCTTGAGGACATAAGCTGGCAAACAATCTGGTCCAAGCGATAATTTCCAAGGCATCTGTAAAACATTATGTCAGAGACATAATATTAAAGATGTCAGAGACATATAGTTAAAAATTGGGGTCTGATTAATTTTAGAATTAGAATATGTAGCTGAGAAAAACTTATCAAATAGATTAACTACGTCTTGAGCATTATCACTTGTACTATCACCGTAGAACATATTAGATGGCAGATTATAACTTTTTCGTTTATTATTGATATACTTCCAAAAATGTCGAGGATTAGATAGAATCCCATTCTCAATATTATTCAAATAGTTACTATAACATTAACAGACTTTTTTACATTAATTTCTTAACTGAGAAAATCTTAAATAATCATCACTTCTACCAAAAATTTATACTGCTTATGTATTTTCTTTTTTAAATATATCAACTTCCTTTTTTTTTTGTGTGTGTGTTTTGGCTTGGACAATTGTCATTCAGCCAGTCTCAATCAAGATAAGTTTATTAATGTAGTGTGTGTGTGTGTGTGTGTGTGTGTTTTTGTTTGTGTAGATTAATTGTCTTGATACTTAGCAAAGTCGACGTCATTGTCTTTGCTAAGAGACGCCAATTGTATCCGAACGTCTGCGGTCCCTCCGGTGTGTACCCATCACACAAGGATAGAAATTATTTTCATTTATTAATTTTTTTAATAAACGAAAATTTCCACCCAGGTGGGATTCGAACTCACGATCTTTAGGTTTAAAGGCAGGCGCTCTTACCACTGCGCCACAGAGGGGGTTATATCAACTTTCTTAATTTACCATTAAACCAAATCGAAAATGAACTTGTTTTAAATTTTTTGATATGAAACAAAGAAGTCAAAACCTATAAACATAAAATCACAAAATACTGCTAAGCTGTAATTCACATCAACTGATAAAAGTAAGTCCCAATTTAAATTTGCAAAGTAATCATTTAGTCCAATGCAATTTGCATTTTTAAAATCATAGTAAAATTCCTTGTAGTTCAGTGATCATGCTTTTCAAAACCAGTTAAATCTACAATTATAGGTGAATGGTGGATACTATTATCAAATAGCGAATCTGGAATAACTACATCAACATTATTTAAATTAGTAAATACTAAATCTAGAAAGACGTTACGACTATTAGGTAAATTGTTTATTTGAAACATATTAAAATAACCAAAGAAATAGCCAGATACACAGCAGGACAGTGTTCAGGGCATTCAACATTTAACCCAAAGTTTGTCATTACTCCAGGAAGCATTTGGCAAATTATAATCACCACACAGTAACAAGTTTTCACACTTCTCCATCACATATTCAACTGAACTGCAGTGCAACATGTATACATTTAGGTCGGATGCAGGAGGGATATAAACTACACCCAAAACTATGCATTATTATTAACTTTCAGTGATACAAAAATTTGTTCTACTTCACAATCGGGGATTATCACTTTCTGCGCACTTATGTCATTTTTAACAGCAATCAGCACACCTCCACCCCTAGTTTTTTCCTGTGTAAGCAATATTACGATCATTTCTAAACACGTTGTAACCAATAAGTCCTAATTCTGCATCGCCATATTCACAAGTTAACGAAGTTTCCACCAAAATGATTATATGATAATTACATTGAGCTGTGGCAATTTCCAGAGACTTTAGTTTTGTTCTTAATCCACCAACATTTTGATAATAAATTGATAACGGAGGTGCGCTTATATGTTTCGTTGTGTCTAGTTTTTTTTGTGTGGAATTATCATTTTTGCAAATTTCAGGTATACCTTTAATATATCGTATAAATAAATCTTTCTCACCTTGTTCTTGGCGTTTTTTAAGGTCCTCTTTGACTTAATTGATTTTGTTGAGTTGTTGGGGGGGTTAAATCAGAATTCAGAAGGTTAAATTCAGAAATTCGTTTGATTTGAACGTACTCAAAAGTTTGATGCGATTTAGGGCTGCATATCCCCCTTAAAATTTTTCCGTGAACTTAGATTTTTGTTGTTTCTTTTTTATGAAAATCGCTTTCAGAACAAGAAAGTAAACGTGTCCATTTTCATTACAAAATGTCAAGTAGTTTAGAAGATAATGCAAAAAAACAATTTTTATTTCGTAACTTCAAAGGGCTGTAACTTTTTTGTGTACACTTTTGTACTAAGGTAAGTTGGATTCAATCAATTTATTTTTGTCCCCAGAATGCGTGATTTAATGTATTACATACTTTTTTAAAACACCATGTACATGTAAAACTTACAAAGGAATTGATATTTTATTTCTCGTAATCCCTACAGCCTCGACATTTATGACATGACTCCATTATCTTTATCAAATAAATTATAAGGCACTCAGTATTTAGACTACTACAAAATTAAGGTCTACATCCAATTGCTATTGTAAATAATAACCTCCTGTTTTAATATAAATGCCAAATTTCATATTTAAGGACATTACTTTCTGATAAAAAACCTACTTAATAGTAAAATCTCATCGCTTATCATGCCTACAACATTCTACAATCTACATCCTCGTTTTCGCGTACATATCTTTCCGATCTTCGCTATCGCAAACATCTATTTTTACACCTAAACGATCTACGACATTCTGCTTACCTCAACAAAAGCCACACAATATTAATAGACAACTTTACAGAAATATATTATGTACAGCCACCCACGATTTTCCCCATTATCGAGCCCACGACACTTGCACTCACAACATCTTTGAAATGAACCTGTTTGGCGAACCCTCCACCGCGACGGCGTTGAACTAGACGTCCCGGCGCCGAAAGACCCCGAAATTGTATTGATTTTCATGATAACAGCCGGATAATATGGCCGAAGAAATATTTAGATTTGGGAATATTCTGCGATAGGATATCGACACGGCGTGCAATGACAAAATATCGTAAATGGATTGATTTTAAATAAACAGTAGAATAAATGTTATATAAAACGTATTTCCTGTATTAAAAATAATTAATTTTACTAGAGGATGACATAATTTTGCAATAATATTAGTTCTTGTATTTATAGACTGAATATATCATTAAAAAATGACTATTAAACAATTATTTTTACGATGATTCTCAATTAAACAAACTTTTATTCCAGCGTCAGAATTTCTTGACTTTTTTGAAAAAAATACACTTCTATTAGTACTTTTTCTATGATCTATAAGTTGTTTATAAATAAAATTGTTATCAATACAATGATATTTACTTTTAACAAAAGCTAGTGTGCTATCTGCACAAATATTTTTCAGGAAATTACGAAAAAAACTTCAGTAAGGCAATCATCTTGAAATATATGTATCATACATTGAAAATGTACTTACTTTAAAGGTCCCATACCCGTTTTAGATACTCAAACACTGGCACTGCAGATTTATATAATTTTTTATTAGATTCTTTACGAAAAAATCGCTCACGTCTAGTTATAAGGGCCTTGTCGGGTACGAACGTCCACAATATCGATTGTGCGCAATACAACTCGTCCTAATTTTTTAACTTGAGATTTACTTTGACTGGATAAATTTCCATTGTGATTACTTTTAAAGTTCAAAGATATTTGTATCACACTATGTGAAAAAAAACGTTTGTTCTAAAAGAGCGAAACACTAATTGTGAAATAAACATTTTATTATTTTTATCGATACTTTCCAGTTGGATTGCTAGGACAGTAGTTTTTATATATAGGGATAACTTCTTCTTCTTAGACTGCTGTTTCCCTACAGAAGTTTGCAATTATAATAGCTACTTTCATTGTTGAACATGCGGCTTCAAAAAAACAAATCCAGAAAGAATCATAGCAAAAATCAAAGCGAAACACAAATTAATCATCACTATCATCATTCTGGCTTTACAACTCGACGTGGATCTTCACCTTCTCAAGAATTTCTACCGTCATCCCTATCTATCGCCTTTCTTCGCCAAGCACGTATTTCCATATTTCTCATATCTTCATCGATGTTATCAAAGAACCTTGTTGTGTGTCTTCCTCTTCTTCTCTGAGCAATGGGTCTAGGTGTCTCTCAAAATAGGATCTGTTGGCCGTACAGATTCTGCGGTTTATCTCTGCTGCAGTATTTTTTTAATGTTAAGGAGCACTCCCAGGTATACAAATTCATTCACTGCTTTAGACGTCATTTTCTATAACAAGTGGTCGTAGGATTTGTAGTTACGTGCTTATTTTCATATACTTCGTTTTGTTGGTGTGTATTATTAAACCCATTTTTGTAGCTGATTCTTTTAATTCTACATACGCCTCTCGTACAGCGTTTTCCGTTCTCTAAACAATATTGTTATTATCAGCATAGGCCAGGATTTGCACTTATTTATTATATATTGAACCAATGGTTGTGATTTGTGATATACGTATTACTTTTTCCAGAGTCAGATTGAAAAGTATACAGGAGAGAGGGTCTTCTTGCCTCAGCGCGTTATCTGTTTTACAAGGTTCAAAAAGTTCTCCTTGAATTCGTACTCTACATTCAACTTTAAAATTTATGAACTGATTTGATATTCCAAGCTCTTTCATTGCTTTGAACATTTCTCTTCTATTCGCAGAGTCGTAGGCTGCTTTGTAATCTATAATTTCCATATTCTAGTGTTTTTTCTTAAATTTGTTTAATTTGATGAATTGTCGATTGACCACCTCTGAAACCAGACTCGAGAGAACCTGTAACTCCTAGAGAGCGCGTCCCCAGGTGGCGGATAGGGCAATGCTCGGCCCGGTTTACCTGAGGGTAGAAGGAAAATAAAATACCTAGCGTGGAACAACAGGTAATTCACCGAATGATTGCCGGTATAAGCAATCCCCTGCTTACCGACCAACGGCTTCGGGCGAATGAGTCGGTTGGTAGTAGGACACTCTTTTGTTATGGAGCTGAGAAATCGACTCCAAGGGCGGAAGAACCAATAAATTGGTCAACGGCAGAAGAATGCAGAAGGCAACGGAAAACCACTGCATTAAAGACTCACGGAGTATCCCTAAAGATCGTCATGGCTTATAGAAATGACAATCAACAACCTACTTATCATGGTTCTCGGATGCCAAAATTCGGCAGGAGAAGAAACAACAGTAACAACAGGGCTTCCCAGGCTGTTAGCCAGCGAAATCTCTGTTCACTAAATATATAAAAATCCATCTGCAAAATCTCTACGTGGAATGTAAGAAGTATGTATGAACCTGGGAAACTGAGGAATATACAGCAAGAGATGATGCGACTGGAGATCGAGATATTAGGAATAAGCGATACAAGATGAGTCAGCTCTGGCGAAATCAATACAGACAATGGACGAACGTATCACTCTGGAAGTAACAAGATCAGTAACAGGCTTCGTTCCGATGTCCGAAAGAATTATAATGCTGCAGCTATTGACAACCCATGGAAAAATGAACTTAATTCAGATTTATGCACCAACTGCTAACAAAAATGAAGAAGAAATAGAAAACTTTTATAGCGAACTTCAAAAAACATTACATCTCACAGCATCTAGGGATATAACAGTGATCGTGGGTGATTTCAATGCAAAAATTGGCGAAGGAAAATGCTACTCTAATGTAGGACCATATGGGCTTAGTGAATGAAACGACAGAGGAGATCGCCTAATTGAATTTTGCCAGGAGCATAATGTTATAGCCGGAAATACATTTTTTTAATTACCTAAGCGATGCCTTTATACATGGAAATCGCCAGCTGACAAAGACAACAAAATAGTCAGAAATCAAATAGACTACATCCTAATAAAACGCAGTTATCGAAACTCAATTCAGGCAGTAAATGTATATCCACTAGCAGACGTATCCTCTGATTACAGTCTTCTTATTGCTAGGTTTCAACTTCAACTAAAAAAAAGCCGCAATAACAATAAACGTAACATACAGAAACTAAAGTCAGAAGAAGCAAAAGAACATCTGAAACACGAAATCAACACAAATCTAGAAATAATTGCAACGTAGAGCAGCAGTGGCAATTCTTCAAAACCTCTATATTGGAACCAAGTATGAAAGTACTTACAACAACCAAATGTGAGACAAAAGAGTGAATGACCGAGGAAATTCTAGAGTTGATGAATGAAAGGAGAAAAGACGAAACCATCAATACGATCCTCTATAAACAGCTTCAAAATCAAATAAGAAGAAAAATTAGGGAGGCTAAAAAAACCTACTTCTCTGAAAAATGTAAAGAAATAAAAGAGCTGCAAAACATATATGACCACTTTAATCTACATAAAAAAGTCACTAGCTGGAGTAAAAAATAGAAGAACCTCAAATATATTGCTCGACAAAAATGGAAATATTTTGAAAATTGTCCATTTTGTAGGTCAACCGGTTGTTAATAATTCTCATAAATAGTTTGTATACTTAACTAAACAACGATATAGGTCTATAATTCTGTAGATTACATTTGTCCCCTTTTTGTGTAAGAGTATTACTAGACTCTCGTTCCAGTCTTTAGGAATTTGTATCTTCTCAGCTTCATGCTCTCAGCTTTTGTATATTCCATTTTTTGTATCCATTTTATTTTCTTTACTGGTGTTTAAAATTCTAGCCCTCAATGTTAAGATCACTAGGCAATGATCTGAGTCTATGTTGGCGCCTCTATAACTTCTGCAGTTTATTACGTCTGTTCCACACCTTGAATATATTAAGATGTGATTAATCTGACTCGTTCTTCCATCAGGAAAGGTCAAAGTTACCTTGTTTATGTTCTTAATATAGATGCTAGAGACTGTCATATTGAGTGCTGCTGCTAAGTTTATCAACCGTAATTTATTATCGCTACTGATGTTGTGTAGGCTATGCCTACCTATTATGGGCGTGAAAACTCGCTCTCGTCATATTCTTGCATTCATGTCACTTAATACAATCTTAATGTCATTTCTAGGACATCTCCTATAGGCGTGCTCTAGATCTTCGAGGAACTATTCTTTTATTTGCTCTGGTTTATCATCAGTTGGGGCATGTGCATTGATCAAACTGTAATTAAAGTGCTTTAACTTTCAAGTGCTTCTTTTTATGATGCCCTATTCAATTAGTGAATGTTGGCGATAATTCTGGCATACTCCTCTCGATCTTGTGTGTCTCTAAAGAGTGCATGGTCATCGAGGTTTGTTCAATTCCTTATGTTTTTAAGCCATGAGTATTTATTTCTTCCGATGCCCCGTTTTCGTTCTATCTTCCCTTCCATAATAAGCTTTAAGAACTGTTACTTGGAATTTCGAAATATATGACCCAGATAAGCAGTTTTTCTTCTTTTTATTATTGGCAGCAATTCTCGTTCTCCGCCCATTCGATTTAATACTTTGACATTTGTTGTGTAATCTGTCCAGGGAATTTTAAGTAGTCTTCTAAATATCTACATTTCAAAGGCCTCTAATCGGTTCATCACATTGGCCTTTATGGTCCAGGTTTCTACACTATATAGCAGTATGAGTAAATGTAACATTTTACAAAGCGTTAAGTTAAGGCTGCTGTTGATTAGCAAGGTTCTCATATTAGTAAAGGCTGTTCTGGCTTGCTCAATCCTGCTACGGATTTCTATGTTTGGATCTAGATCTTCAGTTATCCAACTATCGAGATATCTGAACTTGGGGACCTTTTGGATGTTCTTATCGTTTACTCTTATATTTAATTGCATATTTCGTGTTCTACTAACCACCATTACTTTCGTCTTGTCTATATTAATCTTCAAGACCCGTCGTTCTCCTTCAGTGTTTATTCTATCTATTAGTCGTTGTAGTGCTTCTTGGCTATCAGCTATTATGATTGTATCATCAGCATAGCGAAGATTGCTAATAGTGTGTCCGTTGATTTTGATTCCATCTTCAGTGTCACTTAAGGCTCTATCGAAAATCGTTTCAGAGTAAAGATTAAAAAGAAGGTGTGACAGAACACAATCCTGTCGTACACCTGTTTCGATTGAGAAATATGAAGTAGATTCCAGTCCTACTCTCACAGATGACACTTGATTCATATAAAGGTTCTTTATGATTGTAAGGTCATTCTCATCTATCGAACGTTCCTGGAGCAATCTTACTAATTCTGAATTATTAACACAAGCGAACGCTTTCTGGTAATCTATAAAGCATAGGAAGACATCTTTTTGCTGCACATTTCAAGTGCAAATATCACATTCTTTCACTGTGGGCTTTAGTCAATAATAAGGTCTTTTGTTCTTCGGTTTACAATAAATCCCACCCCATCTAAGTATTAGCTTTCATTGCAGCTATAATATATGAAATGGGTTCTTTTGTCAATAGTGCCAGTTCGCGTCCACCGCATTTCCTGTAGTGCTAAAACATCTATTTTGTAAGTGTTCACTATGTCTAGTAAAGATGTGAGTGCTCCAGTTCAGTACAGGGTTCGGAGATTCCATATTTATAATCCCAATTCCGTTTTTCGTTTGCAGAGTCGTCGTCGTGAGTTCCGTTCAGCTAATAGTTCCTGAGGTTCCGTAACATATGTTTTTTTAAAGGAAGAAGTTGTCTCTAGTCCAACCCCCAACCTTAAGGTCTAGGGACTCCTCTGTTAGGGTTGTCATACCTTAGTCTGTTTGGTTCGCGGTTGGTATTTTTATTTCCCAACTACCCACCCGGCGGTATCCACCACCTGGGGAAGCGTCCGATGGAAGATCGTCGACTCCCCACGGAGAAGCAAAGGGAGCAAAGGGATAAATACTTAATAATTCTTAAAATAAAGCTATATTTGAACACAATTTAACAGAAACTTTATAATTACAAGGTTTTTTATTTTATTATATTTTTCTTCTTTTAGTCTATAAGCAATTATACTTGTAATGGATTTGTGCTCCTATGAAAGGGTTCTTTTTGCATTTTTTGCGCTGTCGAATGATAAGTACTCTTCGATTCTCTTAATAATTAGTCCCTCTACTATATTACGAAACTAATTTATTGTTTACTAATACGATGATTGGTATTTTTTAGTTGTGGAAAAAGCGCTGGAAAAATACTCTCGGTGGAAAATCTATACTAAAGTTGGATCTGTCATCTTCATTTGCAACTCCCTGAAAAATGTTTATTTAACAATATTTTGATTATACAGGGTAATTGAAAGATTGAAGAAAACAAAATTATTAAATCAAAATATTAAACAACAATTCATCATTTTTAATCTAGGTTTTTTGGTCCAAAGTGCCTTATTTGTTCTGTTAGTATATCGTCTAGGTCAACTGCTTTATTAACTTTCATTTGATGGATCGCACCTCTCATCTCCTCCAGACAAAAGGAGCTACCTAGAATATCCTCTTCTTCGTCAATATTTCGTTGTACTCTCATTTTGTTCTTCCTTGATGTCGTCTTTTGTCAGATTGGGTGCCGGGGTGGCAGGATTTTTTCCAAGATTCCGAATTAATTTCCAAGCGTGTCTGCTGTTTCGTTTCATGTCTAGACTCGTGACCAGCTTGCATCACCTGCCCGTTCTGTTGGCGAATATCGCATGTAGCACTTCCTCCCCTGCCTGCATTGTTGCTTCCGAAAAGGGATCGTCTTCATATAGCTGCTCGTATCTTTTAAGTAGGGGTTTAGATTCTTCATTTAGCCCCGCTATATATTCGGTATTCGCTTGAAGATACCCAATTTGGTTTTAGAAATGCTATGAGAACCAGGGAGGCACTTTTTGAGAAAGAAAAGATGTATTTGCATGTTTCGTGGACTTCAAAAAGGCATTTGATAAAGTACATGTAAAATTAATGCAAATACTGAAAAATATCGGAATAGATGACAAGAATATTCGTGTCATTAAAAATGTGTACTGGAATCAAACTGCTATCGTAAAAATTGGAGATAACTACACTGATGAAATCCCCATACAACGAGAAGTCAGACAAGTTTGCATTTTGTCGCCAACATCGTTCAATGTTTACTCGGACCAGTGTTTAAAAAGGCATTTGAGAGACAACCATATGGAATAAAAATCAACAGGGAACTACTTAATGGTTTTAGATATGCAGACGATACAGTAATTCTATCAGATAACATTAAAGGTCTTCAAATTCTGCTTGATCGTATTCACGAGGTAGGAGAGGAAATAGGCATCAAAATAAACTCAAACAAAACCAAATTTTTAGTGTTTAGTCGTAACCCACATCCCCATGAAGAGCTTCAATTGAACGGAGTCCAAGTTGAGAAAGTTCACAAAATGACATATTTGGGAACTGTGATAACGGACCAACTGGATCCAGACATAGAAATAAAACGTAGAATAGCAATGACTAAAACTACTTTTATGAAAATGAAGTCATTTCTTTGCAATAACCATCTCAGTTTAGAACTAAGGCAAAGAATGATTAAGTGCTATCTTTGGTCCGTACTTGTTTATAATGCAGAAGTGTGGACGCTAAAAGTATCGATCATGAACAAAATTGAAGCATTGGAAATGTGGGTTCATAGACGAATGCTGAAGATACCTTGGACAGCAAGAAAAACT
The DNA here is from genome assembly GCA_918026665.1 of Diabrotica balteata. Lineage (NCBI taxonomy): Eukaryota > Metazoa > Arthropoda > Insecta > Coleoptera > Chrysomelidae > Diabrotica > Diabrotica balteata. The sequence goes on from OU898284.1 coordinate 1,094,267, forward strand.
AATGAAGAAGTACTAAGGACCGTCAACAAAGACAGAGAACTGCTAATGACTGTTAAACATCGAAAAATGTCTTATCTGGGACATATAGTAAGGGGAAGTCGATATAAAATTTTACAACTGATCCTTAAAGGCAAAATAGAGGGCCATATAGGTGTAGGAAGACAACAAGTTTCTTGGTTAAAAAAACATGCGTAAATGGACTCAGATACCAAATGCAGGACAATTATTCCATATTGCAGAAGATCGAGAAGCCTTCGCAATGGTAATCGTCAACGTCGGATAGTTCTGATATGGCACGCGAAGAAGAAGATGTATTCGGTTCGGCAACCTCCAAGAATATATTTTCGTGATATTTGTTTTACGATTTGTACAAATTTATCGTAGGAATTAGAGCACGGTTCTAGATGTGAAACTTCTTGATGCGATGTGAAACATATAATGCTTCAGCGAATTTTTTACATTTTGCTATAGTAAAATTGAACCTTCTCTTGGAATGAACAATTTCGTATTTGATTGCTACGTTCAAAAAGCAAGTTATTGGTCTGTGCTGTGTTTTTGGAAGGGCGCTTCCAACAATTTTTGTCACCTGGTCTCCAATCCTGTCGCTGACAAATATCTTGTCTGTGTTGTAACCTCTGCGCCATCTTTCGCTGTTGAAAGACGCGCTGTTTTGGAAGTTTGAGGTTGATGTTTGCAGCCCAATTTTCTAGTTCTTCGCCATTGGAGTCTGTTTCATTATACCCCACGCAATACTGTGACAGTTGATTAAATAAAATTAATAAATAAAAAGACATAACTTTACCTCATTGTCGACAGAATTTTGATAATTCTCTCCGTTGTTGTTTCTCATCATTACTGAAAAATTTTCAACTAATTTTTAATCGAATTATATATTTTTTAATTCTGACAGATATAGCTATATTGCTAAATTATGAACGTACCTGCAGGAGTTATAATAAGACCATCCAAAATTTTAATACCGGGCAATCTATGCTGGACAATTTGTCTGAGTCCAAGGCTCAACGTGATTCCAGGGTTTCCCTCGATATATAGTTCTTCGATATTTTCGCAAAATTTAAGGAAATCGATCTCATCTAGAGATATCATATTTCTAAAAGAACATATTTTATAAATAATTTTCTAATTCACAAGAAACACTTAACTAATCAATGACATAAAGAATGTCACAATTGTACCAAAATATGTATTTATATAAGTGACATGTTTTATATTCTTAATGGTTTCTGCTCTTGCTCTTATAAAAAGATTTATAATTTATTTCCGTTAATAATATTACTATAATTTTTAGTATTAAGACAGTTTTACATTATGCTATTTTCATGCTAGGCAAGAGCCATGCGAGACAGATCCTGGAACTGCGCATGCCCACGGGCTATTTCCATGCAATTCCCATGATACTATAAACTACAGATAAACCCACGCGCACGCGATCAGTCGTGTGACGTCACTTGGCGACAAATGTCACCAGAAATGTTCTGTGTTGTATGGAGTTTTGTCAGATTTAGTCAAGGTTAGTAGATATTTAAGTATCTACTTAAATATCAAAAATAGATAAAGGGTCATTAAAATTAACCAAGAATTATTTAAAACCGCTAATGGATTTAGCTGTGTTCAGATGTAATGTTAGTAAAAGTGTAAATTATATTTTAAAATTAGAAAATTGAAAAGATATATTAAAGAAACATCCAAAGTTAAGAAGACGAAAATATTAAAAATTGTAAAATAAATTGTTAAATAAACCTGTAAATTATTAAAGTTAATTTTATTTTATTAGTTGTATTAAATTTTTATTTTAATAAATCAATCCATTGTATATAAATTTCCATTTGCAAAAGGATGTTAGTTCTTACTTTTTTATATAATTTTAGTTTACATTGCTAGGCTAACAGAGATGTATATATAACATATTTTTAAGATTTAATTGCAGATATTTTACCTAACATCCCTTAATATTCTAAATATTTAAATAAAAACCCCTTTCTTTCCATATATGTTTTACCGACTGTGATGATAAAAGTGACTTTTATCACCAAATGACGTCATGCGCGTCGATGTACAAAATTCGATTGCGAAGTGGGTTTATCTTGGAAGTCTTAGTATCATGTGCAATTCCTGTGCTAGTCGAAAAATTAGAACATGTTCTATTTTTCATGCAATTTTCTTGCAATTTATCGTTAAAATTCATGTTGCCAACATAAGAATTTATAATAGATTACAGAATAAAACATAACCTTATCTCTGTCTTTAGCGTCCCTTAGCCCACGTGTGTATTGTTGTGTTTTGATTTAAATTAAGTTTATTAAGTGGTGATAAATAGATATACTATGTCTAAAGTTAATGTAAAAACGACTGGGTGAGTCGTTGACTATGGATGATTGTTGCTACAACAGCAATATTCAACAAAAACAATGTTTTCTTTTCTTTGGTTGACATCCTTCACCCTTTTAATAACCATAAATAGTGTATATTTATTTTAGTACTTAATTATATTTATTTAAAATAAAATAACCTCAAATCGATAAATATTTTTCTCTGTTGGCAACAATGAAAGTGAGATCTAAAATTGCACAGAAATATCTCTGATGTAAAAAAGGTCAAGCTAGGCAAGAGATGTGCCATGCAAGACGTACTTGCATAGCATGAGACTTGCATAGCCTAGATGTAAAGCTGCCTTTACATAAATATAATTTGGCTTTTCTTGTTAAGTATAGCTTGGTACAATTCGCTCCGTGGGTCTCCTCTTTATTTACAGTCACGTGACACGCTGTCAGATTTGTGAGGACGTTTTAGTATTGAGTCTTATGGGATTATTTTGTTAAACTTAAATATTTTATTTTGTAGTGTTAATATCCGGATACAATTTTTAGAATTAATTAGTTATCTATTTATACTGACCTTTATAGTTCAACAAAAATATTTTTTGTCGTTAATAAAGATTTATTAACATAATCTACGAAAGTGAGGTTATATATACATGATCAACCAATGATCAACATCCATGGTACAATGAATATGTTCATTGTACCATGTACAAAAGTGTCCTGAAAAAATTTCAAGCAATCGCCATCATGAGCAGGTCAGTCGATTTTGCTTTGACACTTTGTTAACCCTCGGAGCGAATAGTGTAAGTTGGCTACAGTGTGCTTATAACTTTTGTCAAAGTTAACGACTATAATAATTGTAAGCAAGACAAGATGGTTGTAATATGTTGTTCTAAAGAATAAAGAAATAATCCATTAAGAATATACTTATTTTGTGATTTATAAACTAAATATTGAAAACTACCTTCGCACATCCAAAACTCGAACTTTGTTCAAAAATGCACACGGTGAAAGCGTATTAATTTCGTTATTAGCAATGTAAAGCTCTTCTAAATGTTCAAATCCAAAAACGCCGTCTATGCACGTCAAACCACATCTATTTACCCTTAGAATTTTTAAATTTTTCAAACCAAATCCAAGATCTCTCAATGACGAAACCACACTTCCATCAAGAGTCAGCTCCCTTAGAGCCGGTGTATAGAAACTTAAATATTGAAGTGTTGTTTCACGGGAAATAACTCGCAACTTTAGTTGGGTAACTGTTGTTAGATCTTCTGTGTTAGTCACTTGAACCTAAAATAAAAACTTTATTAAAATCACGGAAACTATCATATATAATCAAGAACATTTATTTTAAATTAAACCAGTACTTACTAACAAATCTCTTAAACTTTGCTCCAATGGAACATGCAGAGATTCTTCTAAACCAACATCCACATTAGTAGTATCAATAAAAGAATCCTCACTACCGTAAATATCCGATAAAGAGGAAATACTATGATCGGAAATTGATCTTAAAATAATCGTAACGTGGTCATTGTTTCTAGGAACTTCCTCGTCTGATAACTGCGAATCCAAATTCGGAGGCATTGTTATATAAACTGAAACGACCACTTCAAATTCGATTTACTTCTGGAAGGTATCTTGGCAACCGGTAAATAAATATTGATTGAGATATTAAGAAACAAACAAAAGTTTTATTGTTTTTCATTTTTTCCAACAATTTTAACACCAAAGCTTCCTTATTTCTTGATATAATTATAAATTTCATTAAACTCCTATAGATTTCTGCTTAGTACTGGCAATATGGTAAACTAATTAAATTTTCCTTGAATTGGATGCGTAGACATGCCCAAAAAGAATAGTGGAAGTAGTTCAGTAAATTGCTAAAAAGTGGCTATACAATTTAGTGGTTTATGTGATTTCATTTATTTTTATACAAACAAATAGATGGTGTTAAACATTAATGTATACCTAAGTCTGTAACACCAAAAAAAAACAAATATTTATTTAAATATTTGATTTTCTTAAAAACCTCAATGTTCCGCCTATGTTACACAAATATCATATTTTGCTAACTTCACGTTAGTGTTGTGCTTGACTTGACGTTTGGAACAGATTTGTTTTGTTTATATTTTTTAATATATTTTAATACCTAAAATTTAAATACAATTCCTTAAAATGTCAGCAAATAATAACAATAAATGTAGAATTTGCTTAAATACTGAAAACGATTCAGATATGAATCCCTGTTTTGATATATATTTAGATAAAATTAGTTTGGCATCAATTTTTACAAATATCACAGCGATAAAGGTAAGCTTTTACATATTATAACGTGTAAATACCAAGTAACAATACATAATTTAACTTTTCAGATAGAAGACTGTGAATATTTCCCTAAGAAATTATGTCAATCATGCACCACAAGTATAATCAACTTTAAAACTTTGGTGACAGTCTTTCATGAGACTAATCTAAGGTTGAGAGAGCAAATATATAAGGTACAAGATTGTAGTGAAATATCTGATGATAATAACAGCGATTTTGATAATTTTGAAATGTATAAGAAAGAAGATGATTGTGAGATATCAGATATTTATAACAGAGATATGAAAGAACATAACATTCATTTGAAAGATTTAAATATGGTAACATATAGAAGTAATGCAACAAATGGTAATAGTGATAAAGTTAATGAACAGTGTTTAAAGTCAGATGGTCAACAAAATGTAACTTCCAACATTAAAGAAGAAATAAAGTCGTCTAGTGTAATTCCACAACAGAAAATCAAACTGCTGACCAGAAAACATGAACTTGTAAGTTCAGAATATAACACAGTAAACTCTTTTAAATATACCTGCCATTGTGGGGACTGTTTTTTATACAAAGCTGGGTTTCGTCAACACATGCAATCCAGACACAATATATTATTAGATGAAACAGAGTTTGATAGTTATTCCAAAGAAATTCAGGTAAAAATCCCAATTGGTTTTCCAGAGTTTGTTGCATCTAAGCTTATAGTGAGGAAAAAGAAAATGCAGTGTCGTATATGTGACACCAGCTTCTTAACTGAAGAAGAAGTCAAAGCGCACGAAGATATTCACAAAACGTACATATGTGACCAATGTGGAGTAGCTTTTTTGTATAAAAACTACCTCGCAGATCATTTACGAATACATTCTGAAGAAAGACGTTACACATGTCGAATTTGCCAGAAGAAATTCAAGCACAGATACACCTACGGCGTACATAAGAGATCCCACGAAATTACAAGGAACTTTGTTTGTGAAACGTGCGGTGCGTCTTTTAAAACGAAAGGAACGCTACGGACTCATATACGTATCAAACATAGTGACGTCAGAAATTACTCGTGTCCCAGCTGTAATCTTTGCTTTAACTTAAAGTCCACGTTGGACAAACATTTTATGCGTAAACATACTCCGGATAGGAAAAAAAGCTTTGTGTGCAATAAGTGTGGTGCCGCGTATTTAAATAAAAATACTTTGACGAGACATGTCGCCGAGAAACATTTAGGAAGGCGAAATTTTTTCCGTGTACTATTTGTGAAAATAAAATGTACGTCGTGAAAAAGGGACTGAAGTCGCACATGTTAAAAAAGCATGGAATTGCCTTTGATCAAAGTATATAAGAAATATCTTAATTTGATTTTTTTATAAAAAAATATAACACTAAAAACAGCTATCTTGTGCTTTTATTAACTTCATATAAAATTAATTTTATCTTTACAGCATAAATTATTATATTTAACAATTATAAATACGCCCTGATGTAGGCAACACAACATATAACGAAATATTAGAGCCAGAGAACTATACTTCATCTAATTTACTTACATTTGCACGTCATAGTTCGTGAGGTCACATGATATTGTTCTGAAGCTAATAATAATAATATTAAATAGTAATTAGGTCACATGATACCAACACGAAATATTTAGGCGGTAGGTGTGTTCCTGGAATTGGTGTAGGTGCTGTGTTAAAAATTATAAATACGCCCACATGTAGGCAACACTTTATACATTACATGTAACATAACTAGTTGGACAATCGCCTGAAGGATGGCGCCACTTACATACAGACCAAGGTATCTTAACTAAAATCACCTAAGGCCAGGTTTCATTTATTATCAACATAGAGAAATAAAAATAAGTTCTTAATAACTTAATTACAGTTATATACTCCCCATTCAAATAAAAACTGTGAAAAAGATGACGGCTCTATTCTTGATAATTTGCAAGACTTTTTGGATAGTTCAATCACCAACCAAGGCTGCCAGGTCTAGGGATTTATCCCGAATCTAGGGATATTTCAGCATAAAAGGGACAAAGGGATTTTTTTGATATTTATTGTAAAATCTAGGGATTTTTGACCGGCTCAAATATTTACCTACATAGGCCTATTATAACAACATTTTCTTTAATTCAGGTATAAAACCACTTCGTATTAACAGTATTAAATAAGCGATCTTTAATTACAAATACTAAACTAATAAAGGATTCTATTATCAGATGTCGCTAACTGTCCACGTTCTTGGAATCTTTATTTTATGCTACCAAATAGATTTCTGCCAAAAATAAAATCCTATATATTTTCATAAAGGAGAAGCAAATTCTGGAGCAGGAATTAGGGGATTTACAAAAATCTTAGGTTTTTAAAAATAAATAATTAGGGGATTTACAGTAGGAATCGGGTGAATCCCAGGATTCGTGGAAATATACAAATAAAATTCTATGCTACACCATCTCGTTTCTCTTCAAGTTGTATTTTGTATTAATTTTATTAAGTGAATAATACTTAATAATATATTAAATGGAATATTCAAAGTTATAAATAAGTACGTTATTCTGTTTTTGTTAAATTTATTCAAATCATCGCTATTATACCGTTTAAAAATGAAATACTTTTGAAATAAAGGTATAAAACAACAATTATTTTTTTAGGTTGAGTTTATCGAAAGCACAAGCTGAATATAGCCGCAAATGTCAAAAATATTTCGGCTTGGCAGTGTTGGCATGTTTTTATAATGCATATATTGTATGCTTCAAATATAAAGAGATAAAACTGTTAAAAAGTATATTTTGATTATACTATTTTATGATATGATATTTATGATTTATATTTGTCTCTTTCGAGATTAAGTGCAAACATATGTTGTAATCTGGCAACTGCTGATTTGAAGAATGCCAAATTTATCCCCTAATCTACCAAAGTCTAATTGCTAAAAAAATTCTAATAATTAACTGCAATTAATCTTCAAAGAAACAAATATTTACACATCATCTACATTATAAAAGCATGTCAACACTGCTATACACCGAAATTTTTTGTTCCATGTTTGACATTTGTGGCTATAATCAGCTTGTACTTTCGGTAAATTCTACCTTTTTTTAATTCCATGTTATTATATTAGGCAACCATCAATACATTCCATCATTTTATTCAGAACTAGGCAACCATATATACATTTATTCCAATCTAGGGATTTCTAGGGACATTTTAATGTTCCAATTTAGGGAGGACAAAAATTTTCACCTGGCAACCCTGTCACCAACAATGATTTTATTGATTTAGACCTTTTAGAGGTAAATTGAAATAGAACATCTAGCTCTACCATTACCACACAGGAATATTAGCATATGTTGCTGGGTATATAACAAAAAAAATTAAAATGATTTCAAAGAATGTGAGCTGTGTGCAGCTAATTTAATATCTGATGTTTTAGAACCACATCATACATTTACAATGTTTAAAGAATATAGTGATAAGAAATCAAGTTTAGCTTATTGTTACAAAAAATTTTATAGTAGATTTAGCCAAAATTGAGGATATTGTAATTGTTGTATTAGTCAATAATGGACATATAAACCATTTGTCCAAAAAAATTAAAATTTTGATTAAAAAAGTATGTAACTTTGGAGTGGTTTACTTGTAACCAACATTTGGATTATGTGTTTAATTATTTCTAGATGTGTCTGTAGACTTAATAATCAGGAAATATTTATGATGATATTTATAGAAGTTATCGAGATTTGCAGAAAAATAATTTACAAAAAAAGAAAATGAATAAAGATGAAGCATTTATAATTTTATTTAGCCTATTTTTCTAAACTCTTCTCCATTTCTTTATTTAAATAAACTATTTTTTTTAAGTTCACAACATTGATTTTCTTTTAATATGCTTTGGTACTTCAGTCAAATAGTTAATGGTAAATTTTATATATATTGTATTCACATTTATATAACTAACTTAGTAATAGTAGTCCCCAGAACAAGGAAAATTGTATATTAAAACATCATTGAGAACTAAGGCGTTCAAAAACGTAGCAACTCCGAAAATTTTCACAGAGGAAAAGTTTGTCAGACACGTTGCAAGGAAATGCATACACAATGAAATTTTAGGTCCCTGTACTGAAGACTATAGTGTAGTCAAAAAAAGATTTTTTATTTGGCAAAATATTTCTCTTATGAACATATATTTAAATTGCAGGTTTGTTCGATTTGTTTATCACCTAAAAGTATTTTACTTATTTATTGTAAGAGTTATTATTTTAGAGGGTATTTATTTTAGCTTTAGTAAAGTTCTCTGTGTATTGTGGAATATTTTTAACGCTACCTACTAATCAAATTTGTAATATCTGCATTTTGTAAAATTTAAGATAAATAAAGAAGAGCGGGGACATGCATGCATTTTGTATTGATCTGTGTTTTATATCTCAAAACTTTATATTTCAAAACAATTGTTCTGTATATGTTTTTTCTATTTTGTTTTATCAGCACTCCATACATGCATGCGGTAAGTGGGGGTTCCTGTGAGGATTAATAAAAAATAAAACATGTGTAGTTTTTTTTTCCCAGTGTTCATGTATCCTATTTTTCTGAAAAATTATGAGGAAAATATCGATGGCTTAGCATCGATAAATCCTTCTATCTCATTTTACAGATAATTTTACAGGAGAGACTTTAAACTGAACTTTCGCATACTCTAACCTAAAAACAAAAAATTAAATTTACATATTTTGATTCTGAACATATATTTAGATCGTTACACATAATTTTCACATATATTTTAGGTAGAGTATGAGGAAATTCAGTTTAAAAGTCTTCCTGTAAAATATATTCTGTAAACGTAAATTCTCTACTGAAATATAATAATTTTAAATATCCCGCGTTCCATTTTCTGGCCGCTTAGTTGAGTAAAGGTCGATTCAGACACATCAGTCACGTCACAGTCACGGTACCGAACCGGTCCTGTTTTGGTCACAGAACTATCAACTATCTGACAGCTGGCAAAACTGTTCGTCAACTGATGAGTGTGAATGCCGGCGCCAATATTTGTATTAAGAATAATTTTGTATGACGGATTGTTCGATTCGGCGCAATGACTGTGACGAGATGGTTGACGAGACGTGACTGATGTGTCTGAATCGACCTTAAAGGTCGATCATACAAAATATTCTTTAATACAAATATGGCGCCGGCATTCACACTCATCAGTTGACGAACAGTTTGCCAGCTGTCAGATAGTTGATAGTTCTGTGACCAAACAGGACCGGTTCGGTACCGTGACTGTGACGTGACTGATGTGTCTGAATGGACCTCAAGGTAGATTCAGACACATCAGTCACGTCTTGTCACAGTCCTGGTGCCGAACCGAACAATCCGTCATATAAAATATTCTTTAATAGAAATATGGCGCCGGCATTCACATTCATCAGTTGACGAACAGTTTGCTAGCTGTCAGATAGATCGACCTTTAAAGGTTGATTCAGACACATCAGTCAGGTCTCGTCACAGTTATTGCGCCGAACCGAACAATCCGTCATACAAAATATTCTTTAATACAAATATGTTGCCGGCATTCACACTCATCAGTTGACAAACAGTTTCCCAGCTGTCAGATAGTTGATAGTTCTGTGACCAAACAGGACCGGTTCGGCGCTGAGACTATGACGGGACTGATGTGTCTGAATCGACCTTTATTCGAAATATTTCATATTATGTTTACGATACTAAAAATAAAAGTAATCAAACCAATAGTCATTATTTATTCAAGAGAAAAAACTGTTACAAATAACTTTCAAATATTGGAAGGTACGCCGCTGACTTTAAAGGAACTTATAAACTTTTCGCCTTCAAATTTAGGTGAACATCAAGAGAATGCAGGGTATGGGTATGCCAAGTCCATCTTTATTTATACGTCCATGGAATAATCTAACTTAAATCGTACCTGCCTCGCTTATAAGGCAAATTTCAAAATTCTGATTTTCCATATTCCTCTTACATTGTTCCATTCGTAAAGTTATTACTATCATTAGTAGTAAGAAATAAGACAATGTTGTAAATATAAGTAAATAATAATACATGCATCGAAAAGCCCTCCTCACAGTTACAATGGTGATCGCCATTCGCCAGAAATATTCACAATTTTCTTAGAATTTATTTGGGCACGTCAACAACTGTCAAGAGTATCAAGACAAATCGATAGAAGTTGGATATATTTAAAAAATATCCCCGCCTATGTGCAGTTACCTATGTACTGCAGTTATGTGCAGTTACCTATAAACTGCAGTTACCTATGTCTGTCTATGGAAACCAATGTCTAATCAACCAAACCACCGGTTAAATTATAATCACTCATAAAATAAAATTGGGCACATTTAACAACTTAATTAAAGTTAAACAAGTAAAACAAGAGTACAATAGCTCAATTTACTTTGAATATCACATTAATAATAGATATTTGAATAATCATGCACAGAATGCAACATTTGATACCAACGATCTACTGTTAAGAGCTAACATTCTGTGTCAACATGCACAGAATGCACTGAAATATTTTATTAGTAGTAGAACTCTAAAGTCGCGCCGCCATTGTCGACATTTGAAAGGAAACCTCTACTTCATCTCCTTGCAGTCTATTGCAAGTGTCTATTCAACCTTGTGGCGGGTTATTAGAAAATAAATTAGACATAAATCTGTAGCAACTTATTAACTTTAGGTATAAAAAGATTTAAAATAATATTTTATAAATAAAATAAATACTTTAAAATTAAAATAGAAGAAATACACTTTAATAAATATAAGAGAAAATAACTTTGAGAGACTATTTTGTTCCATTCTAATTGTGTGCAAGTTCTATTACATGTATGTGTATTACTGGTTGCGTAAGTTTCAAAAATATAAGAAATAAAATACTAAATTAGGAATTATATTGTTAAAAAATATCATTAGTCGTAATAAACGTCGAATATTTGATATAAATAATACAAAAAAGATACACAAATATATAGGAAATCTTTTGTATTTTTCGTAATTTAATTTACATTTTATAAAAGGGGGCCAAAATATTGTTTCTGGTTATTTAAAAAATAATTTTGAATAAAAATTGAACTTCTTCTTCTGGTGCCCTATACAATTAGTGGATGTTGGCGTAAATTCTGGCATACTTCCCTTGATCTTGTGCGGCTCTAAAGAGTGCATGGGCATCGAGGTTTTTCCAATCCCTTATGTTTTTAAGTAATGAGTATTTCTTTCTTTCGATGCCCCGTTTTCCTTCTATTTTCCCTTTCCCTTCCATAATAAGCTTTAAGGACTGGTACTTGGAATTTTGAAATATATAACCCAGATAAGCAGTTTTTCTTCTTTTTATTATTGGCAGCAATCCTCATTCTGGCAATTATCTGTCATCCTCATGTATGGAACGTTCCTGGAGCAATCTTACTAATTCTGAATGATTAACACAATCTAACGCTTTCTGGTAATCTATAAAGCATAGAAAGACATCTTTGTGCTGATCTCTGCATTTCTGAAGTAGGACAGTTAAGCTATAAAGTGCTTCTCTTGTGCAAAATCCTTGTCTGAAACCAAACTGTGTGGCCTAATGTCTCTTTCACATCTGTTGTATATTCTTGTGTGAATTATCTTTAAGAAGCATTTTTGGACCTGGCTCAATAAGCTGAATATTCGGAATTGGTCTCAACTATAAGCGTTTGGCTTTTTTGGAATTGGTATAAAGGTTGATTGAAGCCAATCCTGTGGTATTTGACCAGACCTATAAATGTCATTAAAAAGATCTACCAAGGCATCTATATTGTCTTCACTCAACATTGTTAGAACTTCTATGTACATACCGTCTGGGCCTGGTGCTTTTCCCCATTTGCTCTGTTTGATTGCCCTTACAACTTCTGACTTCAATATTTTGGAGGAGGATTCGCTTTTATAAATATTTAACTAGGCTGCTGTTATAATCGAAAACACGGGTAATAATAAAGGCATGAGTATAACGGGTTGCATGAAATTGAATTAAGAAGTAAAAAATACTGAAATTTTTAAATTATCAAATATACATTACATCCAAATATGCTTTATTATTGCAACAGAAGAAAAGATAATAATATTACCAATAAAAGTATAAAATCGGCATCGAAAAGAATCAATGGCATACAAAAATAAGTCTTTCTCCCAAAGTATTCAGTTCTTTACAGTTTTTCCAAAAAATCTTTCTAAAATGCTCAGTATTTGTAGATTTTGGAACACACTTTCATGACGACATCAATAATAAATAATTTGTCATAAATAAAGACCTGATCTAACCATATTTAAAAGATATTTACAATAAAATGTCACATAGGAGTGTTACAAGACAGGTTAGCACATATATTTACAAAACAAGAGTTCAAATAAATGGTAATTTGGGAGAAGTAAGAAAACTAAAGCTCTTTTTTGAATAAAACTTTGCTAATAAATCAAATAAAGACCATACAATTGTAACTGTTTACAAAATGAATCATTTTACATAATTTAAATCAATATTACTTCATTCCTGTATCTGCTGTGTAGCTCCTAATCTGGATGGATCCTGACTGGGATAGTGCACCGGTTTCGGCACCACTACAGGCTCACTAACGCTGGAGCTAGTACTAGTACTTGGTGCGGGTGCACTAAAAGGTGGCAACTGTGGGGGATTGAAGAAAAATGGAGGTATAGGAGGGGGAGCAAACAGTGGGGGTACCATGATAGACGAAGGAGGAGGCATATTAGGTAAAGGAATATGTCCTGGTTCCAGATTAAAGAAGTTATTGCTGAGTTCCGGCAAAGCTCCAGGTAATCCTGGTACAGGTTCATAATTTTCTGCATGGTGTGCAATCGAAGAAGCTCCGGTGCGACCCTGTGATCGTCCCCATTTGATGGTGATCCTTCTTCCACCGAGAATCAGTTTATTGAAGGTTTTTTCAGCTGCTGTTTCTGCTGCAGACCTGGTGGTGAACTGTACAAAGGCACACTGCTGCTTTGGCACTAGACTAATGGAACGAACTTCACCATATTGGTAAAAATGATCTCTGTAACAAAACATTAAAGGAAAACAAATTAATATTGATATAAAATATTTTTGCAGTCATTGTTATTAAAAGTGTAACTCTACAACACATTTACCTGATATCCTGTTCTGTTAAATGTCCCAGATTTCCTAGATACAGGGTTGTTATGGTTTTGTCATCTGGTAAAGGAAGGGCTGGCATTGCAGCAGCTCGTTTCAATAGTTTTTCAGCTACTGGATCATTCACTCCATAATAACGGTCTTTGATGTTCTACAAAAATGTTAAATAGAAAGAATGAAACAGTTTCTTTAGTATTGTTAGTTTCTTTTAGTATCTTAGTTAAGTATTAATTGATTAATATACACTAAAAACTATATATTCTCCACATATGTAAGCAATCTGTATTTTTAATGCTTAAAATGGAGGAAAGTAACTAAAATTTGCATTTAAGTATACTTACTTGATCAGCTAATGGATCATCGGGATCTGTGGGCTTTTCATGCCTATAGGGACACTCTTCTCCCCTTCTGCACTCACCTTTTACCCAGAAAGAACACACATGTGGCCTATTTCTCTTATAATATGGAGCTGTTCTAGCCAATCTCATTAGAAGATCATTTGGTTCACTCAGTTTACTACTAATTGAGTCTGGATCTGATCTTGCCAACTAAATAGATAAAACAAACATAATAATGATATAAAGAAAACTAACAAATTATCTACAAACCTCATTCTCCATGTTTTGAATATAGTATTCTTTATTAACATCACTCTTAGGCAAGTCATCCTTCAATTTAACTGCAGCATCTCTCACTTGAATAGGTAGACCATACTCTAAATCTAATAAACAAGTCTGGCACACATTTTTGAGTTTACTACATGTCTGACATACTTCTGTTTTCTTAAATCGCATTCTCGCACCTGGACACCAACGAAATACTGTGAATGGACGCGAGCAAATCTTGCATTCCTTTCCAAATTTTTCTTTTGTCTAAAATATACATCCATAGGTATTTCTGATATTTATTTACTTAAGCAATTCTCTAGCATTTACAAGTTTAACACTAGAATATTATTTGACCTAAAATTTATTAATTCCACAATAATATTTAATTTATGACATAGTTTGAGGTGAAAATTGTGTGCTTTTCACAACAAGAGCAAGGTCTACTTTTACTTTCACCTAAAATGAAATACAAACTTACCATTCTAATATATGGGTTATCACCTAAACAAGTTTGGCATAATACAGGAAAATCCTAAAACCAAATAATTTATCAATATATTGTGGATAGATCTTTGCACTTATAACTTACAGCATCTTCCCAATTCTGTCTGTTGTATGTATTTGTTGTCTTCGAAGTGGCCATTTTTCATATATTCTGGAGTATGCCTAAGTATTTATTATCTAAATACACAAATATTAAGCTAAATTAAGCTTAACTAATAGACTTAATTTTTATAACAATCAATGCTAGACATACAAATAGAGATAGGTTATTTTTCAACTAAAACTAAAATCCACCGAACAACGTTGTTGGTGCTAAAATCAGAGAATGAAGGAGTCAAAATGACAGACGTCTGACGTGACAGTTAGAAATCGAAAATTTAAAAACTAAATAAATAATTTACAAAATAAAACATATAATTAGTACAAAAATTGAAAAGGATCATACTGCAATGTAGTTTTATAGAATGTTAGGTAACTTTGAAATAAATCGACAAAATTATTTTACGTTAGTGTACGCCACTGTCCTGTCGAATATTTTTAAAAATTTTATTTTGATTCCTGTTAACAAGGATAAAGCTCTTGGACATAAATGGTTTCTACAATTATCTTAGTAATTAAATATGCAATCATTTGATTGTGTTTAAGACGTCAATAATTGGTTTTACGTCAACAAAAATATCTAATTACGTCATTATTGGTCGTCAGCTAGATAACGACCACAATTAATCAACTGTCAGTTGTCAAAGTCAAAGCATTAAGCAAAAAGTGAATATCCTACTCTCATTCCCATTCATGCGTATTTTGTATTTTGTATTTTGATGAATCTAAAAAATATTGAAATTAATGAATTTTATTATTTAAACGTGTTTGATAAAAGTATGAACTGTATGGACTAGTAGCATTGTGGTATTTAATAGTCGTTGAGGTAGGTGAACAAAGTTATGTTATTATTGTAGAACTTGCAACCTAACACGTTAACCCTTTGAAGATGGGCTTTTTTGAGAGCTTGAACATTATAACTGTAAAATATGTGTTTGAGGCAAGTTATATCGATAAAAATAAAACGATATTGCAAAACAGTTAACATATGGCATTACAGCTACAAGATTAGTTCACTGGAAATATCCAGTAGGCACTGAGCAAGTCAATGAGCATTATTTAGATAAAAAATAGCTTCAACTAAATTTTGTGGATAATTGTCCAAACTATTTTCGTTGTTAATGTATAATCTTGGTTTTGAGTAAAAACATTGCCAAATAGCTTTCAAATTCAGTTTTTGTCACTTCTCTCTTAGTTTGGACAGAATAAGTGCCAGAAGTTAAAATAAAAAATTGTTAGTGATGATACAAAACATAAAGTAGGGCACACATTTCTGCTATTTTATTTCCTATTTAGGGATCTTAAAGCAGCCTTTAGTGGTACTTTTAGGAACATAAAATGTAAGAGGCACATATGGAGAAGGCAAACTTAACATTTAGCAAGAGAAATCGAAAAGTTCCATTTTGATCTGGAAGGAAAGACTGGTTCGACATAGAGTGCCAAAAAGAAATAGAACTAAGAAAATCATTAAGGACGGAAATGATCATGAAAGAAACAACAGAGACAAAGAATGGATATATGGAGCAAAGACAAAAAGTAAAGAGGGTGCTGAGAGAAAAGAAGAGAAAACACATAGAAAATAAGCTAAAAGAAATTGAAGATAATTACAGAAATAAAAACCTATAGCAAGGTGCTAGAAATGAAAAAAGAGGTTTCCAACAAAACCCATATTCATTAAAAACAAAGCAGGAAATATATAAAGGTTGAAGCAGAAATAGTTGAAAGATGGAAAGGGTATTTTGATGAATTACTAAATAGCAATAATAAGTCAAACCAAAGAGAATGTATGGAAGCAGAAGCAAAAATCGAACACTTAGAAAACATAGAAGATAATTCACGCAACAAAGAACAAATCGAGGAAATCATAAAAAATCTAAAAAACAATAAATTCCCTGGAAGGGATAACAACAGCAGAGATGATGGAATATGGTGGAAAACTGCTAAATGATTGGATATACAAGATCATAAAGGAGATATGGATAAAAGAATGATTAGCAGAAGATTGGAAGAAAGCAATTATTTGCCTGTTACACAAAAAAGGAGAGAAAACAGAATGCAGTAATTACAGAGGAGTAGCATTACTAAATACTGTATATAAAATCCTATCAAAATCCATAAAAGATAAGCTAGAAAAATAAGTTAAAAACATAATAGGCAAATATCAGTGCGGATTTGGACCAGGGAGAAACACAACGGACCAAGTATTTGTAATCAGAGAATTACAACCAGAAAGCTATGAACACAATTAACAATAGCTCTATTCATCAACTTCCAGTAAGGATAAGATAGAATAAAGAGGAAATGGGGAATTAAAAGAGACTCTTGAGGAAATGGGAGTTGGCAGAAACTTGCGTAACATGTTACATCTTACTTTAGAGAATACAGAAAACAGAGTCAAAATCATTCATCAGACAGATTTATAGTAAACGAAGGATTAAGGCAGGGCGATTCTTTGTCATCATTACTCTTCAATTTGTGCCTAGAAAAAATAATGCAAGAAGTGAAAATCAATAGAGAAGGACTCCTATATCATAAAAGACACCAAGTTTTGGCATTTGCGGTTGATGTAGTGTTGCTGGCAAGAGGAAAAAAAGAGCTACAGGAAATAATACAGAGAATAGTAAAGCAGCGAAGAAAATGGAACTTTACATAAATGAAACTAAAGCAAAACGCAGTGGACAGATGATCAGTTGAGGGATAGACAAAAGTTTAAAAAAGTAGAAGTAGAAGAGGAATCAGCATACAAATTTGAAATAGTAGGAAGATTTACATACCTAGGTGCAATAATATCACATAAACCTAACATTTAAGAAGAAATACAAGCTAGAATAATGGCAGGCAATAGAAGTGTACATGTTCTTAATGGAATTAATTACTATTTAACTGGGAATAAGCCACAATTAAAGATAAAAATATGTTTATTGATGTTTCAATTTCCACTTCGGAAATCCTAAATTTTCGATTTCCGAAGTGGAAATTGAAACGTCAATAAACATATTTTTATCTTTAATTGTGGCTTATTCCCAGTTAAATAGTAATTAATTTACAATGCCACAAGAAAATAGCTTCAGAACAATATTTTTAATGGAATGTTGAAAAGAAAGTTTTTATCAAGAAAGGCAAAAATACAGTTATACAAAACAACTATACAAACAATAGTAACATACTGCAGTGAGACATGGACAATGACAAAAAATTAACAAAATTTACTGGAGATATGGGAAAGGAAAATCCTGATGAAGATATATGGAGGAATAACAAGGTACGGTTTATGGATATGAAGATCAAATGATGAGTTAAAGGAATTATATAATCAACCCAATATAATAGGAGTCATAAAGGCACAGAGACTAGGATGGTGAGGTCACCTAGAGGACTCCAAAAAGGGTACTAAACTTAACTATAGCTTCAAAAAAGAGAAAAGGAAGGCCAAAAAATAGATGGAATCAAGAAGTAGAAAAAGATATGGAAAAAATTGGACTAGAAAAAGAAAAATGAATAACAAAAATCACATATCGAGCCATAGAAGCGAAAATGAAGAAAGAACAAGCTTGTCAAGCCATGGGCCTCTAAGGCCTTTAGTGCTATTGTATATATGTGGATACAACAATAATACTCAATAAAAAAGCTAATAAAGAGGCAATTTTGAGTGATAAGGCAACAAAAATACTTTATAAACAAGAGAAGAGATTTGGAAAAAGTTTTAAAAACTTCTTAAATTATGCCTTTGTTTCAAGTATCTTTTGAACACTTTCTAGAGGTTACCGCATTATTATTATACACTTTTTCAGAATATGAATGAAGCCTCTTCAGTAGGAGGTCCTACAGGACCTTTAACCATAAACAAGGATCTTATTGTTAAGGAAGGATGGTTGCAAAAAAGAGGAGAGCACTGGAAAAACTGGAGACCAAGGTATTATATATTTCGTTGTTAAATATTTGGTTTCTACAGCTATTTTATTCATTTGTAGGTATTTCATCCTGCTCAATTACGGAGCATTGGTCGGTTTTAAAAGTAAACTAGAAGACTACTACCATGTTGAACCACTAAACAATTTTACTGTAAAAGGTTGCCAGATCATGTCCATCGACAGACCAAAACCTTTTACATTTATCATAAGGGGATTGCAGTGGACTACAGTCATTGAGAGGATGTTTTGTGTTGAAAGTGAACAAGAAAGGTGAGATTTTTTTTAGCTACTAGAATATAGCTTTTGGATTATTAGCATATTTCATAACCCTTATCCCTTGTATTCCATATTTTTCTTCCAGAAACTTTTTAATGCATTTTATAAGAGTTTTTGAAGCAATTTCACTATAGCATCATCAAAAATTGATTAAACATGTCTAGGTCATAGCTTACTTTAAAATTTTCAATGTCAAGCTTTCACATGAGTTATTTCCCTGTATTACGTTTACATATTGTGAATTTCTTGACTCTTCATTACTCTGAAAGTGGGGAGGGGGGTTACATCCTGAGAACAAGAAAGAGTGGAACTATTTGATTGTATATATGAATTGCTTATTTATGAAAGGCCTCTTGTCACAAAATGTAAATTTTGGAAAACAAGAAAAAACTGTTTAGTTTTATAAAAAACGATTTTATACTTTTCTGATTTTTCGAAACATTTTAAGAACCTTAAAACTCAAAAATAAATCATGTTAGTTACACTTTTTAAAATCAATATTACATTTTTTTTATTATTGAAAATAGCTGACAAAAGGCCTTTCATAAACAAAAGTGTTGTTTTACAGGAAAAGTTTTGATTGATGGATGAATTTACACCGTGTTTATTTATAATTAATGTTACTTTATTAAAACAGTTCTAAGACAATACAATTAGCTACAATTAATTGCCATTTTATACGTTTTGGCTCATTTTTTCGTTGCAACTCTAGGCCATTGGGCAAGCTGCAAAAGTTTCTTCAGGTCATTAATTTTTTGTTAATGAATTAGTACCTTTAATTCATGAGTTTTTCTTGCTAATGAGGAAGGGGAGGATGGCTCAGAAATAGACAGTGGATTAGATAATAATTTGAAGGTTTTGCTAATAAATCCACCTATGAAATCAGATACAACAACCACTCCTTTTTTAAATCTTTCGCAAGTAAATTCATGGTAGGAAGAAATAGTAAACATTTCCTTTTTTTGTTTTTCTCAATTTTACTTTCTTCTTAAACTGTATTTTTTTTTTTAAAATTTGGGCCACTAACTTTGAAAGTCCAAAACATTTGCATTTTCCACAAAATTCACAGTAAATTTTCTCTGTTTTGTAGAGGAAAGTACTATTTCTGTTTTATCTTTCAAAGTGTAGAATTTATCATGTTTCCTTAGGTTTCGTTTTACAAGGCCGAAGACCCTGTCACATGGTAAATACGAGTGACCCCTTATTGGAAGTCTATAGACAACTTTTTTAATCTTTCACTATCTGTAAGTTACATTAAAAACCTAATCATCGTATGATTTTTATTTTGTACTGTACAGTTGTCATGGATAAGTACAATTCATCTACATTAGCTTGAACATTCTCGTCATTATACTTTTTCAAGAAAGAGCAAACTTCATTACTTCCCTTTCCAGCAACTCCCTGGTGGTATAAATAAAATGTTGCAGTGTCATTATTACTGTAGTGTATGCCAAACGTATAGACGGATAGTTGTCTAAGGTAGTATATTTCCTGCACTGGAATTGTGAGAAGCGATATGTTTGCCATACAATCAAACATCGATTCTTTCGTCTGTCGAAGGGATGAATAAAACTTTTTGCTACGCCTCTTATGCACAAGTAGCTGCGCAACTGCAACTCGTTTTGCTGTTTCATTTAACTAAGGATTTTTTTTGTTGTAATATTGAGCAGTTCACATTCACAACAAGTGTCAATTTGAAGCCTTCTTCAAATTGAAGGCTTTTCATAAATAAACATTATTTTAAACTAATATATCTGATAAAGGAATAACAAGACATGAGGCTTTTCATAAGCAAACGATGTGTGAACATATGGGTTATCATTTTCTAAGTTAAACGAAAATTTGAAAAAAAGTGACATGAGGCCTTTCATAAATAACCGATTCATATGTGGAAAAATAATTGTGAAACACTTGTTTGGTGTATTGCATCTTTTAAACAATATTAATATCAAAATAATCATCATCATCCAGCCGAATTTTCACATCTATTTTTGGATATAGGCCTCCTCCAAACGTCTCCAGTTCTCTCTATCTCTAGCTGCTGCAATCCAGTTTGTTTCTATTCTCTTTAGGTCGTCGGTCCATCGGGTGGGTGGTCTGCCTCGACTTCGCTTGTCGGCTCTTGGTCTCCACTCCAATAATCTCTTCGTCCATCTTCCGTCTTCCATTCTAGCAACATGTCCAGCCCACCTCCACTTTTGTTTATTGATTCGCAGTATAATATCGTCTACGCCAGTTCGTCGGCGTATCTCCTCATTTCTTACGCGATCTTTCAAGGTCAGGCCCAGCATTGATCTCTCCATTCGCCTTTGTGTTACCCTCAGTTTTTCGGCAGTAGCTTTCGTTAAAGTTAAGGTCTCTGCTCCGTAGGTCAAGACTGGTAAGATGCATTGGTTAAATGCCTTCCTTTTAAGGTGAATTGGGATATTTGTTTTAAAAATGTCTCTCATCCGTCCATATGCCGCCTCAACTGATCGTCTATTGCTCGCAGGTTGGTTGTCTGGATTCTAATTTCATGACCCAAGTATGTGTAATTATCGATTAATTCTACCTTGTTGTTATTGATCTGTATCTCTTCGCTGGGAACCATATTGGTCATCATTTTGGTTTTCTCAAAATTTATCTCCAGCCCAGTTTCTTGTAGTATGTCATTCAGTTCTTGGAGCATGTCTTTGATCTCTCCCAGATTATCTGACAGAAGCACGATATCGTCCGCAAAACGTAGATGGTTTAATCTTTCTCCATCGATGGATATTCCTTTCTGTTGCCATGTTAGTCTTTTAAATGCATACTCAAGAACGGTAATGAACAGCTTTGGTGACATGGTATCACCTTGCCTGACTCCCCTTTTTATCTTTATTTTATTAGTTGCAGAATATAGACTTATGGTTGTTGTGGCATTTTCATATATATTTTTAATTATATTACAATATCTGTGGTCGATCCTGCAATCTTGTAGTGCTCTTAAGATGGACGGTAGTTCCACTGTATCAAACGCCTTTTTAAAGTCTACAAATATCAATGCCAAGGGACGGTTATATTCGTTAGTTTTTTCTATTAGGGTTTTTAGGCACTGCAGGTGATCGTTTGTGCCATAATTAGGGAGGAAACCAGCTTGTTCCCGAGGTTGGTAAAAATCTAGCTTTGTCTCTAATCTATTCGTTATTATTCGGGTGTATAATTTATAAAGATGGTTAAGGAGACTGATTGGTCTGTATCTTTCCAGGTCTGCTATATCTCCCTTCTTGTGTAAGAGTACAGTTATTGAATTATTCCACTTTGTTGGGATATTTTGATTCCATAGGCATAGATTAAAGAGCTTTTGAATTTTGGCTATCAGTACTGAGCCTCCTAACTTTATCGCTTCCGTGACGACACCGTATTCCCCCGGAGCTTTGTTATTCTTCATCTTTTTTAGAGCCTTGTAAATTTCGTCCAAGGAGATTTCTGGAATATCTTCGGAACCCTGATTTTGGACCTTCCTCTGTTGATATTCGACTATATCTAGAGTCGATTGGTTGCTATATAATGTCTCATAGAATGATTCCACAATTTGTAACATATGTTCTCTGTTTGATGTGATGTTGCCATTTCTATCCTTGAGTTTGACTATTTGTTTATTTCCATTTGTGAGTTTGCGTCTCATTATTTTCATACTCTTATTTTCCTCAATGGTTTTGATGATTTTCTCATCTTTGTATTTTCTTAAGTCTTTTCTGATTTCTCTTGATACTTCCTTGTTCATTCTATTTATATCGTCGTTACTAGAGTTTTCGTCGCTTCTCAGTATTCTTCTTTGTTCCATTTTTTTCTGTGTTTCCAGACTAATTTTTTCTTCCTTCACGCTTTTTGGGCAGCATTTCTTTTGAGCTTCTGTTATTGCTTCTACTATTATGTCATTTAGAATGTTAATATCATTTGTTGATGATTTTTCTTGAAGGAATTTACCGATATGATCTTCAAAATTTTGTTCGTTGTTTGGATGTGTCCATCTGTTTATTTGCTTCTTTTTTATCATATTGTGTCGTTCATAGTTGGTATTTAACACAATGGTGGCTCTCACCATACGATGGTCGCTTGATTTCGCAAATTTATTTAGCACTGTCACATCTGTAAATATGTATTTTTTATCAGTGATAAAGTAATCGATCTCGTTTGTCGTGTTCCCATCTGGACTTTTCCACGTCCATCTGCGGTGAGGTTTCTTGTAGTAGTAACTGTTCATTAGGAATAGGTTTTTCTCTAGTAGGAAGTTTAAAAGAGTGTCGCCACGGTCGTTCCGTCCCTGACTTCCAAAATTTCCAAGAGCAGTTTCTGCTGGATCCAGTTTTGTTCCTATTTTGGCGTTAAAGTCTCCACATATAACTGTGAAGTGTGTGCGGTTGTTTGTGATGGCTGTACTTAAATCATCATAAAAGACTTCGATCTCCTCGTCTGTATATTCTGTTGTTGGAGCATAGACTTGGATAACTTTTAGATTATATCTAGTATTTATTTTAAAGGTGGCATATGTAACTCTAGCGGATACTGATTGGACAGTTTTTAGATTTCCTGCTAGCTGTTTGTTTATGAAGAATCTGACGCCTCCTGCTGACTTATAATCATCAAAATAATCATCTGCTGCAATAATTTATCTGTTTTTAATTAAAATAAATCATAAAACTTGTGTTTTATCATGTTTTTTTTTAATTGTAGAGAAGAATGGGTAGCTGCTATAAAAATGGTATCTGAAAAGATATCAGATTGCGAAGACGTAGAAATGAATCCAGCCAACAGCGAAACTGGCACTATGGAAGATCTATGTGAGAAGTTCTCTCTCCAAGGTACTTCAATTTCTAAATCGACTGGAAAACGAAAAGTAACTCTGGAGAGCTTTGAGTTTATCAAGGTGCTGGGAAAAGGTACTTTTGGTAAGGTGATTTTGTGTAGAGAAAAGGCAACTGGCCGGTTGTATGCTATTAAGATTCTCAAGAAGGAAGTGATCATTCAAAAGGATGAGGTGGCTCATACTCAAACTGAAAATCGTGTTCTAAGAACCACTCATCATCCGTTTTTGACTGTAAGTATTATATATCTATAAGTATAAGTATTATATATATATATAATCTACATGTTACTTTAGTGCTACATATTCTTCTTTCTTTTTCAGTCATTAAAATATTCTTTTCAAACCAATGACCGTTTGTGCTTTGTGATGGAATATGTCAATGGAGGAGAACTTTTCTTTCACTTGTCTAGAGAACGGGTATTTTCTGAAGATAGAACTCGTTTTTATGGTGCTGAAATAATCTCTGCCTTAGCCTATCTCCACTCACAAGGTATCATTTACAGGTAAATATATCATAAACTATAGTTAAACATCTACTGTGATTTTTTGGTTCATTATAGAGACCTCAAATTGGAAAATTTGCTTCTTGACAAAGACGGTCATATTAAAATAGCAGATTTTGGACTATGCAAAGAAGATATAACTTATGGAAGAACTACAAAGACTTTCTGTGGTACCCCGGAATATTTAGCCCCAGAAGTACTAGAAGACAACGACTATGGCAGGGCTGTTGACTGGTGGGGAATTGGTGTTGTTATGTATGAAATGGTAGGCAAAATATCACTCAATATATTATATCACAATATTTATATACACCAATAATATAATCATAAGTGTCCAAAATAATTAGAGAATACTTCATTGTGTTTTACAAAAATCAGAAATAAATATATTTATATGATTTTCCAGATGTGTGGCAGATTGCCCTTCTACAACCGTGACCACGATGTCCTATTTACTCTCATACTGATGGAAGAAGTCAAGTTTCCGAAGAATTTGAGCACCGAAGCCAAGGAGCTGCTTGCTGGATTGCTCGTGAAGGACCCCACGAAGAGATTAGGAGGAGGACCTGAAGATGCCAAGCAGATTATGGCTCATCCCTTCTTCAGCAGCATCAACTGGCGAGATTTGGAACTGAAAAAGGTATGTAATAGGAAGGGGAAACAAGAAAATTGAGCTAAAGGGGGAGAAAAGTGGAGTATATATGATAATAAACAACGAAAATGATACATTTATATTTTGGCAATGATTTTCTATGAGAAAATAAAAGTTTTTGAATTACTCAAACTACTATTCAGTAGAATATATGTTATTGCAAGCCCCCCGATATTGATTGATTGATTTACAGCGATATATTGTAATTTTTTAGATTCCTCCACCGTTTAAACCCCAAGTAATCAGCGACATCGATACGAGATACTTCGACTCGGAATTTACGGGAGAAAGCGTCGAATTAACGCCCCCGGACACCAGCAGACCTTTGGGTTCCATCCAAGAAGAGCCCTATTTTCCTCAGTTCAGTTTTCAAGATTTATCATCTACATTGGGCAGTTCAGCTTACATTAGCGGCAGTATGACTAGCGTAGCTCCAATGCAGTGACTCCTGTTGTTGGCTAATAGTAAGTGTTACTATTTAAAAGGCGTGGCTAGTACTCCGCTTGTGGAGTTGTAGTCACTCCCATTTTTACGATATTTGACTGACTGCTCGTTTCTTTTTTTTTCAGTTCTGGGTACTTATAAGGATACAACCTACATATACACTATAAGTTATAAATTATCATTTTTGTGATAATCTGATATACATATGTAAATAAAATAAACCAATAATTTGTTTTAAAAACATACTGTAGTTCACTTGTATATAAATAAGTTATTCTATTTTGTAGATTTTGTAATTCACATTTTTTTATGTGTAATCTGGAGGAAGTTAATTGTTTTTTTGCTTATTCAAAAATAAATGTTACGATATTTTGTTGTTTTTTTATTTTGGAATTGCTCCCTTTTCATGTGTCGGTTCTTTGATAATGACATCCTACAGGAAAACATCACAAAATTTAACAGTGTGTGATCTGAAGGTAGATATTATTCCGAAAATAATAAATTGGACAAATGGACACGCTTGTAATGGACTGTTTTAAAATAAAGTAATATCTGGGCCCTGATTCTATTTCATTTCGATGTCGAAATGGACCGCAGGAGTGTGACGTCACGACTGTCACATTGTCATTATTACTTTCCAAACAAACATTGAAATGTCAAATCTCACGACATTTTAATTGCTATAAAGTTAACATTTTGCTTCCTCTGCTGCTTTTTCTTGTAAGTATAGTGTTTTTTACGATAATACCATACGATATCATAATTCAGAGTTCTATTTCTATGAAATATAGTTTAAAAGTTCTGAAACTAAGAAATTCTAACCTTACTTTATTGATACATGCATTTTATTGCTATTAGCATAAAACAATGTGCTTTATTATTTACACAACCTTGTAAAATTGTTGTAGGAACTATTAGAATACTTAAATATTGCCAAAATCGAAAAGATTCTATAAAATAAATGAAAAAATAACGAAAAATACAAATTATCCACACTAAACAAGGTTTGTTTGGAAAGTGAAACTGACAGGATGTCAATAAAACTACGTCATCACTCCTGTGGTCCATTTAAAAGCGACTACGCCATGACAGTCGCAATCGCTAGCGATTCTTTTAGTTAAAAGTGGGGATATTTACTTTATTATTTTGACACTGCTCAGAATTTGGGTTGGCCGTCTTGTTTATTGACTGCACAACGCTTGTTAAATGTTTGTTTTGTTTACGTTACGCCTTTTGTTTCTTGTTTGAGTTGTTAAATTTTTAGTGGTCATTCTCAATTATTATATTTTGAATTGAAAGAAATTGGATGGAGAGTCTGTCGGTTATGGTGGCACTAAATTGTCTGTGGACCAAAAAGAAATTATGGTGGCTTTTGACTTAGTGGTTATATTCTATTTTATATTTACTGCAGCTTAGTAATACTTATCCTAAACATTTTGGGTCTCCTAGAGGCATAAACACCCTCCTCCAAATATGGTTCTAATATCCTTATGAAATAATTTGCAGCTTGTTTATTAAGGCGGAATTGCTGCATAAATTGAGAATCACTTAGTAAAAAAGGATTTTGAGTATCCCGTAACATTCTTCTTAAGGCGCATTTCTACAAGAAATGCGCCAATTTGCGCACAAAAACGTAAAACTTATATCATAATGGCGACTGGAGGAGAACTTTAGACCAAGCAGACATCAGAGAAAAGTGCCCACTAGGCACCAACAATAACCAAGATTAGAACAGCAGTAGCCAAATTGAAAAACAATAAATCGCAGGGATTGGATCAAATAGCATCGGAACTACTGAAAGTAGGAGATGTATTACTAAAAACAATACATAACCGCTCTAAAAATTCGTGATGAGTTTAAAGATTATTTTATATCTCCAAATAAGAGAGTAGAATTTCAAGAGCATGCCATTCAAAAGGCAGCTTTACATCTAGGCTATGCAAGTCCGTCTTGCATGGCACATCTCTTGCCTAGCTTGACCTTTTTACATCTGAGATATTTCTGTGCAATTTTAGATCCCACTTTCATTGTTGCCAACCGAGAAAATATTTATCAATTTGAGGTTATTTTATTTTAAATAAATATAATTAAGTACTATACACTATTTATGGTTATTAAAAGGGTGACGAATGTCAACCAAAGAAAAGAAAACATTGTTATGGTTGAATATTGCTGTTGTAGCAACAATCATGAAAAATAATAAAAAAAGAAAACCTAGAAAATGCTGGGTCAAACCTTGGTTGAATGCAGGACTGGGAAATTTGAAGTTACCCCAAGAGTTCTTGGATGCTGGAGACCTTCAAAGTTTTAAAAACTTTCTTTGAATGAACGAGTCCACTTTCCTTAAGCTCCTGGATAGAGAGATAAGGTTATGTTTTATTCTGTAATGTAATCTATTATAAATTGTTATGTTGGCAACATGAATTTTAACGATAAATTGCAAGAAAAATAGAACATATTCTAATTTTTCGTCTAGCACAGGAATTGCATGGAAATAGCCCGTGGGCATGCGCAGTTCCATGATCTGTCTCACATGGCTCTTGCCTAGCATGAAAATAGCATAGCATAATATAAAACTGTCTAAACACATAATTTGTAAAAAGAACGAATAAATTATTACAACCAAATTATTTATTATTTCTATCTTCCATTACAGCCTGTTGAATATCTTCAAAAATTGTGGTTTCCAATTTAGTTTTAATATTGGGATATTTTATTTCCTTAATTTTTGCACCACAGTATTTTAAAAAATAATCAGTAGCATCTGGCTTGGGGCACCCAGGTACTGCAGTTCTATTTTTATAGATGTCAAAATTTCGACCAATTTATATGCCGAATCACATACAATTTCTCATAAAACGCAGCCATATTAATACTTTTCGCCTCAGTTTTCCTTGCAAGGTTCCATTGGACCGCAGGAGTGTGACGTCACGACTGTCACATTGCCATTATTACTTTCCAAACAAAACTTTAAATGTCAAATCTCAAGATTATTTAATGTCTATAAAGTTAACATTTTGCTTCCTCTGCTGCTTTTTCTTGTAAGCGTAGTGTTTTTTTACGATAATACCATCATAATTCAGAGTTCTATGTCTATGAAATATAGTTTAAAAGTTTAAATAAAGAAATTGTAACCTTACTTTATTGATACATGCATTTTATTGCTATTAGCATAAAACAATGTGCTTTATTATTTACACAACCTTGTAAAATTGTTGTAGTAACTATTAGAATACTTGCAATAAGCGGAAAGATTCTATAAAATAAATGAAAAAATAACGAAAAATACAAATTATCCACACTAAACCAGGTTTGTTTGGAAAGTGAAACTGACGTATGTCAGTAAAATCTACGTCATTACTCCTGTAGTCCATTAGAATCAGGGCCCTGATTCTATTTCATTTCGATGTCGAAATTTAAAAGCGACTACGCCATGACAGTCGCAATCGCTAGCGATTCTCATTCATTTCGATTTTAGTTAAAAGTGGGGACATTTACTTTATCATTTTGACACTGCTCAGAATTTGGGTTGGCCGTCTTGTTTATTGGCTGCACGCGGCACGCTTGTTAAATGTTTGTTTTGTTTACATTTTACGATTTTTGTTTCTTGTTTGAGTTGTTAAATTTTTAGTGGCCATTCTCAATGATTATATTTTGAATTGAAAGAAAATGGATTGAGGCTGTTGGTGATGGTGGCACTAAATTGTCTGTGGACCAAAAAGAAATTATGATGGCTTTTGACTTAGTGGTTATATTATATTTTTAAATTTACTGCAGCTTAGTATTGGTATTACTAAAAACAATACATTACCGCTCTAAAAATTCTTGATGAGTTTAAAGATTATTTTATATCTCCAAATAAGAGTGTCGAATTAAAATAAATTATTACAACCAAATTATTTATTATTTCTATCTTCCATTACAGCCTGTTGAATATATTCAAAAATTGTGGTTTCCAATTTAGTTTTAATATTGGGACATTTTATTTCTTTAATTTTTACACCACAGTATATTTAAAAAAATAATCAGTAGCATCTGGCTTGGGGCCCCCAGGTACCGCAGTTCTTACAATTTCTGATAAAACGCAGCCATATTAATACTTTTTGCCTCAGTTTTCATTGCAACAATCAAACAAAACAACACCGCCTAAACTGAACCTAACCTCGCTTTTCCCAGTCCCGCTAGTCATGTCAGATTAATTTCGACTCGAAATTAAATTTCAACCACTTTCTTGAAGTTGAAATTAATTTCGATAAATCGAAATTTAGTGACGTCCTTTGGTTAGTTCAGCTGAAATCCACTAGGCTCGCAAAGTCGCATTTCGACGTCGCCATATTGATTTCAACATGTTTTCAGTCGAAATCTCAATTAGAATCAGGGCCCAGGGCTCGAATCCAGATATTTTCTATGGTAGAATTTTCATAAATCCTTAATTTTAGGCAACCACCACTACATGTATATGTATGAGAGTTTGCCAAAATAACATGTTTTTCAAAAATTTTATATTTGTATTTCTAGCTTATTGTTAATTTAATATCAATAATTCAATACAGTACATTTCTGCGGTATAGATTCGTAGTTTCGCTAATAATAGTGATCAAAGATATGAAAGTAGGAATGAATGGAAGTTTTCACTAAGGAATTTAGAGAGGAAATTAAGATGCTAAAAGAAGAGCATTCACAATTGTAAAAAATGAGAAATTAAAAAAGAAAAACGAAGATGGCAAAAAATAAATTAGATAGAAAACAGTATGGAATTTCATATATTCACAGAAGTGAATATATGAAAAGGATCTGGACGTGCGATATGAATTAACAAAAGTAATGCAGAAACAGTCGAAATAAAATAAATAAAAACAATCTTTATTAATGATAATCTAACTAATCAAGAATTAGTTGATTTTAGTACGGTACCTAAATTGATGGAGAAGTATAATGATGAGACAAATGCACAAAAAAACATAAGAAAAACTATTAACACAGTATTTGGTGGAGGTAATATGGATACGATAACAAGAGTAAGGAAGAAATAAATATGATAATGAGCCTATTTAAAATAACTTGAAACTATGAAAAGGTAAATTCTATGAACTATGAAAAGTATAATGATGAGACAAATGCACAAAAAAACATAAGAAAAACTATTAACACAGTATTTGGTGGAGGTAATATGGATACGATAACAAGAGTAAGGAAGAAATAAATATGATAATGAGCCTATTTAAAATAACTTGAAACTATGAAAAGGTAAATTCAATGAGCGTGTAGGAGAGAGGAGAAAAAATAGTGATAAAAATGGGAGCTTTTGAAATTCAAGAAACAGTTATAAACAAGCTGCCTTCCAAAATTTTGTAGAAATAGCGAATGATAATATATAGCGAATAAAACTTCGTTAAGAAGCCTTAAAACCAACGTATAACTATTGTTAAACCAAAGCAAAAGCACCAATCTTCTTCTTTCGATTAACTGGATTATCAAGATCCGTCCATTCTTTGATGTTTTTCAACCATAAACCTCTTCTGCTACCTGGGCCCCAGTTTCCTCTTAAGTAAAAATTTAATTAAAAAGATTAACCACGTTGAAAAAGCGTTGCAAAAAAGTTTATAACAAAGAGAGAAACGAAAAGAGTTCAAATGCATTCAAAGTTTTTAAATGCGTCAATATTCATTAAAAGCTTGTAATAAACGTTTGAAAAGCCTTGTACAAATATTAAAAGGCTCTAAAAGTACCAAAAACAGTGCTAAAGCGTTAACAAGTGTAAGCAGCATCGAAAAAAGTTGTTAAAGTGTTAAAAGCATCTACAACATTTTTTAAAACAATTGAAACTCTTTGAGAAGACTTTTAAAAACACAAAACCGTTATAGATCTATTGAAATGACTAAAAAGATACAAAATGGCATTTTAAATGTAATAATAAGGATATAAGACATCGAAAAACGTTGCATATGTTGCATTTCTATCTGGTTACATATTCTTGGAAGCATAACAGCTTGCACAAGGAAGAGAAAAAAATCAACTGAATAGAAAGGTAATTACATCCTTTAAAATTAAATAGAGGATGATAAGAACACAATGTAGAGCTCAAAACACAACTACGTACATACTGTGAACACAAAAAGACAATGGCATAAATATGTAAGAAGGATCGTAGTAAACAGGTTAAAGTAGGAAAAAATATGGCAATGTAGCTTCTAAAAATGCTACAACCTGAAAATTAACCGATATCTAACAAGCAAAAGAAGAAAAATTAACTAATTGCCAATCCTATTAAATAAAAACTCATTAAACGAAGATATTTTTAGATTTTTGCTATCCCTATCTAATTTTGATCCAATTATACAGTTGTTATCGTCTTAGTGTGTCATAATTCTTTACAATATTCATAAGTTCGTACCGAAATTGTCATAATGTAACAGTAAATTAGAATTTTAAAGTATTCTATAATTGGGTACACGCACTGAATCGATTATTATCAAAAAATATTGCTTTGAATTATTTATTTCGCCATGTTTTTCATATTCACATCCAAAAATGCATTCAGTAAAAATTTATGACTGATTAATAAAAAATAACACACAATTTGTATGTGTTTCCGAAAACAAAAGATCGTATGAAAATGTAGGGAAAAAAATCTCTTTTAAGCCTTTAAATCCTCGATATTTGCACAAATTTGTCGAAATTATAAAAAAATATATTTAAGAAAAAAAAATTATTCTATGTTGTTTGAAATGAGCACAAATATGCAAAATATGCATCTACATTCACTTTGCATATATTCCGCCCTCTAGTAATTATATTTTATTATTTTATTCGTCTACCGACGAATCCATCGATATGACAGACACTGCCCAGCTGTGTATTTTTATTCAGATGGTATTCAATGACATGTTGGCTAAGGAAGAATTTTTAACAATCATTCTTCTGAAGGGGAAGACCCGTGGCGAAGATATATATGACGTTTTCTTAAATTTTGTAAAAAACTACGAGCTACCAATATATAAATTAATGTGCATTACAACCGATGGAGCACCAGCAATGACTGGAAACAAAAACGGTTTTGTGGCATTGTGTCGAGCTAATGAAGAATTCCCTTCATTTTTTTCATTCCATTGCATGATACATCAACAAGTTTTGTGTTCAAAAGTTTTAAACACGGAGGAAATTATGGGCATTGCAACAAAAATTGTGAATTCCATCCGTGCACGTAGCTTGCAACGGCGGCTCTTTCAGTTGCAGTTGGAAGATAGGGAGTCAGCTGAACGCACTGATTTAGTTCTTCACACGGACGTCAGGTGGTTGAATCGTGGAAAATTCCTAGAAAGGTCTCAAGAATTATTGCCCGAAATAACAGCTTTTCTAGATGAAAGAGGTGATGACACTCAGATTTTGAAAAACGAAAAATGGCTAAATGATTTGGCATTTTTGACTGACATCACAATGCACTTAAACACCGTTAACTTGGAGCTTCAAGGTAAAGGAAAAACTATTATTGAGATGATTAGCGCAGTAAACGCATTCAAAAGTAAATTGCAACTTATGATAGATCAACTGAAAAGAAAGGATCTGAAACATTTTCCGTCTTTGAAAGCAAGGATTCCTCAGTTGAATTATGATACGTATGAGGCTGAATTATCAAATATTTTGGGACAATTCGAAATGCGTTTTTATGATTGCAGTAAATTGGAAAATATAGCATCATTTATGAGTTATCCTTTTTCATGTAAAAACATTGAGGAATTAGCTACTGAAATAGCAAGTCAGTTTAATATGAACTCATGTTCTGTTGAAAATGAGTTGGTGCACATTATATCAGATATACATCTCAAAGCTACAGTATCTGATACAAATTTCTAGCGTTTTATATCTGAAGATAAATATCCGAATGTAAGGCAAATCGCCCTTCAACTGACGGCATTTTTTGGGTCAACTTACTTGTGCGAGTCTGCATTTTCTGAAATGAAGATAATTAAGTCAAAATATCGCAATCGACTAACTGACGATCATATGACATCTTGCTTGCGATTAGCACTCAGTGGTTACGTACCATCTTATGAAAAGTATGCTGAGGACATGCAGTGCCACGCTTCAACATCCAAAGCCACTCCTTAGTTAAGTTTAACACCATATGTAACTCTTTTGTTTTGTAACAACAAATAAACTCGCAATTTTGAATAACTATGAGTTTTTTCATTGATATTGTAGAGAAGAACCTAACTAAACCTAACCCAAACCTTGACTAAAATAATGTACCTATATTGTGCAGAAAGCTAATATCTATATATGCTACGGTACGCCCTACCTAGGTAGGTAGGGTGTATCGTGTATGTACGACAACCCTGCATCACATACACTTGCAGTTTCTCAGAGTCGATTGTAAGTAGTCTAAAAATATTGAGGTAGATCGCCAGCAGTTCAAGTTTGAGCACCCCTGGTCTAGGATATAATATTTAGTTGAACTTTGTTTTTTAAAGAGAACCTGTTTATTTAGTAAATGATTTGTTTTCTATATGAAAAGTATTTACAAAATAAGAGATTTTTATTGTTTTCTATATTAAAAGATTTTATAAAGTAAGAGATTTGTATTTTCAAGTCTATTTAAATGTAGAAAACTTTTTGAAACTATAAAAGTTGGTAAAAAGCCTAATAATCATTAATATATTTAGCTTCCGCGCTATTACATTAGAAAAAAAATTATTATTTTTTGTTGTTTGCGGATGTAGAACCCTGAAGATGAAATAGTAGAAAAAATAAAAAAACATTGTATTCCTCTATGCAGTAAGCAACTTTTCCGCGCTGTTACATTTCGAATAAAAAATAAAAAAAATTCTTCATGTTTCACTCCGTCCTAGTGCGGACCTGTCCTCTAGCTGAAATTTATCCTGCGGAGCGTGACGGCTACGACTCTGTCCTACCAATAAAACGCCGGTCCCGTTCAAATTCCTGCGTTGGCTTTAATTCATTGAATCCGTTCTGTTCTCCATTCGGCAGCGCTGGTGTGACAGAATCAGCCACCTCACGAGTTCTCACTTCATTCCAGCCCCAGTAGTCGAGATCGTTAGTTTATCAGATCGTTCCCTGTTACTAAACTAAAAACCGGTAAGTGATTTTTATACTAGAAATTAAATTATTTTTCGTCTAATTTGCGGTGTTAGACAAACGTAACCTTTATAAAACAGTATTTTTATTTAGAAAAATAAAAAATTCGTCTGAAATTCTTGCAAACAAATCGGTAAAAAGATGTTTATTATTGGATTAAAATAAGCTGGATTATAATATAGTATTATATTAGTTGTGGTAGCATATTTTGGTATCGAAAACCAAGACAAACTAACCGATTTTCTTAAGAGTAATTATCCAAACTATTTGCATCAGAGGTGGCTCTAGGAAATTTGTATTAGACATTGTTTTCGAACACAGGCTAAAAATGCATTTAAAAAATTATTACAACGCCTTATATATATCCATAAATAGTTTTAAAAATGTTTTATAACCATTAGTTTAGTTAATATTTAATGCTGTAGACTTTTTGAAATTAATAACTGAATAATTTGCTTTAATTGTAAGATGTTTAATAATACTGTACAACTAAGGTTTTTTTTAAAGTTTGATATATTCTGATAATCTAAATTGTTGTTTTGTGTGTATTATTAGGATTTACAATATACTTTTGTTTCAACCACACTCAGATGTGTTTAGTAAGTAAATTTGAATTTAATGCTTGATTTTTTTTTCTTAAAGCCCTTTTCTCTATTTGGATTGCCGAATAAAGTCTCTCCTAATTTTCGCCATGCATCTCTGTTGTTTGTAAGACGTTTCCACATTGGCCCTCCAGTTCTTTTAATATCGTCGCTCCATCGCATTTGCGGTCTTTCTCGTGGTCTTTTGATCTTTTGATCCTCTGAGTTTGTCTGATCTTCTCCATGTTTTTTTTTATTTAAACATAGAAAATCCACATCAACCACCAAGGGCTATTAGTGCTGGGACATACACAGTAGTACAGTTTGATAACTTAAAGTTTATTATAAATGTTTATGTCTTTTAGAAACTGCAATAAATCCGAGATATTTGTCGTAAGCGCAATTCTCAGGTTTCCACTAATTACTCGGCATGTTCTCTGAGGTTGGAACTGCCGACAGTCGACTATCAGATGCTTCACGGTGAGTTGAGTAGAGCAGTAGGTACAAATCGGAGCTGGTTCTTTATTTAGAAGGTGTTGGTGTGTTAGTATTGTGTGGCCGATTCGAAGACGATTTACGATTACTTGATTTCTTTTTTTTTCCTTATTGTGGTGGGCTGGCGTCTACTCGAGGCTTTATTGTTTTCAATTTAGAGTCTGTTGCGTTCCGGGGTGCTTGCCATTAATTTATTATATGATTCATGGACTGTCGTTTATAGTCGGTGTGGAGATATTTGTGTGAAGGTATCCAGATAAATGTAACCTTTTTATTTATATGGTGTAGTGCATTAAGTTCATTTCTTATATTTTGTGCAATAGGAAAGTTAATTAAAAGTTAATTAGTTCCATGAAGTTGAAGAGGAGTTTTTGATAGCTTCTAATATCGCTGTGGTTTTCCCGGTGTAAATGCTGCAGTGCTGTGAAATTCTAATGGCATATTTGTAGTTTTTATTTGTGAAGGCTGCGGCATGGCCATTTTCAGTTTTTGATGCATCTGTGTATATTATGTGGTGATTTGGATACTTTTCCATAATTTCTTTGATTCCATTAATGATAAGGTTAGGATTTATGGTATTTTTTGGGTACTGTCTTAAAGTTAAATCGGTGATAGGTAAGGGGGTAAGCCACGCAGAAAAGTCTAATTTTGTGGTTATGGATAATTTGAATTTATCCATGTTTATTTTAGTCAATGTCCAAGTTTGAGCTCCATATGTAAATACAGGTAGGACACAGGAATTAAACACTTTGATTCGCAGTCTTTGAGGTATATTTTTATTTTTAAGTACGTATGAGAATCTTCCGAATGCTGCCCATCTCACAATATTATGTACCTGAAGTAGATTCGGTTGTTGACTAATGCTTCTTCTATTGTCCACAGTTTTACGCTATCAAAAGATTTTTCATAATCTATAAAAGCCAGACATAATCGGAGATTGGATTCGTTAGTATTTTCTTTAATTCTTGATACTTTACTTTATTTAAAAATTTTCATACCTTTTTCTCGCTTATTGGCGTTTGCAATTTTCCGTAAATTTCGATTTGAATTGATTCCTTGATTATTTTTGTACGATTTGTCATTTCAAATTAAGTATACTAATTTTATCCATTGAATGATAATTTAAAACATGACGTGGTAGCACTGACCATACACATTTTATCTATATGTTTTAATTTACATTATGTGGAATGACTAGCTGGTCATGTTAGTTCAAAATCAAGGTTGAACATGATTTTTACATTTCAAAAAATAGTTTTGCAAATAAAGTAACTCTGAGTAATAATTAGTTCATAAAATAGATAATAATAGTTCACTATACCGCATTTTGTCGCAATAAATGCATATTCAAACCGTAGTAATCAGAAATAAAAGTATTTTCATGGCATATAAGCAAATATATGGGTTACGATCTAAAAAACGGAATAGAAATCTATTAAAGGGTACATCATATTGATCATTTTGTTTATTTAGTGTTAAATATGATTTCCAGAATTAATTAAAGACTTTATTTTACTATTATTGAGAAGATTGATAGATTCAAGATCAAAGAAATTTGAGCAAGCAAGCGAGCACTTTAATTAAACCCAGCCTGCGAGACATGTTCACCCCTAAGAATTACGTTCGGGTATAACAATTCATTGGCACAACTATGAGCCAAATGCTCTTTATGTGGGGGTCCTGGTAATAGAACCCCAACATTGTTTCCAAACCGAATTCAAAACTCAGGACAGCGTATTCTCGCTATATTCCTGTTATCTTCCTGTGGCTTATTCGCGAACTAAAATTGCTTACTTGTGCCTTAAGTCTCTGCTCTGAGCTAGGCTCAGTTCGGCGACTTGGTGCTCAAGGGATTGAGCCATACGTGCCCGGGTTTTTTTTTTTGTTAGTTTTTTAATTTTTTTGTAGGTAGCCCTTAAACAAAAATCATAGTTAGTACAATATCTATATTATAACATTGAAAAAATATACAAATATATGACAAAATAAACAATATATAGTTTGTCCTCTTAAGGCAACTGGGTCCAAGTTGTATTTAGCGATTTGTCCACGAGTGTTATGAGCTACGAACTATCTTCATTGTGCGTTGTTGTTGTTTTTTGAAGTGTTTTCTCTCTGGTGTTTTATTTTCTCTCTGGTTTGATTGTTGATTTTCTCTCTAGTATTATGTTTTTATTTTACTATTTGTTATTTTGGGTCTTTTTGTTTCTATCTGTGGAAAGCGTCGTACCTCATTATCTCTCGTAATATGTGACTGGGATGCTTCTCTATCTCCGCGAACTTTG
Organism: Diabrotica balteata; assembly: GCA_918026665.1. Taxonomy (NCBI): domain Eukaryota; kingdom Metazoa; phylum Arthropoda; class Insecta; order Coleoptera; family Chrysomelidae; genus Diabrotica; species Diabrotica balteata. Next base: position 1,132,351 of record OU898284.1, read on the forward strand.
TCCTTGCTTTTTTCCTTCATTATATCAGTCACTATGATTTGTTGTAGTTCTCTTAAGAAAAATCTTTCTGCAACGTATCTACTATTTATTAATCTTATTTTAGTTTTCAATCTAAGTTTGCTTTTTCTTCCTGCTAGGCCTCTTATTGATGCTCTTGCCATGTTGGCTTTTGTACTATAGCTTCTACATGTTTACTAAACGTTAAGCCTTTGTCCATGATTACTCAGAGGTATTTTGCTTCGCTTTTTCACTCTTGTGAAAGGACAGCTTGTGTCGTTTCGGAGTTTATAGCAATTTTCCATTTTAAACTCCATTCTTCTAGCGTCTATCACTGGTTGTAAGTTGTTTACCGCTATGTCTACATTTCTTTCTTTGGCCGCTATCGCGGTGTAGTCAGCATAGAGCCCTAGTAATGTACCTGGTGTTGTAGGTATGTCTGCTGTGTATATCGTGTACAGTCGAGGTGACAGTACCGCTCCCTGTGGCACTCCAGCCTCCGGACAGGACTTGTCCTATCCGAACTTTGAAACTACGATTGCTCAAGTACGAAGAGATTAGTCTTGTCATTGCCAGACTCTGTCGAAAGCTTTGCTTACATCTAGGAAGGCAGCTCCTGTGAATTGTTTATCATTAAATCCAGCTGCTATGTACTCTGTTAATCTGAGTACTTGTAGCTCACTGGAGTTTTTTTTATCTAAAACCGAATTGGGCAAATTAGGGCTAGCAAATGTCTAGTCTGTCTGTTTAAGCTTGGAGTCTGCTGAGTATTACTCTTTCTACAATCTGGCTGATTGCAGGTAGTAACGCCTATGAGCCTGTAGTTTTGCGTGAATGTGCTGTCTTTCCGATGACATGGGCATATTTCCATCTGTTTGGCAATTTCTTGAATCGTATCGCATTGATTATATTTGTTAAATATACTATGGCTCTCGCTGGTAAGTATTTTAGAGCTCTGTTCGTTATTTGATCGGGACCAGGTGCTTTTTTGGCCGAACTATTTTTAATTAGCTCGTTTAACTGCTACGGTGATGTAGTAAGGATGATTTCGTTTAGTTTTTCGGGTCTTTCTCTTTGTCTTTCGACTTCTTCTATGAAGTCGATATCCTCGTCTGGGTGGATACGACTCCTTCTTGAGCACAAGCCCTTATAGTGTATGACCGGTCTTCTAGGTAAGTTTCTGAACAGTAAAACGTCGTGTTACAATTTGGTTTTTATTTGAGTTTTGTTTGTGTTGTAAAATAATGATCTAAACAGCTGTATTATTTTATTTCACTTTGTTAGACACTTATTATCTAGAATTTAATTCAATCGTTATATTTTTAATCTCACCTGCCACACAGTTTGAATATTTAATTAGATTTGTTTAAAAGCACAATATTTACATAAATTAGCAGTACAAGATCATCTGTGGAATTTTATATCTATAATTTTTTGCAATTATAATACGAATTTAACAAATCTAACACTGCGAATAGGTTTAAATGCTTCTTTATTATGTAAAACAATACTGTTTTATAATATTTTTTCTTTCGAAGCTAATATTTAACCAATTTCATGTCTAAATATCATCTTCTAATTTGTATTTCTTCTCAGATGTGTAGTTATTATAAATATTAAGATTTTTCTAAGGACTCTTTTGTTTTTCTTTGTCGGTATGGTCATAACATTATGTTTGTTCCATTTTGTTTGTTTTTATGTGTATTTGTGTAATTACGACGTATTTTTTTTAGTAGCGATGTTATCTAAATACAGTGATACAATGGTTACAATGTTATTCATGTAAAATTATTCACAAAAAGAATGTTTTTAAAAGTGTTATCAGAGGGTAAGGTTCAATTGCTTGGCTTAGCACTGACCTTTGTTGCTAATGCTTAACTTATATACAACAGGTAATGTTTGTACATCATCAGGCACTGAATAATTTATTAATCGGCTGATAAAGCTTCAGTACAGTTCACGAACTGTCTTTTAGTGTTATTAGTATGATATTTTTAAGTAATTAATCATTTATCTTCGATAACTTTCTTTAAATTAGCAAAAACTTCTCGCAATTTTTGAATTTGACGTTCTTGGTGTCATTTGACACCAACAGAAAGAAAGAATTCAGAGAAATCTATAAGAAGGTTAACATCAACAGAAAAGAATACCATAAGACAATGCAGAAGTCAGAATGGTGACCTATTAACAACAAGCAAATATGTATTGAATAGATGGATGAAATACTTTAACCAGGCACTTAATATAGAGTAAGAAGAAGACGAAAAAGATGAGGTTAGGGGAACAGACGAGAGAAAGAGGAATCACTCTTGGAATTCAATACTACTAATTATCCTGAGAAGCTGCTCAAAATTTTTTCAAAACATTGTAAAAAACCATTTTTTATTCATTCGATCATTCTTTTACGAAAATCATCCTTGCATTCTTGATTTGAATATTGCCAATCGTTATTATCGAATTATTATGGGTGACTTTAATGCGAAAATTGCTAAAGGGAAAAGTGGTGAATTAATTGGTGGTTTTGGTCTAGGGAAGAGAAATGAAAGGGGAGAAAGATTAAAACTATTTGTAGAGGAAAAGAATTTGCAATATTCGTTCTTCAAACTACCACCAAGGCGTTTCTATACGTTGGTCTCTCCGCAAGATCAACCAGAAAACATAATAATGAATCAAAATCATTACATAATGGTGAAAAAGAGATTCCGTAATGGATGCCTATCAGTTAAAAGTTAGCCCTGTGCTAACGTATGTCAGATCATATTTCTGATAAATTTAGGTTTAGATTTAAAAAGGTTACAAAAAAGAGTAGTAAGAAAAAGTGTATATAAGACTAAAAGATAAGGAAAACACAGTCGCTTGGATTCTTTCAGAAAAACTAAATAACATGCCGCTTTTAAAGGCGTGTTTAGTTTTATTGGAGTCCCAATTCTCCTTCAAACTCGTAATGTTTTGTGTTTGTCGCTTTTTTTTTCATGGGAAAATGTGTAGTATGGTAGCAGTTCAATGTGGATTTGCAGTTTAAGTGAGGTTTGGAAGAATCGTTGTTTCCATCCTCGTTTTGTTTGTTCCTGGTTGTCATCCCATGCTTTTTGGCAGTTTGGAGATGAATTTGTTTTCTTCTGGCAGAGAGTGTAAGCAAAGTTTCACCCCAGAAATTTCAGTGAACTTTAGTTTCCACCCCCAGAAGTTTTAGTACAATCCAGGTAACTTTTGTGTTTAAATTTTAAAGGAAAAATAAGAATAAGAGTTTGTAAAGATAATTTTTAATTTGTAATAATTTATTTCTGCTACAAATTGTATCCCAGTTTCATATTTTCAACACTAAGAGCAATTTACTTTCGTATTTCTTATGCTGTACAGTAGAATGGACCATTGACTCCACTGTGTAATTTTTTAACTATTTTTCTCGCAATTATCGTAATAAAGTTTAACCATGTGTACTGACAAACATCTAATTTGAAGTGAAATTTATTTTTTACTTATTGTAAGCTTGATTTCGTGAATGAAGAAAAATATGGTACAATTTTTTTTATCAAATTATTGTGATTGTTAGAAGACAGGCTAATGACCAAACTAAATAATGATCCGATATGTTTTTCAGAATTATAAACAATAAAAATATGTTAGATTGGTGTGATATATTTTGTTTTTTTATTTTTATTGCTTTGAATACAGTTTTTTCCTACATGTGCTTACCAGTTCGTTGTAATTCATTATAAAAAACCATTAGCTGTTTTAAGTTTATCTACACTTCATGTGATTGAAAATCAACCTTTGGACATATTTATTTTTGATTTTATTGTTTTCTTCTTCTTCTTCAGTATTTTTCCTCCACATTTTTGTATCATTCCAGTCACTTCTGAGTTCTCCCCCCATCATCGCATTTCATATACATTTTGTATAATGCAAAGGACAGAAAGCGATATTATTAAATCGTCTTCGTTTATGGCCATCAAATTAGATAGCACCTTTGTATACTAACCACTTGAAGTGGGAAATAAACAAGAGACATTCTTTTCCTGGTTCCCATAGTTTCTCAGATTTCCCGTTGCTTCCCATAGTTGTTTCCTGGGTATACTGTCATATGCTTTTCCAAATCTATAATATGTTTTTCTCTTTGTTTTCCTCGATGACTCGTCTTATGATATACTGTCAAGGCATGATATGGCTTTTCGGAATCCAGATTGTTCTTCTCTCTAGTTATCCAAGTGTTCTATTTTATCTTTTATTATTGCCGAAAAGATTCTTGCAATTAAAGGTATTACTTTAATTCTTCTATAATTATTAGTCGATCTCTTGTCTCCTTTTTTAAATATGGACGACATATATGATAAATTTCATTCCCTTGGAATACCTTCTCTTCTTTCAATTTTATTGAACAACACTGGAATAAATAATACGACCATTTTCTACTCCATATTTCAACAATTCCATTTTTATGTCCTGGTCAGCTGCTTTGTTGTTTTTTGGCTTTTTAAAGGATTTTTAAGATTAAGGAAGTCACAAGTATGAAGAAAAAATTCACTACAACAACTCTAGTAGATGTACCAACCAAATAGTATCTAGCCCAGAAAATGTAGGAAATATATGGGAAAAATACATCTAAGATCTGTTTGATGACGAGAGAACAGAACCACAAATGAATATAGTACAAATATATAGATACAATACTTGATATATTAATATCGGAACTTATCAAAAAAACAATACGACAAAGCCACGAAAGGCCTCAGGTCCAGATGACATATATGTAGAGATGATAAAACTTATCAATGAAGAAAATCTTCAGTCCTTAACACTATTATTTAACAAAATATATACCACTGGAATCTTCCCAGAAGGCTGGCTTAGATCGACATTTATACCTATACCCAAGAAAAATAAAGCAAATAGATGCTCACAATTCAGATTAATTAGCCTGATGAGCCATTTTCTGAAAATTGTACGAGAGAGGCATTATTTGGCCTCCGGACATTATCGACTACGAAAATGCGTTTGATCACAAGTATGAGACGTATAGAAACCTTTGAGTGAGAAACCCTCATCGAAGGATGCTGAAGACCTCTTGTACAGAGTACGTGACCAACAAATAGGTGCTGAGAAGAACGATTACTGACAGAGAGAACTAAATATTGTAAAAACCAGAAAAATGAGTTATCGAGGTCATATTTACAGAGGAGAAAAATACAACTTCCTACGACTGATAATGGAAGGGAAAGTGGAAGGAAGAAGAGGTCCAGGAAGAAGAAAATGCTCTTGGTTGAAAAATGTAAGAGACTGGACAGGCATGGTCACACATTCGATACTATGAATAGCTCAAGAGCTGTAGTTACAGCCAACCTTCAGTATTGAAGAAGAAGGAATGCTTTATTTATATATTCTTCTGTGATTTTACTCTTTTTCCCAAATTTCGTAGATCATTATATAATACATTTCGTGAAATTAGTTCCAAATTGCTTGTTGTACCAAAAAACATCGATGCTGCAGTTGAACTAACATGGTTAAATGTTCATGTGACTTACCGTTAGATTGAGACATACTTGAGCATATATTCGAGAAGATTTATCTCTCAAAAATAATTGTTCTCTAATTGCTCAAAGATTTAATCGCTGTGGCTCAAAAACAACCTTAAGGATTACGAAAGCTGAATGAAAAAGTTGGAGGTGCTCTTAGAATGCATGTTTTGCACTTCAATTGCTGTAAAAATTGGTTCAAACTGAATCTGAGCCTTAATAGTAAACCACCAAATGCTTATAAGATACTCAGAAGCTACCAAAGAAGATCTGGAATAGCAAACGAGTTCTACCGAGGTTTTCCTCATACTGTACGTCAAAATAGATCCAGCAAATAAACCACAATGTAGTTTTTCATAGAATTTTTTCGCCAAAACAACTAAGACACCGGAATTGCTTCCGTTTTCGTTTATCCGTTCAACAATCATGATAAAATGTTTCTTATTACGTTTGTAAAATATGTAGAGGATAAATTTTAAGAAAGCCACGTTGTCCTTATCTCTATCGCCTTCAAAAAACCTTGATTCTATACTTTTGTTGAAAAAAGAGCATGATCCAAATAGATCAAGTGTTTCAGCAGAAGGTTTCTTAGAGAAAAAGCTGTTTGTAGTAAATAGTATACTATAATAGAATAATAATAGATAGAATATAATAGAATAATAGAAATTGTTGTACCATAAACTCTTCTTCGTTTTCTTATTTCCGTGGCAATCATTCTTTGTAAAACTCATAAAACCCACGTTTTTCTTATCTTCACAAACGCCGTTAACATATCCTTGATTTTACATGTAATCGATAAAAGTGAGACGATAACATTTATGAGTAATATTTTATTTAGTGAAATGATTGATAGGTTTCTTAAAAAATAAAATTCGAAATTATATAATGTGTATTTTATGCTTCTGAAAAGTTTTTTGTGAATATTTTATACCATTAATATTTCATATTCATATATAATTAGTTTCTTTAATGAGACTTTTGAATATTTGATATTTTTCGGATCGATATCGGAAGTTATCTGTAGATAATTATGAAAATAAGGGAAGGAACGAAGAAATCTTTTCTACCACAGTGAAAATGCAAAATTGCTGTTTTGTAACAGATTGTGTGAATGCAGGAAGTTTGATCAAACAATTATGGAATAGAGAAGATCAGAATATATCAAGAAATTTCTACAAATCGATGATGAACAGGTCTCATTTATCATAATTAGAGCTGCTTATTTGATTTTTCTCTTTTTACCATCTGTTTCTGCTGCTTGGTTGATGCATTTCCTGATTTTTTGCCAAGTATCTTCTATTCCCCATTCTGGTTGTAACTCGATCTCTTTTAGTTTGCCTGTAATCCTGTTATCATACAGGAGTTTCGTACTCTCTGTTTTACCAAGCAGCTGAAGAAGCAATTGGAAAGTGGAAAATTAACACAAGGGCGATAAACTACACCAAACCGTTGTTTTGTCAAGAGGTAAAAGAACTCTCTCTGAATTAAAACGCAAATGCTCCCTGAGATATAAAAGCACACAATTGGAAGAAGCTCTCGCAGAATATGTCCAAGTAAGAAACAAAGTAAACGCAAGAATAAAATCAATCAAAAGAGAACGTTGGGATAAATTCACCAGTGACATGGAATACGACCTATATGGTGCCCAAAAGAAAGTATGGAAATTGCTTCGGAACAGGAAAAATTCAGTTAACGAGTTCGTGCAGACCAAGGGAGTACCTATAGAGACATGGCAATAGCATTTTAAGGAGCTATATGATGCATAGAAGTACGCGAAAATACCAACAAAATCAAACAGATGCTAAGGGTCGCCGAAATGAAAACCTTAAGAACAATAGTGGTCAAAACAAGAAGAGACAGGTGCGAAATACAAACGTTAGAGAGCAGTGCAAAATTCAAGATATTGTAAGATGGGGAAGGCAGTGTAAGAGGATGCGGTACAATCATGTAAGACAAATTAATGAGAATTCTTCTTCTTCATGTGCCTTGTCCGTTCCGAAAGTTGGCAATCAACATGGCTATTCTGACTTTGTTTACGGCAGATCTGAATAGTTCAGCAGATGACAATCCGTACCATTGCCGCAAGTTTTGGAGCCACGAGTGTCTTCTCCTCTCTTGGACCCCGTCTGCTGTCTATTTTCCCTTGAACGATCAGCTGTAGTACTCTATATTTATTATGTCTCATAACGTGACCCAAGTATTCCAACTTTCTTTTCTTTATACTTATTCCTACCTCTCTCTCTTTACCTATCCGGCGTAGTACCTCTTCGTTGGTCACGTGCTCAGTCAAGGATATACGTAATATACGTCGGTAAGCCCACATTTCGAAGGCCTCTACTTTTTTCATCCATGTTGCGGTCATTGTCCACGCCTTCATTCCATATAACAAAACCGGGAATACATAACATTTCAGAAGTCAAATTTTGAGAGGTAGGGTGAGGCTTTTAGAGGTGAAAATTTATTTCATGCTAGTGAACGATGCTCTTGCCTTTTCTACTCTTATACGTATTTCCTTCGCTTGATCCCAATTTGAGTTAACTGTTGTTCCAAAGTAGATGTACGAATCCACGTGTTCAATTCTTTCATTGTCTAATATCAGTTGCTGTGGTGGTTGTTGGGATAATGAGAATAGACTCCCAAAAATTGTCCAGAAAACAACCCGCCCGGTTCAACACCTCCCGAAAACCACCTAAAAGATGGAGGGAGAGTTGCAATCTACCTCCCAGGAAATTAACCATAGGCAGCTTCAGAATTAAACAGATCGAAAGATTTGCAAGAAGTAGAAGAAAAAAGACCATCTGCTTTTTTAGTACTATACTTAAATCTTTCTATGAACCCTATGATCATTTTTCCATGTGTGTTTACATGTTTGAGATCTATCATTTCTCTATTTTAATATAAGAATTGATGTTCATTTATTCTAACATTTATTAGTCTTGATGTTTCACCTAAATAAAAATAATCGAATTCCCAAGGTATTTTATACATACAATTCTTTGTTCTTTCTTGTTCATTGTTAGGTTTAGTTTGAGATAAAATAGATCTCAATGGTTCAGAGAATCACACTGAAATACTGCATTCTTCCGATTTGCCCAATTTAACTCTCTCTGATCTTTATCCAAGTTTTTGGCGAATTTGTAGTAAATACAGAGATTGTAGGAGCAGTTTTTGGTTATTTTAAAAACAATATCATGTTAGTTACTCGATACAGTCGGTGGATTATGTTCATTTCTGATAATGAATATTTTTATCAGTTACAAGTTCTGTACAAATAAATTGAACGTGTTATTTGCTGTAGCCAGCTTATGTAATCATTAAACTGTTATTAAAATGTTGTTTCGTCTGAAATCTTACCAATATTTGGTATTGGAATAAATATTTGCACTGATAATGTACTTTTTTATTATTATCTTGACATATATAATGGTTTTTACGAGAAATTTAATGTTATTTTTATATCTATGTTTGTAAATGTTTTTATGTTTTACATCATATTCATATTTCCATATAAAAACCTGTAATTTTTGCAAGGTGCTTGGAACTAAGTGTTTGAACATTACAAAACATATATAAAAACAAAAATAAAATGAAAATATTTATTGCCCTAATAATAATATGCATTTTACATTTACAACAGATATTTACAAAATATTTCCTTTAGTTTGTGGGACTGCATCTTCTTCGGATAGAATATCTGGTTTTCTGTGTTTTTGGACTCCTGAACGTCTATTTCTTCTACTTTTGCTTCTTTCTCTTTATAAGTAATTCTGGTTGTTCATTGGCGGATTAATACCTCTATGGAAGGTGGTCACTCCATCTTTTGCGCGGTCGTCCGATATTTCTTTTGCCGATTGTTGACTTATCTCTTGATATTTTGACGACACTGGTCTCCTCCATTCTGCTTTTGTAATTATTCTATTCTTTTTTCTATGTTTGTGTCTATTCATTTGGAATGATGTCAAGATGTCAATTGCGACGTATTCATATGTCTAGTTGACTGAAAAGCTTTCGACAAAGTACAGCACCGAAGAATGGCAAAAATACTGCAGAACACAGAATTAGATGATGAAGACGTGAGAATCATTGCCAATCTATACTGATATCAGAAAGCCATAATACAAATAGACCAACAAAAATCGATAGAAATACCTATAAATCGTGGAGTAAGACAAGGATGTGAGCTTTCCCCTTTACTTTTTAATATGTATTCAGAATTGTTTAAAGAGGCATTAGAAGACGTAACTGAAGGCATATTTATTAACGAAGCACTTCTGAATAATCTTAGATACGTAGATGGCACAATACTCTTTGCGGATAGCAGAGAAGGACTACAGATCTTGGTTGATCGCATTACCCAACACTGCGAAAGGTATGGAATGGCACTGAATACAAATAAAACAAAATTCATGGTGGTAAGCAAGAACAAGATTGAGGAAGACAGTGTTTATACTAAAGGAAAACTTTTAGGCAGGGTGCACAGATATCAGTACTTGGATAGATAGAAGTACGGAAGTGCTTTGAAATTAGAACTAGAGTATTGAGATACTACGTAATCTCTGACCTGTTGTATGGAGTTGAGGCCTGGACAATTACAGAGGCGACAGAGAAAAGACTTATTAACTTTGAAATGTGGTGTTATCGAATAATGTGGAAAATATCTTGGACATAACACATACAAAAAATGCAGAAATGCTACGAAGAATGAAAAAGGGTAAAGAAATACTCAACTCTATAAAGTAAAGAAAAATGAGCTACTTTGGTCACATACTAAGAAACGAGAAATTCGAATTGATTGGTCTGGTCATACAAGGGAAGGTGGAAGGCAAAAGAGGACCGGGGAGAAGACGCACGTCCTGGTTGAAGAATCTGAGACAATGGAGTGGGAAAACTTCAATAGAAGTCTACAGAACGACTGAAGATAGTCAATTGGGCCATGATGATCGCCAATGTCCTTAGGGATGGGACACGTTATTCATTTATACAATTTACGTTTACATTTTCTTCTAATGTCTTGACTTCTCTTTCGATCTCTTAGAGTATTTCCTGTAATTCTTCTCAGTACTCTCATCTCTGCTGTCTCCAGTAGCCTTTGCATTGTGGCTGCATCGGATCTTGTTTCTGAGGCATATGTCATTATTGCTCTTACACTGGCTTTATGAATTCTTGACTTCAATGTTAATGTGTCTGTTTCGCCATACAGTGTTATTAAGGCCCTTTCAATATATCCTAATCGTCTTTCGTTCCTGAATGTAGTTCTTCATCTTCTTCGTAAACTTTATGTGGATGTTTAAGTCTATCAAAAAAATCTCACTTTAGAAATTAGAAAAATTTTCAACTTACTTAGAACAATTTTCGTGAAATATTTGAATAAAAATGATAAAGGCTTTCTATATGATAAACCTTAATTTCCTTGAATCAGTGACGCAAAATTGGAAAAATAATTTCTGTCATGAGAGTTTATGAGATATGTAGCTTTTAATTTGATGTTAAACAGAGCAGAAAGAAGAGCTTAGGTGGCTCTAATAGAAGTGTGTCATAATTTCCTCGGCAATACGAAAGACCTAATAACTACAGAGAAATTATTCAAAAGCTTCTCTTTGCTTATGTAAGATGCAATAGTTTACTCAAAATAGTCGAAGTTCAGTCTTGTCATGTAGATCTTTATGTAGAGCACTTATCAATTTTTTTTATAAGAATCAAGGAGCATCAATAGAAATAGTAGGTACTACCATCGAAGGAATAATATTTTCATTAAATCTGCTTACAAACATTGGATTATTATGTATACTAAAACACACTGACCTGCATGTAAAATATCTTAACAAAAAATAAATCTATTTTTAATGATATTTATGTGTGTTTACGTGTAGTCTTCAAAACTGTAGTAACATTGATATAGTCTACCATCCATTCAGGAGTGAGACCATTGTGTTAAGATTACAGTTATTTCAAACACGTGTTCTTGACCGGTCAATATAACTACCGATTGTTTCAGCTTCTTATAAGCACTTTGTTTGATCTTTTATATATTTTGGTTTAGATTTAGATAAGAATTTTTATGCCTCTACGAGTAATATCAATATTACGGTTGTTGTTGGTATCGCCATAGGGTCACTTTCGGTGACCCTGACTCATTAGCAATCGGTATTTTCGACGATGTTTTTGTTATTATCATAACAGAAAAATGACCGGTACATTATAAATTTTGAAACTATACGATGAAAATAAAGATTGTATGGGCATTCTAATGTGTACATCATCAAATCTACTGGTACAATTTTTTTTGTCAGTTGAATTTAACCCATTAGTGCTTGAATTTAACTTTTAACCAAGTTTTTCGTTTGAATGAAATAAAATGACCTATTAAATAACTGAAATTTAATAAATTTTACGGTATAATAAAAAAACTTTATTGAATTGTTGAAGTCAAAGAACGGTGTTACATATATGTAACGCTAGCCACTACTATGAACAAATTTGACATAATATACTTAAAACTTAAACCTGCATCACATTTGGCACACATTTTTCTTGTACTTGAAGATCAGTTGTCACCAGCACAGCGTCTTCCTTTAGTATTTGAAACATACACTAAAAATGATCTTGACCATCATATCTAAGATGATCTGAAATTCTGTTATTTTACTAAATTTAGACGAAGCTGGTCTTCCGGCTCCATTTGGTAGGTTTTGAAGTTTTTGGAGATAATAATGGGGTATATTTCGACGAACAGCTAAGTAATTGGTGGTGATCGTGACTTTTTTTATAATATTCAGGCGTTATTAATTGATCCATCTAATATACCACCCTTTTCGGGATCGGATACCAATTCTATAACATGATATGTGTTGATTGCGAAGTCGATTGACACCAAAACTTGTAGATGCTACAGCTACTACATTGTTGTCTTTCCATTTTACAAAAATAACCCCATGGTCTATATCAATAGATGAAGTATAAGAATCTCGTTTCCAGTTTTTCATGGATTTTTTCAAGGCAAAGGGACATGTATGTGGAATACGATGTTTACGAAATGTACCCGTGATGTGATATTCTTTTTCACGATAGTATTATTCGGGATAAGGTATATCTTTAACCATGAATATTAGTGGAGCAGCGGCTATATGAAATAAATGTATTACATATTTACTATTAAAGGAGCACATTTTGAATCAGAATCGAATAAGCTTGCCTCTAGTAAACTAGAGATAGGAACAAAGTTTTTTTTTATAAATTTTGACTGTAATAGATTTATAAAAGGTCGCAGTTTGTGTAACTTGTCACGTTTGTCTAATTTTGTGTTGTCAGCACAGTGGATTAATTGAAGAATTTGTCTGAATCTATCTCGTCTCATGGTATTATAGACTGCCGTATTTCTTAAAGCTGCTCCAGAGTCCCAGAAATACTTTGTACCTGCTTTTGAGTCGTAACCACTTACAATCAGTATTACTATAAAGCATCTAATATCATCAGCTGCTATTTTAGGATCTGGCTGAGTTTTTAACAAGCCATAATTTCTTCTCTCATTTACCAAGTGTTCAACAATCTCTGAATCAATAAATTTTTCGAACATGTTGATACAAGTATTTTATTTAAAGTGTTCATAATTAAATTAAGGAAATGTTTTGTAACTCCGAAATAACGAGGTCTCCATTTACCCAAGTACTATTTTCTCTCAAATCAATTTTTTGAGGCAATCCCATTTGAAATGGTCCTTGGTCCACTTCGTATACATTTGATGTTAGTATTTATGTATTCAGTAGCCTAACCTCAACATTTGAACGAAGTTGAGACCCAGTCAAGTTATCGATAGTACCACCGTCTTCATCCCCAAAATCCTCGTCAGTCAGTTTGGCTGCCTCTGGAGGTTCTATGAAAATTGCCTCTATGTTATCAATAAATGCCATGTCAAGGGCCTCTTGTAAAGTAAATCCTCGCCTATAAAAAAGTAAAGATTTAGATTGATTGAAAAAGTTAAAAAATAAATACTGCAGAGTTTATTTATTATTAAATTACAAATAAATGAGCAATTACGTGCACATACAAGCCTAGCGTTACATATATGTAACACTCAACTTTTGATCAGTATAAATCACACAATATTTAAAAGTATGAGATTGTTTCTAAATTACATGAATATATGACTAAATTACTAACCAAATCTAAAAAAACAATTGTTACAGTAATTATTCTAAATACAATTTTAATGTACTTACTCGAATTGAATGTCAGGTTTTATTTTGTAAAAAATAATAGAATAAATTTGACACCTTGTTAGCACCAACTACGTTAACTAATCTAAACAAAACTTGTATGGGGTGAACAGTAATGTTTGCCGCGTGAACCGTGGCGCCATTTGTCCGTTAGTAGTTCTACAAAAAAAATTATAATGGATAAATTAAATCTTGCCCTGCGTTACATATATGTAACTATAGGCACTAATGGGTTAAATTTGCACGCAGAAGCTGCAATTGAACAGGTTATTTGGTGGATATGCCCTGTCATTTCGTACGAAAAACGTAAAAATCGCTAAGCTTTATGCGTACTCATTTTCAACTCTTTCAAGGTCACGCGTCAGAAGTAATCATTGAAAATATCACGTTGAATAATAGCAGGGAGGGGGGATTAGATTATATAGAAAAAATAAAGATGGCAACATCGTCATCACCAGCCCATAGTCGTCCACTGCTGAACATAGGCCTCCTCGAAAAACCTACATTCAGATCTATCTTGCGCTGCTGCAATGCAGTTGGTACAAATCCTCTTTATGTCGTCAGTCCTTCTTGTGGGCAGTCTTCCCGGGTTTCGTCTATCCTCTCTTGGTCTTCACTCCAAGATTTATTTGGTCCACCTATTATCCTTCATTCAAGCGACGTGTCCTGCCCACCTCCATTTAATTTTGGCTATGTGTTTTATGTCTTCTACACCACTTTTCTACGGATTTCTTCGTTTCTTAGCCTATCTCGCAACGTTATGCCTAACAATGATCTTTTCATTCTACGTTGCGTCACTTGTAGTTTTCGTGTAGATGTCCTTGTTAGGGTAAGTGTCTCTGCGCCATATGTAAGGACAGGCAGGACACACTGATTAAAGGCTCTTCTTTTAAGCTGATAGATGTATCACCTTTAAAAATATCACGCATGCTGTCCATCCCAGTGTTATTCTTCTTAGCAGCCCAGCAGTTTGATTATCTCTGCCAATTTTTACCGTACATATGTCCAAGGTATATGTAGCTGTCAACAATTTCAATTTCAACGTCTTCTACCCTTAAAGGATGGCTCGGAACTAAACTAGTCATCATTTTTGTCTTTTGGTAGTTAATATTTAGACCTACTTTACGTGCTGCATCGCTGAGTTCCTTCAATATATCACTGGCAGCATTTAGGCCATCTGAAATCAGAACAATATCATCTGCGAATCGTAGATGACTTCTTCTTCTTAAGGTGCCGTGCATTTCTGCGTAGGCGTCCACCGTACATCGTCTTGTCAGATGAGATGTTAAATATTCTGGATTAAATAATTCTGTTTTTAGCAGCATTGCGAAGCATTTCATAGCTGTGGATTCCTGTCCATTGTCGAATATTGCGCAGCCATGACATTTTTTTACGTCCGAGACCTCTCCTACCCTCTATCTTCCCTTCGAGTATCAGTTGCTGAAAAGTGTATCGTTCTCCTCGTATAATGTGCCCCAAGTATGCAGTCTTCTTACTTTTTACATAATTAAAAAGTTCCCTATCCTGTAAGCCCGCTCTTCTGAGTACTTCCTCATTTCTGACCCTGTCCGTCCATGATATTCTGAGCATTCGTCGCAGGCACCACATTTCAAACACTTCAAGTTTGTTAATGGAACTGGCCTTTAACGTCCATGCTTCCATTCCGTACAGGAGAACAGGCCACACGTAACACTTAAGCATCTTGTATCGGAGGTTGAAGTCCAATTTGCGATCAGTCAGAAACTTACGAAGCCTCAAAAAAGCATTTCTGGCTTGTTCAACTCTGCTCTTTATTTCATTCTCGGGGTCCCAACCCTCATTCAGCAAACATCCCAAGTATTTGAATTGCCTGACTTGTTCGATTTCTTCTCCAGAGACATATATCTTTGCTTTGGGGTAATCATTTCTACTTATAATCATGTAGATGACTAAGCATCAATATTTATTCATTTACTTTCCCATTCCACTAACTTCAAAGCATGTTCAAGTGCAGTATTGAACAAATTAGGCAACATAGTATCTCCCTGTCGAATACCTCTCCTGATATGTATCTTATTGGTAGGACCGTGCAGATTTAAAGTTGTAGCATTTCTGTATATATTTTCTATAATATTGGTGTACCTATGATCAATTCGATACTCTTCCAATGCCCTTAGAAGTGTGGGTAGTTCGATAGTATCAAACGCTTTATGGAAGTCTATAAATGTTAGAACTAGAGGTCTATTGTATTCAATTGATTTTTCAGGATGTTTGATACAAACTGATTCTTTTTCTAGTTCATCTTTTAATTCTTCTATAAATTTACTGGTTTAGTAAAACATCTACAAAATTTGTGACATAATTTCAAATAATTTTTGCTATCAATCATTTTCAAACAAAATACAGATACCTGAATTATTTACACGAAAACTTACTTTCCTGGAGTAAAAACATTTTTTTACCACAAGAATGTAAATTATATGAGACTTAAATTGGTGGATAAATCGGCGAAAATGTTCGAAAAAAGTTGAATTACAATTTTGACTAGTGAATAAAAAGTATCAAGAAAAATTGTCGGAAATGGAACACAAAAAAACCAATGGAATCTACCAACACCACTAATTATAACAAATATTCTAAATTATGTATGAAACCGACTCTACATTATCAACAATTAACATTTAGAGAAGTAATTTCTAAAATTGTACAAGCCGAAATATGCAAAATTGTTATTTTTTAACGTTTTTTTTTTGTTCAAGGTAACTGAATATATCAGTCTACCGTACAAAAATATTTGAAATATTCATGTTAGATTGCGTTGATGTATTTAGAACACTTCTAATCGTCTTTTATCGATCGAATTGTTGTTAATTTATTAATTTTATTCTTCTTACTGACTAATTACATCAAAATTATTGAAATATTTTCTTTTTTGTTTCAGAAAATGTCTTTAGACGAGGTAAGTACATATTCATATAAAGGGTGGTGTTTTTTTTTAACTTTGAACTGGAATAAAACAAAGATGATTTTTTAAATTGACATGAAGTTGCCTTTATTCGAAAGATAATCGTTTGACATTATAATTTAAATATGATTTCTGAGTCAGTAGAGTCCCCATAAATAACACTGACAAGCTTTCACATGCCGCAAAAGATAGACGTCTGGCCTTAAGATAAGAAGAAGATTTTTTGGGCCTTTTTCTGTATTCGGATTGCCGAATATAGGCCTCTGCTAATTCTCGCCATTTATCTCTGTTGTTTGTAAGACTTTTCCACATTGGTCCTGCAGTTCTTTTAATATCGTCGCTCCAGCGCATTTGCGGTCTTCCTCGTGGTCTTTTGGCTTCATATGGCCGCCAATTCTCGATTTCTTTATTCCATCGGCCACTCTTAAGCCACACTTCCGTTAGCTGCCCGTTCGCCAGCATCTTTTACTTTTGTTCTATTACGAAAGACTTCATTGGTTTTTTGGTATTTGAGTGAGATACCCAGCATCTGTCGTTCCATGGCTTTCTGAGTTTTTTCTGATCTTCTCCATGTTTATTTTAGTGAATGTCCAGGTTTAAGCTCCATATGTAGGTACAGGTAGGATACAGGATTTAAACACTTTGATTCGCAGTCTTTGAGGTATATTTTTATTTTTAAGCACGTATGAGAGTCTTCCGAATGCTACCCATCCCTTTTTTACACGTCTGATTAATTTCGGTAGTCTGATTTTCTTTGCTTACCTTGACATTTTGATTTGACCCAGATATCTACATTCATCTACGTGTTCTATGTCTGTCCCTTCGATGTTTATCATAGGTTTATCATCTTTGTTTGACATTAGGTTAGTTTTGCTGAAATTCATGATCAGTCCTTTTTTAGGGATTCTGTGTGCAGCTCTTCAATCATCGTATTCAGTGCATTCCACGTGTCGGCTATTAGTACTACATAATCTGCGTATCTCAGATGGTTCAAGTATCTTCAGTTAATAGGGATTCCCTTATTTTCCCAGTCTATTGACTTAAAGGTATCTTTTAGGGCAGCTGTAAATAATTTTGGAGATATTGTGTCTCCTTATCTTACGCCTTGGTTGATTTTTACTGGTCTTGTTTCGATTCCATTACCCAACGTCACTATTATTTCAGCGTTTTCGTAAATATTCTGTACCTGTCGATCCGGTTATTGACTAATGCTTCTTGTATTGCCCACAGTTCTACGCTAGCAAAAGCTTTTTCATAATCTATAAAAGCCAGACAAAATGAGAGATTGTATTCGTTAGTCTTTTCTATTAGGATTTTTAAAGTATATAGATGGTCACTGGTGCTGTACCCTTTTCTAAATTCGGCTTGTTCTACTGATTGATATCCGTCAAATTTAATTGTTAAGCTATTGTAATAATCTTTGTAAAGGTTTTGTAAAGTTGTGAAAGAAGTGAAATTGGTCGATCATTTTTCAGGTCTGTGGTGTCTCCCTTTTTGTGTATTAGTATTATTTTAGCAGTATTCTATTCTTCGGGTATGTTGCCTTGGAATAAAAATTTATTAAATAATATTTTTGGATATGTGATGGCTTCTTCTCCGCCTTCCTTCAGCATTTCTGCTAGGATTTCATCGCTTCCAGGAGCTTTATTCCTTTTTATTTCTTTTACTGCTCTTTCTATTTCTTCGTGGCTTATTTCGGGCATCACTTCTGAGTTGACATTTGTTATCCGCCTTTTAAGTTCTGCTTTGAGGAGTTAGGGGGATCGTTTCTGGAACGGTACAGATCGGCGTTGAAATTTTCAATTGAGTTTACAATATCAGATTTACTTTTTTATAGTTGTCCTTGTTCATTTCTAATGGTTATATTTTTCTTTCCTAGTTTCGGTTTGGTGCATTTGAAACTTCGGTTTTTCTCTATGATTTGTTCTATACGGTCTTCTTGATGTTTTTTAATGTCCTCTTTTATCTGTTTTCTTATTACTCGATTAAGTTCCTAAATTCTGCAGTGTCTCTTTTGTTTTGTCTCAGAAGATCTTTTCTTTGTTTCATCATGTTTTGTGATTCTACACTTATTTTGGATTTTCGTTTTCTGTTAGCGGTTGCCACTTCTGAGCTTGCATTTAATAGTTCTTTTGTTATGACTTCATTGATTTCATTTGAGCTAAGTTTATCTAGATTTAATAGTTTCTTGGGTTTTAACTTGCTTTTATATTGTTCTGTATTAGATTTTAGTATATCTGTGTCTATATTCCAAGTTTTTTTTAATTTATTTCTATTTTTATTATGTTTTATCTCTAATTTGCCTCTGACCATTCGGTTATCGCTAATCACTGACGCTGTATTTATTACTGATACGTCCTGTATGATATCTGTTTTTTTACACAGTATGTAATCTATTTCGTTCAGAGTTTTTCCGTCTGGGTATAGCTACGTCCAGTTTCTTTCTTTCTTTCTAGAAGAAGATAATATGTTTTAAAAACTGTCGGAAAGGACTATAAAATTCTTATTATTAGATTTTAGAGCAGGGTTAAGGAAAAATGTAGGCTCACAGATAAAAAAAAGAATAAAATAGACATATAGAAGTGAGTGAATCAATCGAAGCTGTAGCAGTTAATAATTCATTTCATTCAAAATTCAAATTAGAAAAAATAAAAATAAAACTAAATATGTAAGTAAATAAAAAACTAAAATCTAAACGAAGAGACTATACACAATTCATCATCCTATCCAATACAGCATAAACTGGCAGCTTATCATAGTATGTTACATAGATTAACAGAAATTCTTATGTCAAAATACAACTTTGAGACAGAATTAAATATAATTAAGCAAATAGCAGTAAACAACGGATACAACGAACAAACAATTAATAAAATGTTAAATCAAAAACTACACAAGAAAGCCCTAAGATTAGTATTTCCACCACCAGAGAAAAAACCCAGTACCTTCTGCTCGATTACATATACAGGCAAAATAACAACAAAAATTGCCAAACACATAAAAAAGAAAGAAATAACACCAGCTTTCCGAACAAATAACAACCTAGGCAAATATATTAAAAATAACAAGAGCCAAAATAAAAAACACTAAAATAGTGGTGTGTACAAACTTCAATGTGGTGACTCCCCAAAAACTTACATCGGTCAAACTGGTAGAAACTTTGATAAACGAATAGCAGAACATAAAAGGGCTTTCAAGAATAGAAAAACAGATTCGACATACGCACTTCACCTTCTAGATCATAATCATTCTTTTAATGACAAATTGAAAAATCTTCACATTCAAAATAAAGGCCTTAAGCTATCTTTGTTAGAATCTATGGAAATCAACAAATTAAAAAACACAGATATAATTCTGAATGACCAACTTGAGGCAAACAGTTCTCCCCTCCTCAACCTATTTCATTAGAGACTATAAATTTGTAAACCCAAGCCAAAAATAGATCACTTGAGAAAGGCAATCAGCCGAAACAGCTGTAGTGATAAGATTTAAAATAAATTTTGTGGAAGTTTGAAAACAAAGTTTTCAGTGTTTTATTGTTACATAAAATGAATTTCCATCAAGTAACGGTCGAATCCATCAATTATTTAAACGAAGAGAATTTATCTACAATATTTAATATGAAGTAACCACAATTTGAATTGGAAATACGCTTATTTTTATATTTTGATTTCCGCTTAGGAAATTAAAAACCTTTTATTTCGTATTTTGAAAAAGTGGAAATCGAAAATTCAAGATAAACGTATTTTCAATTAAAATTGTGGTTAATTCCTCCTAACATATAGTAGAAATTTTACAAGAAAATGTTTTTAAAACGATATGAAGAGTATTTAAAAATGGAATAAAATTTTATGTACGATAATAATAAATTCTTCAATAAAAAATAACATTTTTTGTTTGCATTTTACTAGCAACAACATAATTGAACATATTAACATTGATTACAAAATAATATACGAAAAAACTTCAAAAAAAAAACTTCCATAAAATGACGTAATCTGTAAACAAGCATATTAACATGAACGATTAAATGCACATCCATAAAATGAAGGCAATTAAAAGTAAATGTAATTACAGTGGTATTAGTTCATAAAAAAAGTAGTCAATGGAATTGGAAATGTAAAATGGTAAATTTTCCTGTAATTAACTTATTTTCGATCCGTTATTCACACTTTAGGCGATCATTATAGCTCGTGGAAGAATTTTTAGATCGAGAATTTTACTGTTAGACAATCCTGATGTTATAAAAAGTGTTGTCAAAGAAGAAACATAAATTGTAAGACCTTTAATCAAATAAAAGAGCCCAGGGTAAGATTTAATAAAAAAAATTGATTAATCATCATCATCACGTAGCGCTACAACCCTGGGTGGGCCTTGGCTGATTGTACAACTTCTTTCCAATTTGTTCGATCTTCCATCAACTTAGGATCAATGATTCTATGTCCTCTTTTCTCAGAGGAAATTGCTTTATAGAATTCTCTGGAGCCTGGTTTGGGCCGGTCTCTCTCCATAGCTTCATATTGTTGTTGTTCATAGTTTCTTTCCTTTGTGCGTATTATTTTTCTTGTTTCTTTTCTGCAGTCGTCATATTCCTTTTTACTTTGGTCTGTTTGAAGTTGTATCGAAGTCTTCCTTACCGTTGGTCTTTTTTCCAGCTGTTTTCGACATTCGTCATACCATGTTTTTGCCCTCTTCTGCATACTCTTTCCAAAGATCTTGTCCGCTGTCTTGGTTATTATTTCGGAAGTAGTTTCTCATAGCTGTTCTATATCATTGTATTCTCTTTCAGAATTCAAGGGTTGTTCAAGTTGTTCTCTATAGTTTTGTTGTTTCTCTGTATTGTGTATTTCGTCCATGTTCCATTGTGGATCTTTTAATCTCTACGTTACTTTCAACTATCATTCGCTCCATGTCGTCTCTTCTTCTAGTTCTATGTCCAAAATATCTCAATTCTGTGCTACACCTTATCACCGTATCTTTTTTGTCGCATTTGTATTTGAAATCGTTAACACCCGTATGTCATTGAGATTTAAAGGTTATTGTATATCATCAGGCAAGCGTAGTTGTACACAAACTTAAATCTAAGGGCAAACAAAACGGATCCGCATATTTTCCCACTCACATATTGATCATATTCTGTCCTTTACGCGCGACGAAATGTACAAAATAATTCTTCAAGGAGAGCTTTCTGTAAGACAAATGTTTCTTGTTGTTTTTTTGTGTTAAATATGTTATCGTTGATGATTTTCCATGCTTAATCTACGGTGTTCCTATTTTTATATTCATTATTCAATTCGTCTACTTATAATTTTACTAAATTTCATGTCCTTTTAATGCTTTTTCAATAAAATAACTATAACTTCACAGTGTTACGCCAGCCCTTGCTAAGCCTCTGATCGAACCTTCTCGGAGTTCCAAGAAGTTCTACGACTGTTCTGACGACAAGAGAGTTCCAGAAATATTTCGAAGAATGAGGTGGACTATAAATTCATCGTGTTTTAGTGGTACCCTTAGAAGACTGTAAATAAATTGAAATAAACATTACATTGGGTCAAAAATGGTCTATTTAAATAAATTCTGCGAAAAATGGCTACAAGACTTGTGATTTGAAACTGGCAGATTTACAACAGGAATTAGAAGATAGAGAATTAAATTTTGTCGGAGAGAAGGACGCCCTGGAAAACAAAGAGTTTTGACCCATAAACATATATATTTGGGGACAAGCATACTGTTGCCATTTCATCAATTTCGAAACGTCTTTCATCGTTGGAAAGTTTCTTGTGATATTTCAAAAGTTTATTCTGATAAATAAAGTTCCTAATGATACACTTATTTAGTTTTTTTTTTATTATCATTTTTTAAATTTTAAATGAAATGAATTATTAACTGCTTCAGCTTCGATTGATCCACGCACTTCTATATGTCTACTTTATTATTTTTTTTATCTGTGAACCTACATTTTTACTTAACACTGCTCTAAAATCTAACAACACGAATTTTACCTAGTCCTTTCTGACAGTCTTTAAAACATATATTCTTCTTATAATATAGTCCAGATATAAAGTTTTTCGTACCTTGATTCAAATAAACATAAAAATTTGATATTTTTTTTGCAGAGATTCCAAAAAGCTGCTGACGATATCAAGAACCTAAAAAGTAAGCCAACTGACAATGATCTATTAGAAATTTACGGATTGTTCAAACAAGCTACCGAAGGAGACATTACCACAGGTAATTTTTGACGTTTCCTTTTCATCTAAACTCTCCAAAGAGTTCTATATTTTACGACGAGGTATTTATTTTATTATTTTTTTTGTAGCCCGACCTGGACTATTGGACCTTAAAGGAAAAGCCAAATGGGACTCGTGGAACTCCAGGAAAGGAGTCGACAAAGACAAAGCCAAGGAAGAATACATCGCAAAAGTACAGTCGTTGATCGATAGCATAGGACTCGCATAAGGCATTTATATCATCACTTTTTTTTAAGGCAAAACTATTTTGTTATTATTATACTGTATGGTTCTAATAAAAAGAATTTTCTTGTAATTTTTGTATTGTTTTTTTTTGACACGCTATGAAGATCTAAACAAAAATTTTTTTTTGCATCTTCTTCTGTCTCAAAATTTCTAGATGTAAGTCCAAAATAATCACTATCTGGCCAATTCACACCTTCCTACTCATTAATCTTTTCTTTTGAGCCTTATTTGATCTACATACTACATGGAGCATAAAATAACGTGATTGCAGTGTTGATTTACTTCTGATTTGTAAATATTAATGCATTAGGCAGTTCTATCACAAAATATCTCGATGTCACTCATTTATCTTTCATTTGCACTCTTGATTACCAAATAAAATGGACACAATTTTCATTTTTCTTCTATGTTTTGTTAGTCTTAGTGCAACAGTCGATTTTGTCACGAAATGTCTTGACGTAAGTTCAAATAAGTCTTAAATAATCATTACTGAGCCTTACTTGAGTTTCATACTACCTGAAGTACCAAATAAAATGCCACAGTCTTAATTTACTTCTATATTCTGTAAATCTCAGTGCAACAATCGATTCTGTCACAAAATTTCTAGGTGTAAGACCAAATTAATCATTATCTGGCCAATTTACACCATTCCACTCATTTATCTTATCTTTTAAGCCTTATTTGACCTTCGTACTACATAGAGCACCTAATAACGTGATTACAGTCTTAATTTACTTCTATGTTTTGTAAATATTAGTGCATTAGGCAGTTCTATTATACAATATCTTGATGTCACTAATTTATCTTTCGTTTGGAGTCTTATTTGATCTTCATACTACATATGGATTACCAAATTAAATGGACACAGTCTTCATTTTCTTCTATGTTTTGTCAATCTTAGTGCAACAATTGGTTTTGTCACGAAATGTTTCGACGGAAGTCCAAAATAAAAGTCCTAAATAATCATTACTGAGCCTTATTTGACGTTCATACTGCCTATAGTACCAAATAAAATTCCACAGTCTTAATTTACTTCTATATTTTGTAAATCTTAGTGCAAAAGTCAATCCTGTCACAAAATTTCTAGATATAAGAACAAAATAATCTTTATCTGGCCAATTCACACCTTAACACTCATTTATCTTTTCTTTTGAGCCTTATTTGATCTACATAGAGCATAAAATAACGTGATTGCAGTCTTGATTTACTTCTGATTTGTAAATATTAATGCATTAGGCAGTTTTATCACAAAATATCTCGATGTCACTCATTTATCTTTCATTTGCAGCCTTGATTACCAAATAAAATGGACACAATCTTCATTTTCTTCTATGTTTTGTTAGTCTTAGTGCAACAGTCGGTTTTGTCACGAAATGTCTTGACGTAAGTCCAAATAAGGCTTAAATAATCATTACTGAGCCTTACTTGAGCTTTATATTCCCTGAAGTACCAAATAAAATACAACAGTCTTAATTTACTTCTATATTTTGTAAATCTTAGTGCAACAGTCGATCCTGTCATACAAATTCTAGGTGTAAGTCCAAAATAATCATTGTCTGGCCAATTTACACTATTCCACTCATTTATCTTATCTTTTAAGCCTTATTTGACCTTCGTACTACATAGAGCACCTAATGACGTGATTACAGTCTTAATTTAGTTCTATGTTTTGTAAATATTAGTGCATTAGGCAGTTCTATTACAAAATATCTTGATGTCACTAATTTATCTTTCGTTTGGAGCCTTATTTGATCTTCATACTACATGGATTACCAAATTAAATGGACACAGTCTTCATTTTCTTCTATGTTTTGTCAATCTTAGTGCAACAATCGGTTTTGTCACGAAATGTTTCGACGTAAGTCCAAATATAAGTCCTAAATAATCATTACTGAGCCTTATTTGACGTTCATACTGCCTATAGTACCAAATAAAATTCCACAGTCTTAATTTACTTCTATATTTTGTAAATCTTGGTGCAAAAGTCAATCCTGTCACAAAATTTCTAGATATAAGTCCAAAATAATCATTATCTGGCCAATTCACACCTTCCCATTCATTTATATTTTCTTTTGAGCCTTATTTGATCTACATACTACATAGAGCATAAAATAACGTGATTGCAGTCTTGATTTACTTCTGATTTGTAAATATTAATGCATTAGGCATAGTTATCACAAAATATCTCGATGTCACTCATTTATCTTTCATTTGCAGCCTTGATTACCAAATAAAATGGACACAATCTTCATTTTCTTCTATGTTTTGTTAGTCTTAGTGCAACAGTCGGTTTTGTCGCGAAATGTCTTGACGTAAGTCCAAATAAGTCTTAAATAATCATTACTGAGCCTTACTTGAGCTTCATACTACTTGAAGTACCAAATAAAATGTCACAGTCTTAATTTACTTCTATATTCTGTAAGTCTCAGTGCAACAATCGATTCTGTCACAAAGTTTCTAGGTGTAAGTCCAAAATAATCATTATCTTGCCAATTTACACCATTCCACTCATTTATCTTATCGTTTAAGCCTTATTTGACCTTCGTACTACATAGAGCACCTAATAACGTGATTACAGTCTTAATTTACTTCTATGTTTTGTAATATTAGTGCATTAGGCAGTTCTATTATAAAATATCT
>OU898284.1:1158633-1312778 GCA_918026665.1 Diabrotica balteata
TCATAGCGCATTTCATTAGAGTATTTCGTCGACCTCTTTTGCAAACTTATACTATGAATTAGAAATTTATAGCATGTATATAGAATGTAAGTTTCTATTATATAAAAAAAATATGTTTTATAAAAAAAAGTTACGGTAATTTAGTTTATATCGTTAGGTTGCGCCAAATGTAGGCAACCAACTTAAACTTTTTGTTAGCATTTAGCTGGAGTTTCTTGAGAATATATTTAATATTTTCCAGTTAATTTATTATTATTTTTTAAAGTGATGATAATAATGCTGAATAAGCAATATTTCAAATGATATCTAATCACAGGACGTACTTAATATTGTGTTATAAAGTAGGTTAGATAAAAAATATCATAATATTCATATTATAATTCAAAAATATCATTCATCAAAAATATCCAATATCATCAAAAATATAATTAAAACAAATCATAATCTTCTATTATTCCTATTAGAAACTAGTTTTGGACGGCCCGGGATTTTACCTTTTTTTATCTAACGTACTTTATTATGAGGATTTTACAATAACACAATATTAAGTACGTTTTGTGATTAAATATCATTTGAAATATTGCTTATTCAGCATTATTATCATCACTTTTAAAAAATAATAAATTAACTGGAAAATAATAAACGTTTATTAAAAATATTCTCAAGAAACTCCAGCTAAATCCTAACAAAAAGTTTAAATTGGTTGCCTACATTTGGAGCAACTTATCGATATAAACTAAATTACTGAACTTTTATCACAGCTTTTATTTAATTTTTGACGCCTTGTCAAACTGAACTGGATGTTAACTGAAATGTTTTTGTTATTAAGAACATATTTACATAATTTTATAAATATATTTTAATGATCCACCTG
Source organism: Diabrotica balteata (assembly GCA_918026665.1). NCBI lineage: Eukaryota > Metazoa > Arthropoda > Insecta > Coleoptera > Chrysomelidae > Diabrotica > Diabrotica balteata. The sequence goes on from OU898284.1 coordinate 1,159,508, forward strand.
TAATATCCTGGTAAACCTGCCAGGGTATAAGGATGAATAAATAAGAATGTTTTATTCTAGGTCTTTTATTGTGATACTTTATAATCTGACACCCACATGTTGACTGCCCTAACATGACAGGTGAAGTCACCACGAGGCTGCTCTCATGTTGGTTGCCTAACAATGGCACCACATATATTACATCCTCCCTCTTATAGATCTAAGCGTTCAGGGGGTTTTACAGAGCGACCCGACCTAGTAGTTTTAAGCGATGGTTCATAGACTGGCTCCACAAGAGGCAATCCATGAACACTATCTCTTTGGTTTCTACAGGACTCTCTTTGCTCAGTGGGCAAGATATTCACTTCACACTGGGGCGGGTCACTTGAATCAGGATTGAACAGACTACATTGTATATTATCATGTCCAGAAGCTGTTTTGAACACATTTAATGATTCTCTTAAATCTACTCTGTTGCGTCTGACTGTGTCTCCATTTTCATTTAAAACCATATAAGACCTTGGTGTCCCATGTTGGCTAACTATTTGACCTGGTTCCCACTTCTTCTGAACATGATTGTATACTGTAACATCAGTATTATTTGTTAACGGTGGTAATTCTTTGGCACTTCTATTATAATACTTATTATATGTATTGCGCCTATGTTGCAGCTTCTCAAGCACATTTTCACATAACTTAGGTTGCAATAACTCTGAACTAATAGGTATTTTAGTTTTACAAATCCGGCTCATTAACAATTGAGACGGGGAGTAACCAATATGCTTGAGAGGTGTATTACGGTATTGCAGCAATGAGATTTCAATATCACCTTCTTTTACTGATTTCTTAATTATATTTTTTGCTATTCCTACTCCTTTCTCAGCGAGGCCATTGGAGCGTGGATAATTCGGGCTTCTAGTGATGATTTTGAAATTCCATTCCTCGCAAAATTTTTACAATACAAACTATCAAATGGTATATTATCACATGTTATACAATCTGGTGAACCAAACACAGAGAACACTCTTCTTAATACCCCAATAACAGCTTTGGAAGATTTATTCTTTATCAAATGCAGGTCCAACCAATTTGAAAATGAATCAAATATAACTAGGTAGCTATTTCCAGCATATGTAAAAATATCTAGGCCTAGGCGTTCCCAAGGGCGCTCAGCAATTGGGTACAGTTGCAGAGTTTCCTTCTGTTGCTTGTGTGCATTCGACTCACATGTTCTGCATGCATTGATGTGATGTTCAATATCAGAATTAATACCTGGCCAATATAATATCTGTCTCGCACGAGCTTTGCTTTTTTCAATGCCAATGTGACCCTCATGCAGCAATTTCAACATTTCTAAACGCAGTGACTGGGGCACTATGACCTTATCAGACATCAATAATAGTCCATCTATAGAGATAAGGCTCTCTTTCACTTTGAAATAATGTCGTATCGACTCTGGTACTTCCTGTTTGCTCTCTGGCCATCCATTAATGCAGAACTCAATTACTGCTTTTAGATGTTCATCTTTCTGTGTCTCATTTGCAAACTGTACTTTCCTTTCTTCAGACATGGGTATATTTTTGACTACTGCATGCACCGCATATTCAAATTCATTGTCACTTTTGAATCCTTTTTCTGAGAGGAATGCACGAGAAAGTGTGTCCGCAATATATAAATATTTTCCAGGTCTGTATGAGACCATTAAATCATAGTCAAGCAATCTTAAACGCATTCTTTGTAATCTTGGAGATATCCGTGCTAAATCCTTTTTAAATATGACTTCTAGTGGTTTGTGATCAGAGTGAACTTTGACCTTCTGTCCGTATACAAAATAATGAAATTTTTGAATGGCGAAGACAATCGCTAGCATTTCTTTTTCAATTTGGGCATATTTTTGCTCTGTTTTAGATAAGCTTCTAGATGCAAATGCCACTGGATGCCCATCTTGCAACAAACATGCACCCAGTCCATCCTTTGAAGCATCAGTTTCAATTTCAATTTCTTTTTTTAGAGTTAAAATATCTCAGTACTGGTGATGTCGTCAATAAGTGTTTAAGTTGGAACAGAGACTGTTCATGGATGTTATCCCATTCCCATGTAACATCAAGCCTTGTGAGATCACGTAATGGGGCTGTTACCTTTGACATGTTGGGCACAAACTTACCCAAGTACTTCGCCATGCCTAAAATTCTCAATAATCCTTTTTTATCACTAGGCCTAGGCAATTCTGAAATTGCTCTAACATAGTTTTTGTTGGATTCAACTCCACTTTTTGAATAAATTTGTCCCAAAAACTTTACTGATTTTAGTTTAAATTGAACTTTAGAGCTATTAAATTTAATATTGTATTCTAGTGCTCGTTCTAGGACCAATTTTAGGTTCTGATCATGCTCTTGTTCATTTGAGCCTGTCACAATAAGATCATCGAAGTATAGTCCCACTCCGTCTAAATCTCCAAATATTTCAAAGTTTTTCCTCTGAAAAACTTCTGGTGCTGAGCAAATCCCAAAGGGCAATCTAAGAAATCGGTACCGCCCAAATGGGGTTCCAAAAGCAGTGTAATCAGCACTTTGACCATCTAACCTGACTTGAAAATAGCCATCTTTCATATCTAAGACAGTGAAGTATTCTTTGTCACACAACTTGACTGCAATTTCTTCCGCTGTAGGTATTAAAAAGTGTTCTCGTTGTATCGCATTATTTAAACGTTGAGGATCCAGACACAACCTTAAATCGCCATTTTTCTTTTCAACTATTACTAATGGGTTCAGCCACCCAGTTGGTTTTTCTATTTTTTCAATGACACCTTGATCTTCAAGTTGTTTTAATTTATGTCTGAGTCTATCATGAAGTGATATAGGTACCCTCCTGGGGGGCTGAACATACGGTTTAGTATTGCTTTTTAAGGTTATGTGGTACTCAGTAGGAAATTCTCCTAAACCATCAAAAACTGAATTATACTGCTTTTTTACGTTATCTAATGAACTAAAAACAACATCCACACCCTGTCCTACATGAGCTAACCGTTCTATTAATTTTAATTCTAAACACCCTTGTAGCCCTAATAAGGGTATTTGATTATCTAAATCAACAACAATAAATTTAATCATACTTTCACACTTATTAGCTTTGCATAATAACTTAATCTCTCCACAAGGTTTAATTTTGAAATCTGGACTACCATAAGATAACAGGGTTACTGATGTTCTCTTTAGTTTATTTTCTAATTTCAGATTTTTTAAAACATAATATGGCAAAACACTTACTTCAGCACCTGTATCTAGTTTAAATTCTACATGACTGCGTCCTATGTTTATCTTTTGCTTCCAAACACTTTCACTTTTTCTACATGTTGAACCTACTGAATCTATTACATTTATTGAACTTAGATGTACATCACATACACTATCACTATCTTCTTCCTCTACCACGTGCACATTTTTTTGTTTCCAGCTTCTATTCTTTTCTTTCTTCTTTTCATCATGTTTACATACTGCAGCAAAGTGATTTGGCTTTTGGCATTTGGCACAACTTTTACCTGTGGCTGGGCAATTTGCATTTTTCTTGTGTTTGTATCCACATCTATGGCAACTGCTCTGGTTCAAGTTAGGTGTTGAGGACGATGATGGCTTACTTCTTAATGCATTAACCCTAGTTCATTTTGAATAGCTTTGGATTGTGATTTACTGACCTCAACTGTCCTACAGAATTCAATAGCCTTTGTTAATGTTAGCTTTGGTTCTCTTAATAGTTTTTCTTGGGTATTTTTGTCCATATGCTCATTACTATTCTATCTCTTACCATTTCATCTTGGTCTTGGTAACTAGTAGTTTTTACTGCCTTTCTCAGCTCTGTGAGAAAGTTGTCAAATGTTTGGCCTTCAGTTTGCATTACACTATTGAACTTAAATCGTTCAAATATTAAATTAGCAGTCGGCGAGCAGTAATCTTCGAATTTCTTTATGATTGATTCTAGTTTCTTATTTTCCTCTTCTGTGTATGTAAAGCTATTGTGAAGATCCAGTCCTTCATCACCACAAGGTTCAAGAATACGGCTATCTTCTGTGCTTCTGGCTTATCCAGCAATCCTGTGGCTGTCAGGAATAACTCAAACTTTTGTGAAAATCTTTTCCAGTTTTCCGCTATATTTCCATCTAGGGTCAACGGTTCAGGAGGTCTACACAAATTCTCCATATTAGTCACAAAATATCATCAGAAAACGTGTAAAACTCGTAGACTATTTAGCCCGAATAAACACCTGACACCATGTAATATCCTGGTAAACCTGCCAGGGTATAAGGATGAATAAATAAGAATGTTTTATTCTAGGTCTTTTATTGTGATACTTTATAATCTGACACCCACATGTTGACTGCCCTAACATGACAGGTGAAGTCACCACGAGGCTGCTCTCATGTTGGTTGCCTAACAATGGCACCACATATATTACACCACCTACGCCGAATGGGCAAATAATTAAACAAAAATGGTTGGTGTTTTGAATAAATCTTTGTGCAGTTTGATTACCTCGTAATTTAACAGCATCCTTACTCATCTAAAAATACTAACTTTTAAAGAACATTTATCATATTTATATTTATTCAAGAAAAACTTACCAACGCATTATCTGATAGAACAAATGGAAAACTTTGACTATCTCTAATGATAAAATTCAAAATAGAACTAACTAATTAACTAAATAGAACTAACAAAGAATTAAACAAAAATAATGGAACAATAAAACTATATAAGCTAAAATAAACAACGCGAATAATACAAATCTTTACTACAATATGTTCAATTGTAACAACTCAAATATTATATTTTAAATATACAGGGAAAATGTTATGGGTTTAGTGGTTTAGTATACACTTCCACTATTTGGAATAATTCTTCTTTTTTTTAAGGAAGAAGTCTGCAATAATAGTATATTTGAGCTATTAATACTGAGAAGTAGGAATTTTTGTGTTGTAGGTTTCCGACAATGAATCTGTCAAAATATGCCCGAGCTAAGCGAATGGAGAATATAAAATAGTTTTCAGAATGTGTCTTAGACGAGAAACTTTAAATAAATATTAACGATAACAGTCTAAAATGTAACACAATTGTTAAAAAACTTCAACATAAATAAGCTTTCATATGACAGTTGGAACAAACAATAACATAACCCAACTAAATTTTATTTATTAAACAAGGAAAGATTCTCTTTCCTTGTTTAATGTGGCCTCTCAAGATGGCATTTCCTGTCCAACGATATTTTTGCCCCCACTACCTTTACATTCCCTCTTTTGCCTTTTTGCTCGATGATCAGGGGCTTTGTATAGTTCATTGTAGAATTTAGTTACCAGTTGTATTATTTCACTTCTGTCTGTAACTCTGGTGTTTGCGTTTGTTAGAGCAACGATTTGCTTCTTCCCAATGATTAATGCTTTTCTTGTTTTCTTATAGCTTTTCCTGTTTTCCATTTCATTTTCTACCAGTTTTTCATTGTACTTTCTTATGTCTTCCTTAATAGTTTTCCTTATTGTCTTACAAAGTTCAGTGTGATGTATTCTCTGTATGTTGCTACTTACTTTCATTTCCCTTCTTTGTTTTAGCATTATTTTAGTTTTATCAGACAGTTTACTATGTTTATTTTATTGTTGCGAGCCTCCGATTGCTTTGGCACTATCAAGGACGATTTCCATTAATTGAGAGCTGTGGATTTGGTCATGTAATCTTTCATCAATTGTCCTTTGGTAGTAATCTGAGTTTTCTTTTAGAATGTTAATATTTATGCCGGTTACTCTTGGTTTTGTGATTAATTTTATTCTTTTTAGTTTCAGATTCAGAACAATTTTTGCTCTGATTAGTCTATGGTCGCTGCCTGTTTGAAATTTATTTATTACACTGACATCTTTTATTGTAGCCATCTTGTTGGTTAGAATGAAGTCAATTTTTATTTTTAGTGATTCTATTTGCTTGCTACCCAAATCTATTTTCTGTTTGATTTTTTCTTAAACAATGTATTTGCAATTGACATGTTTTGGTAGTATGTAACCTGAACCAGTCTTTCTCCCCTCTCATGTCTATCACCGAATCCGTACTTCCCCACGACTTGTTCCTTGTCGTTTCTCTTTTCCACTTTGGCGTTAAAATCACCAATAATACTTGAAATGACTTTTGATTGTTATTTTATGCTTTATTTATGTTACTGTAGAGTTCCTCTATTTCTTCGTCAGTGTGAGTATTCGTTGGGGCGTACATTTGTACAATTTATATATTGTATCTCTTTGATAGTTATAAGGTTACGCTAGCTACTCTATCTGAGATACTAGTTATTTCTACTATTCATGGATTCCATTTCTTGTTGATTAGGAATCCAATACCGCCTGTTGATGTGCCTCGGTAATAGAATGTGTTTCCTGACGCTAATTCCAATGGCCCTTTATTTTTTCGTCTTACTTGGCTGATTCCTATGACGTATATGTATAAGTAGATACTCTATACCATTCCTGGTGCACTTTGTGGTGGGAGAAACCGGTTCAATCAAGGTCGAGGTCGAGGTCGAGGTCGAGGTCAAGGTCAAGGTCGAGGTCAAGGTCGAGGTCAAGGTCGAGGTCAAGGTCAAGGTCGAGGTCAAGGTCGAGGTCAAGGTCGATGTCAAGGTCGATGTCAAGGTCGAGGTCAAGGTCGAGATCGAGGGCAAGGTCAAGGTCGAGGTCAAGGTCAAGGTCAAGGTCAACGTCAAGGTCAACGGTCAAGGTCAAGTTTGAGGTCAAGGTCAAGTTAAAGGTCACGCAAAGGTAAAGTGTAAGGTAACGCAAAAGGCAAGGTAAAGATAAGGTAAAGCGCAAGGTAACGCAAAAATCAAGTTCAAGGTCACGTGAATGACATTAAAGGTCATGTCATGATCTAGTTCCAAGTCACGGTGACAGTCAATGTTAGGAAAGGTTATTAGTATAATAAAACTCTTAATAAAAAAATAATACCTTCTTAATTATTTATTACACTGTTATACATGTTTTTTAAATTTTCAAGCGCAGACTTACACAAATGACAACTGGATTGTGCCGGTGCTGAACCTTCAAGCTCTGTTCTCCACTCAGGACGATTAAAATGCACAAAACATGGCAGACGAGTCTGAACTTCAAAATCTTGAACAGCTTTTGTGGGTAATTTATACCAAGATCGTAGTAATTCCACCGGTTCCACACATTTTCTAAAGTATGGTAGGATAAAATTTTCTAATTCTGCTTCTGTAAACTTGTACAAAGGTTTTCGCGGATGTTGAACCATTAATTTTGCTTTGTCACAACACTCCATTGCTATTAACCTGTTAATGTTCTTAAACATCAAGCAGAGCATATATTTGTTTTACGCTTCCACATTCTTTAACTACCAGTAGGTATATAAACACATACGATTTATTTAATTAGTATGATTTTAATAATATTTGAAATTATATTCTTATAGTTAACTATTTTAAATAAAATTGTGACTTATTTTCCATTTAAGATAGTTAACTATAATATGATTTTAACCAATAAAACCAATTTGCGTAATTTCTACTTAATTAATAAATAAAAAAAGATATAGAAAGATAAATTTTATTTTTAGAAACTTAAAAACTATTATTACTACTAAATATTACTAAAAACTAAAAATAAATTACTATATACATACATAAATTACTTATTTTAGTTCTTTTAAAAAATACATTATTTTTTAAAAGAACTAAAAATTTTAGTCATATCTTCCTTTATATTTTGCATTAATGTTTCCGAATTTGTTTTCTTTTTTTTATTTTCTTTGGCATCGTTCTCAATTTTCTTCTCTTCTTTTAAAATCGCTTCATGCTCCAGTTGGCAGCTTCTAAGTCTTTCTTTCAAAATACTAAAAGACTGAAACTGACCGTAAATAATTGTATATTCATCCTCTAAGCTTTTTGAAAAGTTATTTATTCTATTTACAGTCCAGTCTTCCGTTGTTGAAGCTGCTACTGGAGGCTGCAATACATCAATTGTCTTTAAAATATCATTTAGCATATCGTCTTCTAATGTGAGATCGATCTAAGACAAAAAAGTATATTAGAATAATAATTTATTTAAAAAACAGAATGTTTCCAACAATTTAAACTTTTGAATAGATTTTACAACAACATAATTTTACAAATTTGCAATTTTACTTACGAAATAATTAATTAGAAAATGGAATCGAAAGATAGAATGTTTAAAACAATTTAATATAGCGTCCGAATAATAACATATAGATTTTAAGTAAGATAAAAAGTAACTTAAAAAAATAAATCCACAATATAGAAAACAGAATGTTTAAACAATTTAGGTTTATTTTATGCGAGTTAAAAAAATAATATCTAATAATAATATATAAAAATAATAAAACCCTTACAGCTTTTTTTTGGTGTTGACTCTCCAGCAGTTTTAGTTCTGGCATAACTTTATCTAATTTAGCTTTCTTTACAACGATGTTTTGATGAATTTTTAAATTTTTAGGCATTTTGTTGTTTGTAGTTGTTTTGTAGTATTCAATTTTATTCGAAGACTGATAGTGTAAATGCACCTCTCTTCCAAATATATATATATATATTATATATATAAATATATAATATATATATATATATATACACCCAACCAAAGAGAAAAATTGCAAACAAGATCTACTTATTTTTAAAAATAAAATGTACTATAAAGGACGACAAGTACCAAGGTTTAGTAACTTTTACCAAGAATAAAAAATTAAATACGAAATTGCAAACAAGAACTGCTTATTTTTAAAAATAAAATAAACTATAAAGGACGACAAGTACCAAGGTCTAGTAACAAGAATAAAAATTTAATTGAATACACTTTCAGAAAACATTGACTGCAAATAAGAATTCAAAAGAAAAGCAATCCAAAATTAATGCAACTGTTTTATTTTACAGCAATATTTACATCGAAAAGTATATATGTATATTTGAAAAGAAATTGAATTTTTAAGATTCTAGTCAATGACCACTAGTCATCCTTTGTTAAAATCGCAATAGATTTGTATTCGCGTAACTGGCCTGATGCAAATAAATTTAGTTTAAAGCGTTATCTTCAAAGCATAAAACGGTGTAATAAATAATTAAGAAGATATTATTTTTTTATTAAGAGTTTTATTATACTAATAACCTTTCCTAACATTGACTGTCACCGTGACTTGGAACTAGATCATGACATGACCTTTAATGTCATTCACGTGACCTTGAACTTGATTTTTTGCGTTACCTTGCGCTTTACCTTATCTTTACCTTGCCTTTTGCGTTACCTTACACTTTACCTTTGCGTGACCTTTAAGTTGACCTTGACCTCAAACTTGACCTTGACGTTGACCTTGACTTGCCCTCGATCTCGACCTTGACCTTGACATCGACCTTGACCTCGACATCGATCTTGACCTCGACCTTGACCTCGACCTCGACCTCGACCTTGATTGGAACCGGTTTCTCCCACCACAAAGTGCACCAGGAATGGTATAGAGTATCTACTTGTATATACTTCAGAATTCTTTCTTATTCTTCTTCCTCGGTCTTGAAGATCCACTCCGACCAAGGGCGAAACTTCGAGTCAACCCTTTTGCAAAATGTTTTGTAAATTGATTGGTGTCAATCAGAACGACACCCCTGTATCATCAATCAGATGGAATGGTCGAGAGAATGAACCGAACGATGGGTAAACATTTGTCCAAAGTTGTATCAGAACATCAAAGAGATTGTGACTAGCATATTCATTTATTTTTAATGGCCTACCGCTCGGTCGTGAATGGAATTACAGGCCAGACTCCAACCTGTTTGATGTTTGGTCGAGAAGTTCCTTTGCCCTGCACAAGCCACTCAACGATAGATCAGGTGCATAGAATAACAGATATAGTAGAAAAAGCTCTAGAAGGAAAAGTCTGTACCGCAATTTTCCTCGATGTAGCTCAGGCTTTAGACAAAGTGTGGCATGACGGATTACATCATAAAATGAGATGCTAATTGCCAAAACGATATTCTGAACTACTAGAATCATATATATCCGACAGATACTTTCGAGTTAAATATGAGGAAGCATATTCAGATTAAGAGAAGTTAAAGATGGAGTTCCACAAGGAAGTAACCTGGGGTCAGTACCATACCTGCTTTCGCTGTTATATCGGACAATCCAGAAAATATTCTTAGCCTCTTTGACAGACACCTCGTGTCTGTCAAAATTTCTCTACAGGGTCGATTATCCCAATAACATTAAGCTCCCTGGCAGACCAAGAAAAATATGGTGCGACAATTTAAGAGGCTAATATTGAAGACGAAACAGGCTTATTTTTCTTTTGTTGCTAACTCAAACATTCTCCTTGTGTTAATCCTTTGGCTACTTTGAACTTTTCAAGTCTTCTCTCTCCATTTTTTCAATTACTATTTGATCTTGTGCGTAATAATGAAAATAAGGTAGTTAAAAAAAAGAAATAAAACACCATTTATTATAAAGGTTTATATTACATATAAATCAATATTAACTGAAATAATTACCGAAATTATAAATATAAAACATTTTATTTACAAAAACCATTAATTAATACATAAATATCATTCTTAAACCAAATATGTCGGAACTATAACTGAACTCGTCGGAACTTAAACTAACTCAGTGTTTTTTTGTGATATTTGACTTAATAAAAATAAAGCCAGAAGCTTACTAGTAACATTTTTACAAGTTTACTGACGAAATCAAGAAAAAATCAATTGTAACTCATTTATTTTCGAGTATATTTCGCGACCTCGAATGGACAGTATGTAAATTTCTCTGTTTGGCACGTGATTGTCTATTTCTTGAAAACCAGGGAATTATACGTGAAGTGGCAACATTGTTTAAACTTTATTCCATGGATTTTTACCTCCTATGTGCTCTAAAAATTCACCTGAAATCTACAAAACATGTAGAAGCTTCACTTTTCTATGAACTGATGACAATACATATTTTTTTCCTTTATTCAATTTTTTTACTGACAGTGCAATATACACTGGTAACTGAACTCAACAGTGTTTGAAAGTTGATCTTAATCATCAAAAATGAGTGAATATCCCTCCAATGTACGTAACTACTTCAGCTGTGTTGCCAAATTGTATCTTTATTCTTGAAATCTTGGATTATAACAGCCAATGCCAGACAGAAAAATTTATTTAACCTGTTAATCAGACGTATGGAATCGGTACAGATTTTTATTTTCTTAAAATAAATAATAACTTCATACTGTATTTAATTATGGAGTGAAAATGGAAAAACACTCAAAAAGACTAGGTATCAAGTGATAATAAAGCAATATTGCTCGAGAATGTCTCACGTACCTACTAACAAATTATCCTCCACGTAAACAAATTGATATAATCACATTATTTTCTACTAGACGGTAACAATAAAGTAGTCGTGGTCATGGCATCCGGGAATAGCGAATGGTAATTTAACAGAGGAACATAGGCGGCCGTGATCACGCGACCGGCAAACCATCGACCGTGCAGAGTGTTGACGGAAGCTACGGCAGTGGCTATCGATGGACATTTGACGTAAACGTTGCCTTGAGGTGAGCCTTTGTCGACGTAGACGTGAAGAACACCGCCGTGTTTGTTACATTCTTCGATTACGTCATCCCTGACTTCAACGTCCCATGATGGGTTAGATTCTCTGTAAGAAACATTACCAGAAATTAATAATAAAAGACAAAGTGAACCAGAAAACATGAGGCAAGAAGAGGAATACCATGTATAAATTGGAAGATAGTGACAGGAAAGGTTGAAGGAGTAGTAGGGGAGAATTAGTATTTAAAAAAGGTACTTACGTTGATGGATCGAACATATTACTTAACATAAAGCACTGAGTGGCTATTGGAGGTGTCGAGTTGGTCTGTACTTGCGGTATCACCGGTTGACCGGTTGCCATGCTCAACGCATTCGCCGCAGCTTGAGGTACTTGCATTCCTGCGCCCTCTGCCAGCTTAAACATCAATTGCAATCGACCGGTCGCTCCCAGATCGATACCAGATCTATCCAATTCGTCCGAATCCAATATGGAGGGGCCTTGTTGTTGTAGATCTAGACGTTCAGTCACGTTGCCCACTTTCATCGGTCTGCCGGCCAATTCGAATCCGTTCAGTTGTTCCAGAGCCTTTTTGGCGTCATCGCAGCTGTGATACTGTAAGAAAAGTTGCCCAATCAAGACACAAATATAATTATATTCAAATGTATTTGTCCACAATACATAAAATTTTTCAGAGAATAAGAAATATCTGGTAAAACTTACCGTAATGAACCCATATCCTTTGGATCTTCCAGTTTCAGGATCCTGTACCAACTGAATACTGTCGATTTTGCCAAACGGTTCAAAATGCCTCTTAGCATCTCTTCGGTGATGTTAAAATGTAAAGATCCTACATATAGTCTCATTGGACCGGTCATTCCTTTGGGTAACATATTGGGCATCGAATTGCCCATTCTGTTCTTTTCTGCTTGGGTGTGTTGAACTATTATCGGAATACCAAGAAGTTTTTGGCCGGACAAGCCTAAAGCCTATAAGAAAAATGATACAAATTACAAATTTTTGTTCACAAAAAGTAAAAGTTTTTTTTTAATAGTTGTACTTACTAATGCCACACTTTCCGGATCCTTAAATTCTATATAAGCAATTCCTTTAAATCTTCTCGTTTTATTGCAAACGATCATTCTAACATCCCGTACTTTCCCTACTGAACTGAAGAAATCCTCTAGGTCTCTGGCACGTATCCTCTGAGATAACTGCATAATGAATACTGTCCTGGCATCTCTTTCTTCAGCACTTAGTTCTTCTAAAGGTGATGTTCCCCGTATGCCTAGGGGAGAACGAGGTCTTTTCAGGAATGGTGGTTTACCTAAAACATCGTTTCAATTAATAAAACTAATAACAATATACAATTAGTATATTTATTACCGAATGGTGTAGGTGAAGGTGTACGTCGTTTTGGGCTTGGTTTCCTTTCTTTACTGCGACTTCTTTCGCGCCGTTCGCGCTTCTTTCTATCTCTAGATCTGCTACGTTTATCCCTAGATCTACTTCTTCTGTCTTTAGATTTACTACGCCGGTCCCTCGATCGACTTTTTCTATCCTTGGACGCGGATTTACGCTTTCTATCTCTGGAACGTCTTCTTTTCTCGACCGAACGCGTTCTCCTGCGCTCTTTCGATCGCCGTCTCTCTTTAGACCTACTTCTTTTAGGCCTACTGGTACTTCTACGACTACGGCTAGTACTTCGGCGACTTCGACTCGTACTTCTACGTCCTCGGCTGGTACTCCTGTTACTTCTACTGGTACTTCTTCGTCCTCTGCTGGTACTTCTCCGTCCTCTGCTGGTACTCCTGCGCTTCTTCCTACAATAACGCAATTATTATTGAACAAAAGTGAATACAAAAACTTCACTATGTGGAATGAAGCATTGAGCTGTTAGAAGTAGAGAGAAATGGGCAGAAGAGAAAAAATAATAAAAATAGTGGTAGTTACAATATTGTCAGACTATTATGTAGTGTCAGAAAGACACTAAAAAGTTTTTTATTGTCTTGTTATATAGAGGGTTTCTTCAAATAGTGTTTTCTACAGTAAGTGTTTTCAGGAATCTTCATAATGTAAGGCTCGATGGATTGTATGTTTTTTTTTTCTTTTTCAGTTTGATTGTAAAGTGTTCTATTTGATGGATTATGAAGTGGGTTATCAGGATGACGCATTCTAGTAATTTTTTAAAAGCTCAGGACCTTTATATTTATACAAAATTGTAGAACCATATTCCACCATAGTCTGCAAATCATTTTATAAATATTACCAACACTTTCAATCGTAATCTCCTCATTTTTGTATATTAAGCTCTAAACTGTTTTACTCTACATTTTCACATGTCACTGTAGTAGAGGTTATACAATAGAGAAGACAGCACTGAACCCTGTGGAACTCTTTGTGGTATTGAAAATGATTGGGAATGTTCCATTACTTTTGACTATACACCTGCATCTTTTAGAAAAATCACCAACAATCAATAGTGGCGAAGAGGAGCAGTTCATGGAAGGGGACAAGTTTGTATAATAATCCTTCCAAACGGAGACAATAGCCTTCAAAAGATATCCAAGAAAACTATGTCAGCCTTCAGTCCTTGTAATCTTGCTGCCTGTACATTGGATGTTACTATTCAAAGATGATAGATTGTTGATGATTATTTCTTAAATCCAAACTGGTGTACTGGAATATGTTGGTTATAATTCTTTATATAATCTTCCTTGGATATTTTTCTCAAAAATTGTTCCTATTACTGGGAGAAGAGTGATTGGACAGTAATTTGTGGTTAGTATTAGGTTTAGAACTAATTATTACAATACCCGTCTTCCATTCATCAGTAAATAAATGATTCATCATTTCATCATTCATGTATACCACGATCTAGTTGCCTAAGAACTTTACAGTCGATGGAGAATCTTTGCCTGGAGCTGTGTTTTTCCATTATATAAAGCTTCGTCATATTCATCTTCTGTGATGAACCAAAGGGCATTCAGATAATGATTGTTCTCATAAAAGTTTCCAAACCAATTATCCACCTCATCTAAAGTAACTCGATCAAAATTATTGTCCTCACCAAATTCTTAAGCTTCTTCAAGGTTTTTTGCAAAAGCATTACATCTTTCTTCATCCGTATTATATCACTAGGCATCAAGTAATAGTTCTTAAATTTGTTGTCTAAATGATTTATATTTGGAGAATTTTTTATTTGCTTCCAGTATGTTTTACCCTTCATGCAGTTTATATTCTTATATGCTAGGATCCATTGATGTTTAAACAGTGATATAAGTTTGTAAATATTTTTGTTTAGTTCGTTAAATGGTCATTTTAATGCATATGCAATATTGATTTGGATCTGACTGAATAATTGTCTCTTTAGTTTAATTAGAAATAAAGTGAAGGGTGGAAGATTTTAATTAAAAGGTGATTGCTTTTGCTTGGGTAAGTTTTTTCTATTAATTGAGACAACATAGTGTTGAAAATTTTAATGTAATTTCGACAAATGTCATGTCTTTTAGGAAGCTTAACTTCAGTAATATGATTAGGATGAAGCTATGGATTAAAATTGAATTGCAGAGCCAGATGATCACTGTCCAGATCTGGAGTTACTGTAAAGTATATTTATAACAGATATGATTTATAATATTTTTGGAACATAGTAATATTTCCTGAGTTGTATTTGGGATACCTGTCATGATAACCATAGGAGCTGTAGGTATTAGGCAAAAATTGAAACTTTTAAGTAAACATTTGATTTGCTTCAAAGGTGGGGGAGATGATTTTGGGTTAAGATTGCCAAAGATTATTGGATAATCAAAAAGGGATGCTTTAGTGAAGATTGTTTCTTCAATTATGGAAGAATTTTGAATGTAGACAATGCAAATATGTAATTTAGAGTCTTTGCAAGGGAAATGAAATGTGTATGCAGTTACTGAGGGGGTTGTTTATTCTTTAATGGTTTTCTCTATCCATTTTTATCCAGTTTTGGTTTAATATTTTTGTTAGATTATAGTAATTAAGTGACGAATCACCAATTTTTTTATAAAAATAGCAAAGAATTGATTTGAAAAGAAATCAAATTAAAAACAAGTAAAAATTTACTTACTCTGACCGCTTCTTGCTGATTTCTCGACTTTCCTTTGACTTTGACGATGTGTATTCATCCTATGAACAGCAGAAAGTGATGATGCCCCCAAGGTGAGGAAAAACAAACGTTATTAATAAAAGTATAACGAAAATTTGAACTTATTTTATTAGATTACAAGTCTGTGCTCAACATGGAGCAATTATATCTAAAATCATGTCGATTCATATTCTATTTGGCAATGATTTTGAAAAAGTGGAAATTGTGATCCACGTTTGAAACATTAACAAGATTATTTAAAAGATTAGGAAAGAAATAAATTGGGCAGCAACATTTTCTATTTCCAAAAATTATGGTAGTGCTGCTAGTAAGGGTCCAACTGGTAAAGAGGAATTGGGAGAACTGTACAAGTGAATAAAAGAAATACATAGGTACCTCAATGTCTAAAACATTGAGAAACAACAGTGAACAATGAAGAGAGGGACTAATATAGAAAAAATTTGACCCATTACAGTTCCTTTTTCAAATATTCTGGTCCAGGTAGATTGGGAGACCTGTTAAAGTGAATAGATGAGTAGATAGGATACTTTAAACCCAATGTTGAGAAAAAACAGTGGATAATCAAAACAAAAACTAGAATAGAAACCTTTAGCACATTATACTTTCTTTTTCCAAATATCCTACTAGTACCTACTATTATTTCTACACATCTGACTGGTCAAGCTAAATTGGAAAAACTGTAAAAGTAGATAAAGGAAGCAGATAGGGTACCTTAATGCTTAAAACATTGAGAAACAACAGTGATCAATGAAAGTAGAGATTAGGATAGCAAAAATTTAAGTCAATTGTACTTAATTTTTCAAAATCAGGCACTTATTACAAAAATCACTGTTCCACTTGGAACTTCTCTAAAGTAAAATACATTCATCAACATAATTGACATTTTAACATAAATCTATTAGTTGTAATGAGAAACGATCAACATGATTCTAGATTTACAATTATTGTATTCTGTAATTACAATTATCAACACATATTCCATCATATTTGTTGGATTCACATTGGTTTTTGCTGAAACAAATGCTGTCTAGCCGGAACTAGACTTACCGTCTGGTCGACTTAACAAAGGAACGAAGTGGAAATACTTGATCTGAAAAAATACACCCCGTAAGACTAAAGTTTTCTGAAAACAGGCGTTGATTTGACATATCCCTTCTCTAGTATCTGTCATCTATGAAGGGTTTTGGTTTTATTCATTTATTTATACTACAACATTTAAGTGAAACTGATTTTCAAAAGAAATTGATGTTCAAAATTAATGTACCAACTATTATGATTAAATGTATAAAGAATCATTCAAAATATAAATTAGTTAAAGGAAAATCATAATGAAAACATTCAAGGAAAATAATAATTATAGATAGTGCTTCAGATTGTAATTCTTGGATAGAAAAATTACTCAATTCTTGAGCAAAAACATCATATTTGGTGTTTTGTAGTAACAATTTGTTAACCAGATTTATATGTAGTGGTTTTGAATTATTTCATTCTAAAATTTTCTTGACAACACACTTTACCAAAGCTGAAATGGCAACAGGTGCAGTTGTATTCAACTGACTTTCACATCACATTTCACATCTGCCAAAATGCTAGACAAAACATCAGCAAGAAATCATTCTAAACACCTGCTTGAATATCATGTATCCTTAGTAGACGCTGTTATCAAATTGAAAATCATTATGTTAGTGATTTGGTGGATCAAATTGAAGCTTTGAAAACAAACAGAAATAGTTAAAAGACATTTAGATTTTGTTATGTCCAAAAACAGCAGCAAAATGAATGGAATTCATAGATGCCAAACAGACAATACCTTTATATTACACAAAAATACAGTTGACTTAGAAAAAAGAAGACATGAAAGTTTGGAAAAATGCTTTTGCATCACCTACAGCTTGAATCAACTGCTTTGAACACATAGAGAGTCTAGGAAACACAAATATGTTGCTCTACTAAAGCAGACAACTGATTCTTTTTATTACTATTTACTATAAATTTGAATTCAACAGTTCTTGTACCAATGTACACGCTAAGTATATGAAATTATGTAAAAATAATACCTTATATACTCATTTTATGTTCAGATGTGTACATTATATACAGATTCTTCGATACTAGCTTTCAAAGTTATTTTTTTTATGTCAGTGGTACATTAATTTTGTTAATATAAAAATGGAAAAACAGAAATCAACTTTGTATATAAGTGAGAAAAATACTAGTTTTTGGTTAAATATGCATTTTGATTATTTAAAAAAAACTATTGTTGATTATGTATCCCTATTTTCTTCGCTGCTAGACATCATCATAAATATCAAATTGCAGCAATTGTAGACTATTATTCATCTGTGTCAATCACACTATGTGTTGCATGGACCTTTATACTGAAAAGTACATTTACTGCTTATCTGCCATGAATTAATTCAAACATATTTTAGAATATTTTCTATTTTTGCTCATATTTCTCTAGCAATTACTCTCTTCAGTGATATAATGAAGTCATTTTATGAGCTTTATTTAATAGTTTGTACTGTATTAAATATCTATGTTTTTGTTCACAGGTTCTAATACACTATATTTTCGTTGTTTTATCATTTCAATAATATAGTGATTCAATAATAGTTTCTCTTTCCTTTGTTCTTCATTAAACACAGAACAGTTTGTTAATAAGAGAAAAACTCAATTGTTTACATTTTTTTTTTCAAAAGATACATTAAATTTTAGATCATTTTAAAATACAGATCAAATTACATAACCAAAACCCTTTCAAAAATAACTTTTGGCTTTCATACTTTCCACTAAAAAGAGCAAAATTGGCCAACTAATACATATTAAAAGGAAGATTGTTATTGCTCAAAGAATAATTTAACAAATATGTTTATATATACATAAAATGTTTACGATTACTTCCTTTGTTTAAGTACAATACAATAGAATGGTAAATTTTGTATTTTGCCATTATCATTACAACGAATTTCTAAAGTAATATTATATTTTACCAATTTCTCAACTATAAAAAGATATTTTATCCAATTAATAAACAAAAATCATGATCACTATTATTAAATAAGTTTTTTTTTGACTAGAATACATAATAACTACATTTCACTAACTTTTATTAAAAATATTGCAAAATTTGATATATATTTTGTTGCAACCAACCAATAATTGAATATTTATTCTAGGAAGTTCATTATAGCACTTATATGGCGAGGGACAAGATCTATGTAAAATTTTCAAAAACTGACCTACTGGTAATTTGATATTGACAATCTATTGTAACACAGACCCCCAGAGAGACATTTACAGAGTTGTACTGATCTATATCCAACATTCAAATAAAATTGTCGGAGAAAGTTTTGAATTTCGAATTATTAATTTGTGTACTTAAATGTTTTTACCAATTGATCAAAATACTGATTATTTTTAAAGTAAACTCCCTCATAATATAGTATTTAGAAAAATTTACCTTCACCTTTTTTCATAATTAAGACTGGCGAAAATAAAATATTTACGAATATAAAAAAAATATAAAAGTTACGAAAATAAAAATTTTCTTTTGGTGGATTTACAAGTTTTTTTATTAACCGTTCTAAGTGCGTCAATCATCAGTAAATATATATCACCATCCTAATATAATCGAATTAACAAAAACACCAATATATTTTTTTCACAATTTATTTGCATTAATACCTAACTTAAAAGATTTAGATGTAGCAACTAACTTCATGCTGTGAATATACATGTACTTCATATTGTAAATTTTATAAAAATTCACTCTCATCAATTTTTCCCAATTGCGCCTAAAGAAGTATAACTTCAAAAATAGTTTATACAGTAGAGTCTCGGTTATCCGCCATAAACGGGCCGACGGAAGGGCGGATAAGCTGGAATGGCGGATAATAGGGAGGGTAGAAAATGAAACACAAGTTTGGGGCTATTGTAATAACATTGCAATGGACTTTATTTAAGTGCAATAAAAGTGTAATTATGTACTGTATACTTTATGTATATAATAATATTAACAAGATTAAAATAAAACTAGAATCAGTTCAACATTGACTTACATTGGATATTGTAGACATAATGGTTTAGGGTGAACGAAAAAAAACTAGTGATTTTCATCTGTCTTGCTGATGTATCTCGTTGTGTTGCTGCCAAGTCTGGCCATCTCTGTAGCATCATAATATCGACAGCTCTGGCTTCCTCTTGTTGCTCGACGTATTTTATCGCAGCTTCAAAAATTTTTACTCCTTCTTTGTGTGAAACTTTTTGTGGCTCAACAGTCTCTAATTCTTCGATGTCTTCAACACCTTCACTATTAACAACCGTAACAATTTCTTCATCGGTTATTTCATATTGTTCATCCCTTGAAAACCACTCTCCAACATCACCCAAAGACGCATCCTCACATCCAGGGATACGTTTCACTAAGGGCAATATATTTTCCTGAAGTTCATCCAAAGTGTTGTCAGCAGTTCCTTCATCCTCACACAACAGCTTATCCCAGGACTTAGTAATTGTTTGTGCCCCAACCTTATCCCATGCACTTGAGATCCAGTAGGACACATCTTTCAAGTTAATGGCTTTCAATATAGGGATTAAGTCTCGGCCATCGTTCATTTCTTATATCATGGTCGATAGAAGGATTCTCCGATAGTTTCTTTTCAGCGTCTCCAAAACACCCTGGTCCATAGGTTGACAGATAGCTGTGACATTCGGAGGGAGGAACATGGCCTTTATGTCCCCAGTTTTTAGTTCACTTTCATCAGGATGAGTTGGCGCATTATCTAACAGTAAAACTGCTTTTCTTGGTAAATTATTGTCTTTTAGAAACTTCTCTGTTGATGGTACAAAATCCGAGAAGAACCAATCTTTAAAAATGTCACTGCTCATCCACGCACTTTTCTGATTGCAATATTTCACTGGTAGAGCATGTCTTGAAATTCCCTTAAATGCTCTGGGGTTCTTTGCCTTTAAAATCATTGTGAGTTCCATCTTATGGTTTGACGTGGAATTGCTACATGCTAAAATGGTTACTCGCTCTTTGCTGCGTTTATAGCCAGGAGCTGCTGATTCACTTTTAGCTGCAAGACTCTTATTGGGTAACATTTTATAATTAAGGCCTGTTTCATCGCAATTAAATATTTGATCATTTGTTAAATTTTCCGCCTTAATAAATGCTTGAAACGATTTCTTAAATGTAGCCATTCCTTGAAAGTTTGATGATAATTTCTCACCACAAATAGACAGCTGACGAATCCCGTACCGCTTCTTCCAACGGTCTAGCCAGCCGACACTTGCTGTAAAATCTGCCTCACCCTCTTGAAATTGCTTTTGGAAGTGCAATGCCTTTTCTTTTAAGATAGGCCCGGATATAGGCACTCCCTTATCCCTAAAGTGGACAAACCAAATGTACAAAGCCTCGCTAGTTTTTTCGTAATCACTTTTTTTCATGGATTTTCTGTCTTTCAAGTCGATTTCAGTGGCTCGTGAAGAACACCATTTTTCCAATTCTGATCGGTTTTTCCTAAAATCTACAACAGTACGACGACCAACACCATAGTCATCAGCCACTCTCTGCAGTGTTTCCCCTTTATCAAGCCTTTTTAATGCATTTAGTTTGTCTTGCATTGATAAGACAATCTTTTTCCTTTTTTGTTTCTCCATAACCACGATCGATTGATAGCAAAGAATAAACTCTTACTCGTAGCGTACGGGCCTCAAAACGGTTAAAGCGAACAAATAACCTTACTGTGCATGACTCACTGAAAGGAACAATAGTTGATTTGACGAAAGTGTACTAAATAGCAAATAAAGTAATAAAGTTATAAAAACAGAGTATTTATGACTGGTCTGGGGACGGGGAGGTAAATAATCTATTTTGTCTGGCAGCCTGACACCAAATTCCTAAGTGTACAGTCATTGGCGTGTAGCAGATTATTTTCAAAATTATACAAAATTAATTTTTTTTGCATAAATGGTGCGGCGGATAAAACGGAACGGCGGATAACCGAAGGGCGGATAATCGAGACTCTACTGTATTTACTTACATGTCACATGCGATGCCACAAAAAGTTACCCATTGGTTTTTTTACTATTATATGGTATACTAGCCACTTCAGAAATTCTCATTCATTTGGGATCTTTTAATTAGAGTTAACAGTTATTTTAACTCATCATCATTATCACTCTCAGACAAATTAATAATAATTTTCTTCAAGGCTGGGACATTTTTCATGTAATCTTCTTTACATGTTCTATTGCATTTTGCCAGTTTTGAACACTGACAGTTTTATATTTGAAACCATTTTTGGTCAAAAATCTTCCCAAAGTCTTTATGGAACAATCATCAACAATATGTTTTTCTTTTAATTTTGCCATGATATTGTTTAGGTTAGGCATAACTTTAGCTGCATGCATTGTCTCACTAATAGGTTCCAAGAGGTGAGGTTGAATTTTTTTAGAGCTTCCCAAATCCTTTCTTGTTGTTCTAGTTTTCGAACCTGTCTTTATTAAACAGTACACATTTGCACAAGAACTTTTTGTTAAAACCGCTGTTTGCTTAACAGCTTCATTTTTGGTAATTTTTTTTAGAAAATCCATCAAATACATCTAACACCATATTTTGCTCAGCTACTCACAAATTCTTCCTTTGCTGAGTAGTTGGCCCCACACATTCATCTGTATCGTCTAAATTATCTATTCTATATTAGTAGGTTCAGTTTCGTTAGGAACGCACATAACTTTCCCATGACCACCACATATTTTTCTTTGATAAATACTAAATATATCACAACCCTTTTTTTCAACAAACTCTGGCTGAAAGGACCACAAAATATACTGCTTGGCTAATTCTGTTATTTAAATATTATGGCAACGATCCCACACCAATTATTCTATGAAAATGTACTTATTAAGTACTTGGCCATTACCGGAAATATATAATTGTTTGTAAATTTGTATTTAGGTCAATCACAGGATTTCTCTTAATTATTTTTAAATGTTATAAACAAAGACATCATATTTTTGATAACATTTCACAAAAATATTTAATGACGATGATTTGGAATAAGTTTTACTTCTTTTTGTGTATATCAATAATTAGTCTTCATTGACGAACCCACAAAACAAAATGTCTACTCATTTTCATAACTGAAAAATATTTTATTTTGCCAATCCTAAGTTTAGAAAAAAGATGAACGCAAGTACTTTTTTAATAGTATATTGCGAGATTGCTTACTACTAAAAACTATTGTTCTGATCAATTTGTAAAAACATTTAAACAAACTAATAATTCAAAATTCAACACTGCTTGAGTAATATTTATTTAAATGAACTTTGAAAATAAGGCTATTATCGAGCACAAGTTAATTAAATCTAGCCCAAGTACTTTCGCTTAAAATAGCATCTTCAGGGGCATTTCGTCAAAATAAGAACTATCTGATACTGACAGAGAATGTAGCGTAGAGTTAATTTTAAACTGTTTGTCCTCATTTTAGTGTAGTGTTTTTGTATCTTCTTCTTCTTCAGATGCAAATCCACTAATGGATGTTAGCGATCACATTTTCCATTAACTCTCTATTTCTTGCAATATGTATCAGAGATTGTATGTCGTTAATCCCTGTCCATTGCCTTATGTTTCGGAGCCAGGACATTTTCTTGCGTCCCATTCCTCTCTTGCCTTCAATTTTAACCCTCGATTATAAGTTGGAGGAACTGGTATTTTTCATTTCGCATGATGTGGCCTAGATACGCCGTTTTCCTTTTCTTGATGGTTTCGAAAAGTTGGCGTTCTTGGTTTATTCTTTTAAGGACATCTATATTTGTGATTTTCGCTGTCCATGGTATTTTTAGGATACGGCGATAAAGCCACATTTCGAAAGCTTCCAATCTGTTTATATCTCTCGTTTGAGTGTCCAGCCTCTACGCCATATAGCAGCACTGACCATACGTAGCACTTAGTAATTTGTTTTTGTATGTAGTAATGTTTTTGTATAATTTATGTTATTTTTAATGTTTCCACATTCTAACGCTTGCCGGATAGTTCTTATTTTGACGAAATGCCCCTGAAGATGCTATTTAAGCGAAAGTACTTGGCTAATTTAATTAACTTGTGCTCGATAATAGCCTTATTTTCAAAGTTCATTTATTCAAGCATTCAACCTCATTTCATTTATTTAAATGTTGGATAAAGGTTAGTACAACTCTGTAATGTCTCTCTAGGGGTCTGTGTTACAATAGGTATCAATAGCGGATTATCAGCAGGTTGGTCTTTAAAATTTTGCATAGATATTGTCCCTCACTATACACATATGATTTGGACATGTAAGTTCAAGCTACATAAAATCAGATTGCAGTTTGAGTACAATGTTATCTGTCCTTCAATGTAATGTTATTAATGTATGAATCATGGCACCGTCATACTGAACTTTAATTAAGATTATTTTTTAACCTAGTTTTTACTCAAAAGAATCACAGTTACATTTTCTACAACTATAAGTATCATTTAAAACTATATAAACAATTCTAAAAAAATGCCAACCAAAAATGTAATATTTAGTGAAAAGTACAAAAGCCCAGTTGTCCTCTCTTGTAAAATATCAAGTACTTTAATTATTTACATTCCATTAACTCCCATCTCGTGATTAATTTGAGTTGAGACCAATTGGTTGATTGGTCTGGGGTAGTGACCTTGCCTAGGGGATGTCCATTTCAGCAGCCCTATGACGAGAAAGTAGCTATGAGCTTAGGTATTCAAAAACTATTGCAATGTTTTGAGGAATATCTTAATTTAATTAGTAATAATCTTTGGAATTTAAGGAAAGCCCTAATTTAAGGATAAGTAAATAGTAAACTTATTACTAAGGTGGTTCTGTACCTGTATTTTGAAGGAGCCGTTACCCCGAAAAAATCTCACAACTCTAAAATATAAAATTAGCATGTGATGTAGAAGAATTGTACATACGATCGAAAAAGAGAAAGTATTGCAAATGGGTGACATTGAAACCAGTAAAAAGGATTAATCTTTTAATTATAACAAATCAAAAATGTTTAAACAACTATATTTAAGCAGTTTCGTCGAAATTTATATCAATACACATCGATTCACAAGCGTTTCCACCGCTTATCTCTAGTCTTTAATTCACGCCTTACGTTTGAAAGTTATATGCCCTTCCATTTGCATTACTTTGTTAAATAAATAAATACAAGTAAAATTGAGACAATCAGAAATACGTTTTAGAGAAAATTTACTTACATCTTTCTTGTAGGGAGCTTCCAACATAGCTTCGACGTCAAGATCTTCAGCCATTTTGCTACAAAAATTAAAAATTTCACCTCAAATTTCGGTCTCAACTAAAACAACCTCTTACCTGATCGATAAATTAATAAGGAATTGTAGATTTATATTATGCAGCAATACAAAATAGACCGCACCAAAAAAATAGAAATAAACTTTCTAATCAGATCAATAGTAATTCTACAATATGGCGGCGTTTATAATGATGATCAAAATGTCGTTAATCGTTTTCGTTTTTCGTTATGTTACACAGAGGGGCGGTACTGGTGTGACGTATGACAAATAAAATCGTTTGACTTGAAGGAAGGCAAGGTGAGTAAAAGACAGGTTGCATGGTAAGTATGATATTGACAGAATGAAGTATGTCACCGTGACGTCACCCAGGGCCAGGGGTCAATTTTACGAAACAGAATATGATCAGTGGTTTGGAGAACATATTTTGTTGTTAAATATCGTTAATGTTTTTGTTTATTTTTATATATTAAGATATAATGTGTATAAAGATATCATTGAGTGTTGTTTAGTATATAACGTAAACCCAAAACTCTTAAATAAGTTTTAAGATACATTAATGTGGTTGCGTGAAGTACCTACTTAATCAATTTTATTTCTGCTGTATTAAATAGTAAAGATAACATTGGCATTAATATAGGAAAATATTTAACATCACTTAATTTAAATATTTTTTGTTGATTTAAATGACTGGTGGAAATATTTGCAGGGTAGCAATCTGCAAAAATATTTCAAAATTGTCCAAACAGTTTGGAAGGAATTTAATGTTTTTTACATTTCCTAAAAAATGTAAAAATTTAAAAGCAATGAATCAGCAAGTGTCATAGGAAGGATAAGTGGTCCTGTGTTTGTGTTAATAAAAGACATTGTAGTTTATACTTTCGCATGAAAGATTATAAACTATTCAAAAGCTAAACCATTAAACATTCAACCTAAAAGCTGAAAAAAGATGGTGTTAATTCATTGACTTTGAGTTATGATTGAGTTTTATAAAATAAAGTAAAAAAAATAACTGTATCTACCTAGTTGTAATTTTAAACCTTTAAATTTTAGTAATTTCCTGGTTATGTCTACTGCCAAATAAAGATGACGTAAAAGAAATAACTATGATATGAAAAAGTATGACCAGGAAAGAAAACATAGATATTGCTGGACATATAATTTTACAGAATGCAATACTAAAGAGGAGCAGATATGAATACTTCTACCCAACATTTATTTGCCAGAAAAACGTTTATATAATAAAAAACAGAATTAGATATATGTACTAAAAAGACAATTAAGGAACATGAAAGAAGAAAACGTAAAACTTCAACAGAAACTTCTAGAAAAAGCAGATACTGAAAATAATATTAAATCATAGATTAGAGAACTTGACACAGCTAAACTGGAAAGCGAAACTGAGTTTAGTGAAAAAGCAAAACATATTTTAAAGATTTTTTAATTCCTAATCAACTACAGATAATATTAAAAAGAAAACAAAGGCTCGCCAGCCCCAAAAATAATTATCAAGGGTTTTTAACCTAAGGTACTTTAGTACTCTAAAGTACGTTTTGCACTATATGCATTATCCCCAATTCAAAAGTATGTACTCAATATAATTTTAATTTAATTTAGTAGTAGTGTTAATCTATTACATATATTTAGTTGCAATTATATTCTATCATTTCTATAACTCTTTTGGTATATCTCACACATGTTTTAAAGATTGAATGAAACATACAGTTATTAAAATTCCAAACCTATTTTTTAATATGCATAGAATAATTATATCTTCAGTCGTTACTGTTTTCGAGTTAATTTCAATAAGTATGATTTTGAATGTAGCATTCCCAGTGACGTCATTCCCGCCATTGGATTCTTGACGCTAACTGATCTAAAGTTATTAGACAACCTGTCTATTTACTTACCTTGGATTAGATTCTCGACGCTGATTGGTCTAAAGTTACCAGACAACCTGTCTATTTACTTACCTTGGATTGGATTCTCGACGCTGATTGGTGTAAAGTTACTAGACAACCTGTCTGTTTACTTACCTTGGATTTGAATCTCGATGTTGATTGGTGTAAAGTTACCAAGCAACCTTGTCTATTTACTTACCTTGGATGCAAGGTCAGTAAATAGACAGGTTGTCTGGTAACTTTACACCAATCAGAGTCGAGAATCCAATGGCGGGAATGACGTCACTGAGAATGCTACATTCAAAATCATACTCCTTGAAATGAACTCGAAAAGCAGCAATGATTGAATTATTCTATGCATATTAAAAAAAAATAAGTTTGGAATTTTAATGACTGTATATTTCATTCAATCTTTAAAACATGTGGGAGATACCTATAGAGTTATAGAAATGACAGAATATAATTGCAACTAATTATATGTAATAGAATAACACTACTACTAAATTAAATTAAAAGTAGGTTCTTTCTTTTGTATATGTGAATAAAGCATGCAAATATACTATATTTGAATACAATTGACTTGTTTAAAATATTTTGAGTACATACTTTTGAATTTTGAATAATGCATATAGTGCAAAACGTACTTTAGAGTACTAAAGTACCTTAGGTTAAAAACCCTTGATAATTATTTTTGGTGCTGGCGAGCCTTTGTTTTCTTTTTAATATTATTTGTAGTTGATTAGGAGTTAAAAAATCTTTAAAAATATGTTTTGTTTTTTCCTCAAACTCAGTTTCGCTTTCCAGTTTAGCTGTGTCAAGTTCTCTAATCTATGATTTAATATTATTTTCAGTATCTGCTTTTTCTAGAAGTTTCTGTTGAAGATTCACGTTTTCTTCTTTCATGTTTCTTAATTCTCTTTTTAGTATATCTAATTCTGTTTTTTATTATATAAAGGTTTTTCTGGCAAATGAAAATGTTGGGTAGAAGTACCTATTCATATATGCTCCTCTTTAGTATTGTATTCTGTAAAATTATATGTCCAGCAATATCTATGTTTTCTTTCCTGGTCATACTTTTTCATATCATAGTTATTTCTTTTATGTCATCTTTATTTGGCAGTAGACGTAACGAGGAAATTACTAAAATTTAAAGGTTAAAATTACAACTAGGTATATAAAGTTATTTTTTTTTACTTTATTTTGTAAAACTCAATCACAACTCAAAGTCAATGAATTAACACCATCTTTTTTAAGCTTTTAGGTTGAATGTTTAATGGTTTATCTTTTGAATAGTTAACAAAATCTTTTATTAACACAGGGCCACTTATCCTTACTATGACACTTTGCTGATTCACTGTTTTTAAATGTTTACATTTTTTTGGAAATGTAAAAAACATTAAATTTCTTCCAAACTGTTTGGACAATTTTGAATTATTTTTGCAGATTGCTACCCTGCAAATATTTCCACCAGTCATTTAACAACAAAAAATATTTAAATTAATTTATGTTAAACATTTTTACATTTACTATATAATACAGCAGAAATAAAATCGATTAAGTAGGTATTTAACGCAACCACATTAATGTATCTTAAAACTTATTTAAGAGTTTTGGGCCTACGTTATATAATAAACAACACTCAATGATATCTATGTACACATTATATCTTAATATATAATCATAAACAAAAACATTAACGATATTTAATAACAAAATATGTTCTCCAAACCACTGATCATATTCTGTTTCGTGAAATTGATCCCCTGGGTAGACGACACGGTAACATATTTCATTCTGTCAATATCATAGTTACCATGCAACCTGTCTTTTACTAACCTTGGATTTGATGTGATTGTATAGTGGAAATTTCCCAATCAATTTTTATGGAATTGTGGATAAGCAACTTTACAGCATACAGAACATACAAAAAGACTCAGAAAAAATATGACCAAAATCACGATTCACTGACACGTGTAAATTTATCGTGACCAAAATTAAAACTTAAAAATTGATAATTTTTATTAGACTCCTACCGGTAGGCAACATATACTACACATTTAAGTATTGTATGTTGTGTGCTTTCGACTGACAGTGACAGCAAGATTTGTGATAAAAATAAATAAAATCAGCTGAATTCAGCTGAAGCATATAAGTTTATGTGAATTTCGAGAATGTTCATGTTGTGAACAGATCCTGCAGTATTGAATGTGATGTTAAAAATAGTATTGCGTAATATCCAAAGAACCAGAACCAATTACTGTTGCTTAATTTCCCGTACTATTAAACAAAACCTACATACTGGAGGTGCGTTAAAAATATCACTATTATTGTATTGGTAATGAATTAAGGTTGCATTGTACTTGACACACTTGCAATAATTGTTTATCGTTGATTTTATTCCAGCTGCTGTGATGGCCAACGACATAAAAATTGATAAAGAAGAAATTAGGAAAAAATTGACTCCTCTGCAGTATCATGTTACACAGGAGAAAGGAACTGAAAGACCCTTTACAGGTAAGTGATTTTATATGACTTCAACCAAATATAAGATGTAACTATATGTATATAGGGATATACAAGAAAATAAATAAAAGGACAGTGAATTTTTCTCATAAAATATGAATGTAGAAAATATTTCCAGCCCAGTAGGGACTTAAGGAAAAGCTGGATTGTGTATTTAGTTTGAGAAAATGAGTCTAAATTGATTTTTACTTCATTATTTGCTCCTATATTTTGCAAAATGAAGGAGTTTTATAGAAAAACAGACCACACTGCAAATTTTTGTACATTCTGTTACATTTTCTTTTAATTCTGGCGTATTGCTCAATTGTATTTCTTGTGTTTGTTAATCAGGGTGTTACAACAAAGTCTATGATGCTGGCACTTATGTATGCATAGTATGTGAACAGCCCTTATTTAGCTCGGATACCAAATATGACAGTGGCTGTGGATGGCCTGCTTTTAATGATGTATTAGACAAAGGAAAAGTGAAACTTACGCCCGATACTAGTGGAGGTAATTATCGTTGATAGTGTTTATAAAATATTATGCATTATAAGTATTTTATGTGTATAAAAAACATGTAGGACAGTTCATTATCAGAGGTGTATTGTCTTGAAAAATTTTTAATGTATGGTCTGATAAATGGTGTAAAAATATACAGTTTACACTTTTTAGTGCCATTTTAATATATTTTATCATTTATTTAAAATTCAAGCTTAATTTTCCATGAATTTAGATGCCGGGAGTCAAAATATTAGAACATATATATATTTGTAAATGTTATTAAATTATATCAATATCATTACTATTGTATTTTACGCATAAAATATTTAAAATGTAATTTTGTTCATTTGTCAGAATATATTATAAAAGAAATAACCGCAAAAGACAAGTTTTCTGTCGAATTGGATGGTGAACTAACATGATGTTGGCCGAACACATAACCTCAATATTATGCTATATTTTGACAATTTATAAAGCGGGAATATTTCTTAATTATGTGGATAAATATTGTATTTTATAATTCACAAATAATTCAAAGAACATACGATGAATAAACCAACTAGAGCAAAAGTTAAAAGTCCGGTCAAAAACAATTTGAAAATTTCGCAATTTTTCTTCAAAGATAGAACAAATTTAAAGGCAAATAGCACCAAAGATGAAAAATGTGAGCAAAGTAGTAATCTGGCAATAATAGAAGATGCCAAAAGTAATAGAGCAGGAAAAACAGTAAGTAACAACAATGGCTCTACACAATCAATTAGTACAGTTCATAATAACAGAAAAAGAAAGTCAAGTGAAGATGAAGTTGATAAAGAGTGTAAAAAACTCCACCAGGATGAAGAAATAAGTTATTTTAAAGACCATCATGTAGATGAATCATTAGATGTTACAAATTGTTCTATTTTAAACCAAGAACCAAAAGATAAACTTAGTTCACCTGAAAAATTGATAAAAGTGAAGAGGTAAGTTAATTGTCTAAGTGTATTTCCCAATTTGATATTATATATCATCTACAATTGATTTTTACTACTTTATTGTATGGATTAGTGTGCAAGATAACTCTTGGAGTCAATAAAATCGTCAAATGAGTTACTGTAAAATAATATGTTCAAAAGTTAAGGAAAAGTAAAAACACTCTAGTTGTAATAAATGTTTCAATTTTTGCTCATCAACAATATATTATCATTTTGTTTTGAATATCTGTGTTTTCGATTATATATACTTGCTTTTCGCTTGTGTTTATGCATTCTTGGAATAGTTGTTGAAGACATTTGTACAATTTGTTCGTTCTATACTTAAAAAACTCTCTTGGTATATCTCCTGGTCCGGGTGCTAGTAGTAAGTAGTTGTAGATTAAACAGAAGTTTATTGCATGCGGCAGCTAAAAAGGGTATTTATTTATAGCCACGGCCAGACCAAAAACAAAAAAAAAAACACGCTTTTCGATCTTATTTTCTCTTGTTATAACCAAAGTTGCCTCGTTGTAGAGGGCTATAGTTCAATAGAAATTTCACGGGACATCTAATGTACCTCATTATAAGCGAAACCTCGTAATAACTGTGTTCATTATAGAGGGAGTATGCTATAATTGGTAGTGAAAATGGTAAAATATCCATGTAATATTTGATTCTTGTAGTATTTTTCTAAAAGATACTTTATTTTATGAATAGTCCGAGTGATTTTCTATGTATATATGTTATAATATTACAGTAGATGGCATGATTTATGGGCTTTACTCTCGTCCTACTGGTTTTTTATGCTTTTAGCAGAAGTTAATGTTTTTTCTATACTCTGTTTGATCTCATTTTGAGCCCAGTTTTCATGACAGCTGATAACTCTCCTTAGTAAATGATATATAATATTAAAAAGAGTCTTCGATAGTATGTATTTCAAGTGAAAACCATACAATATTGTTCTGGACAAGACACATAATATAGCAGTTTTATGAGAGCAATAATGTAAACATTTGCTTGCAATATGTACAACAATTTTTTCACAAGTAGTAAATGAGGCTATTTTTACTTTTATAGTCCAATGAAGCAAAAGATTGAGAAAGAAAACAAAACCCAACTTGTATCACCAGTTAAAAAACAACTTACAGAAATGGATAGTTTTCCTGACATTTGCCAAGTCGATTTTGATGATTGGGAAGAAAATAATGTGATAGAGCCAGAAAGTTCTTATTTAGACTTAAGTCAGCCATGTCATTGTAAAATAACGAAAATAACATCATTAGTCCATACAATTGTACTAAATTTGTTATCTACAAAAGAAAGTAAAGAAGGTATTTGTGAAATACATGGTATTTGGACTTACACTAACTTATCTATTGGTGACACAATATATATCACTTGTGTCAAAATTAACAACACTTGGATAGTTAATAATGACTGTGGTTTAGTAGTGTTTGAGCCAGATTTACTGGTGTCTTCGACATCTGTGGTAGGTTCCTTATGGTGTAAAAGACGAAATGTATTAGCTGAAAGATTCAGAGGTTTCGACAGCACAAATCGATATATGATTCTTGGAACTTTAATCCACAGCACCCTACAACATGCCTTAAAATACAACATTTGTGAGACAGAAAAACTGGAAGGATTAGTTAAAAAATTTATGTCAAAAAGTCGTGTTGTTAAAAACCTTTATGAGTGCGATGTATCACCTGAATGGATCAACGATGAAGTTGTCAAATATATACCAAGGATACAAGAATTCATGAACGTCTATGTGAACAAAGCAAACAGTAGATTACAAGTAAAAGACAACTGGCGAGGGAAGATAGACGACATAGAGGATGTGGAAGAAAATATTTGGTGTCCAGAACTGGGTATAAAAGGAAAAATCGACGTAACTGTTCAAGTAAACAATAAAGCGATGCCGCTGGAGCTCAAAACAGGTAAAACGTCGGTATCTTTGGAGCATAGAGGTCAAGTAATGTTGTATCTCATGATGATGAACAAAATTGGTTACAATGCAACTTCCGGATTGCTTCTTTATATTAAAGAAGGTGCAATAAAAGAGGTATCACATACGAAAAAGGAAGAAAGAGATTTGATATATTTAAGAAATGAGTTAGTGTACTACCTAACACGATCTGTTACTGAAGCCGGAAATATTTTGATACCTCCCAGTTTGCCTGAACCTATAAATCACAAGAGCTGTACCAATTGCCCATATAGCGCCATCTGTACTGTCTATGCGCACTTCAATAACGAAAACATTTCTTCTAAGCCAACTTTAAAAAGTATCCAAGAAGATATTTTACAAAACCTTGAGCAATCTCATATAGATTACTTCATGAAGTGGACTAGCTTACTCGTGATCGAATCAGAGTGTAATACAGGTACGAAAGATATCAAAGAAATCTATCTAGTGCCTTCGAGTGATAGAGAAAAGAAAGGTAGGTGTATTTCGAATCTAAGGATATCGAAAGTTATTGATGTTGTCGATGAATTGTATTTTGAGCATTATTTCGAAAAAATAGTCCCAGATAGTTCAAGAAACTTTACAACTAGTGGTTTAACGGTCGGTGGTTATGTTGTTGTTAGTACCGATAAGAGACATGCTGTTGCGGCAGGTTTTGTTAACGATATTACATCGACGTCTATATCGGTCACTTTAGAACGAAATTTAACTCTCAAGTTCCAAAACCAAACGTTTTGCTTAGACAGCTACGATTCCGGAAGCCTACAATCATTTAATTTGAGCAGCTTGGCTCTGCTATTAGAACCAACTCCGAGAGCAGACACTCTAAGGAAAATAATAGTTGACAAGCAGCGTCCTACATTTCGAACGACATTGCCTAAAGTTGTTGGTACAACTGGTAAAGCCATACTAAAAAGACTGAATAGAGTACAACAAAGAGCCGTGTTGAAAGCCATAACTGCCAATGAATATTTTTTAATAAAAGGGATGCCTGGTACTGGAAAAACTGCTACTATTGTAGCCTTGATACAGTTATTGTATGAACTAGGTAAGACAATTCTTATTACTAGTCATACAAATTCAGCTGTTGATAATGTTTGCCTTAAGTTGTTGGAGCATGGTGTCAAATTTATTAGATTGGGATCAGAGTCGAAGATTCACAAAGATTTGCACGAATATTCAGAGCATAATCTTACGAAAAATTGTACTACGTCTAGTGACTATGAAACTGTTTATAATAGTGCTCAAGTTTTAGCTGTAACTTGTTTTGCTTCTGGGCATCCAGTGTTAACCAAACGTTGCTTAGATATATGTATAGTAGATGAAAGTACCCAAGTACTACAACCATCTGTGATAAGACCATTGTATGCCTGTAAAACTTTTATACTAATAGGCGACAATGATCAGTTGCCAGCGGTTATTAAAAGCAGCAAAGCTAAAGATTTAGGTATGTCTGAAAGTTTGTTCGAAAGACTCTATGTAACAGATGCTGCTACATCCTTAAACATTAATTACAGAATGAACAAAACTATAACAGCTTTAGCTAATAATCTAACGTATAACGGCGAGCTTCAAGTTGGCAATGACGTTATTGAAAACGCTACAATAACTTTCCCAAATAAACAAATTTTAATTGACTTATATAGTTCTGATAGTTGGATATTGAAAGCGCTAGATGACTCACTAGATAGTGCTGTACAGTTTCTTGATACAGGCCCCGTGTGGAGTCTAAAACAAGACGTTGACTGGAAAATACACAAAAGTTTTGCACGTTCAGCAAGCACAGACGACACTAGTTCTAAAGTAAACATCCATGAAGCAGCTGTTATTTTCAAACTCGTCAAAGCTTTGATCAAAGCTGGCCTTCCAGCCAAAGATATAGGTGTTATAGCAAGTTATCGGCACCAAGTTGAGCAATTGTCCACCATCCTTAAGACTGACTATATAGACATCAACACTGTCGACCAGTTTCAAGGTAAAGACAAAAGTGTTATCATGTATTCGTGTGGTAATTCCAAAAATACCGATTCCTTCAAGACGCCCAAAAAAGACGACATTTTAGAAGATAAAAGAAGACTGACTGTTGCTATTACTAGAGCGAAACACAAACTTGTCATTGTCGGTGATGTTAAGACTCTCATGGTGTATTCTACGTTTAAAAAACTTTTGTCCAATTTTAGTAAAAACGTTATCAAACTGTATGAGTCTAAAAACTTCTCTTGGGACCAATGTTTACTTTTAAATGAGTCCTAAGTTATTGTTTTATTAAAAAAAAAATCAGGGTTTTTATTTGTTTTGTTGTAAATTTAAGGTAATAAAGTGTATATTCTGACAACTGAACGTTTTTTTTATAGTAATAGTATTTTAGTAAATTGCAACGTTTGATAGTTTCTTTCAAAATTGTTTAGTGAAAGTTTTTCATTCGGTTGTTGTATTAAACGTGTGTCATATAGATAATTATGGTTTTTCGCTAATATTGGGAAAATTTGATATAGTCCTTTTCCATCATATTGATAGCACATTATGTATGCAAATCCTCAACAGGTCAAAAAACCATAGGCGTCACCCTATACTTGTTTTGAAATAAATAAAAAAAATTAATATTTTAAGATGCCGTCAATAATTTATTATCTTTTAAAAAATCTTCTGTAAAATAAGTGTCCACTAATCTCACTATACCTTTTTTGTGCGTAAAAAACGTCGGTATATATGCCACACGATTATTCTTAACTATACAAGGGTGATTAACGAGAGAATTCAATGTTTCACGAAATAAATTAATGTAAACAGTAATTTAAAGGTGATTATTGTTTTCTATACAAGTTATAGCCTGACACAAAAAGATTACCTTCTTTGAACGATTACCTGGAATTACTGATAAGGCTTCACTAATGATAGTTTAAGTAGTTTTTATGCCACATTACAGCTTATGCCAATAATATAAATTAGAAATTGTTTGCATCTTCCATTTAGTTTGTAGATGTACATTGTTCATGTCGTACCTACCTACGTTTTTGGTGTCGATATTTTGTTATTCGCACTTAAAAATGACGTCGACAACAGGTTTTATCCCGGTTAAGTGTAGTTTTAAAGGTGCCTTCAGTCTAAGAGAGAAAAATGTAATATTAAATGTACTCGATGCACTTGTACATCAACGCCCTTTAAGTAATGTTCGTGAAATCGTTAACATGTGTTCAAATATGACAGGGGTTGGAGAAGCAACAATTTATAGATTCCTAAAAGAAAGAAAAGGAGGAACTGTTTCCTCTTCCAAGAAGAGTGGAGGGAGTAAACCCTTGGAAATTGAAGAAATACATAAAAACATGATAAGACGCAGCGTCCACTCATTTTATTTTTTTTTTTTTTAACAAAGAATTTCCAACATTGGACAAAATCCAAACATTAATTAGAGAAAACGAAGAGTTACCAATCATAAGCAACAAGAAATTATGGTGGGCTATTGAGAGAGATGAGATTTCGTTGGCAAAAGAATAGAAGAAAATCCGTTTTAATTGAAAAAGATTACATTGTATGTTGGAGACGAGATTATCTAAGGACTATTAAAAAGTACAGAGAAGAAGGGAAAACAATTTTTTATTTGGACGAGACTTGGCTAAATGAAGGTCATACTGTACCATATCTATGGGTTGATACAAATGTGAAAAGTTCCCGTCAGGCATTCGTCGAAGGTGTATCTACTGGAATAAACAATATTCCCGTTGGAAAAGAACGCATACTCATAATAACCCATATTGGAAACGAATACGGTTTTGTCAATGGTGGATTATTAAGTTTTGCCTCAAAATCAACCAAAGACTACCACGAGCAAATGACTGCTG
Source organism: Diabrotica balteata (assembly GCA_918026665.1). Lineage (NCBI taxonomy): Eukaryota > Metazoa > Arthropoda > Insecta > Coleoptera > Chrysomelidae > Diabrotica > Diabrotica balteata. The sequence goes on from OU898284.1 coordinate 1,196,175, forward strand.
ACGTTTTTGAAGAATATTTTGAGCAAATGTTGGATTTAATTCCAAAAAATTCTGTCATAGTCTTGGATAATGCTAGTTACCATTCAAGACTAGCAGAACAATTGCCAATAACGGCATGGAAAAAAGGAGAGATAATCGAATGGTTGGATAAACACGCAATTGAGTACAAGGAGAATTCAACAAAAAAGGAATTATTACCTATTTTAAGGCAACATAAAGCAGCTTATAAAAAATATATAATTGATGAAATGGCATTAAACCGTGATGTAATTATTTTACGTTTACCCCCATACCACTGTGATCTGAATCCGATAGAAAATATACAGTCTCAAGTAAAGAGTGAAGTCGGACGCAACAACAAAACTTTTAAATTAGAAGACTTAAAACAATTATTAGAACATTCCTGATCAAAAGTAACTTCAGAAAATTGGAAAAATGCTGTTAGTCATGCTCACAAGGAAGAAAATAAAATGTGGCATTTGGATAATATGACTGATGCAATGCTGAAACCGGTAATAATTAACATTGGAGTTGCAAGATTCGTTAGATTTGGAAGAAAGCAGTGAATCTGAAATGGAATTTGATTAAATAATATTCATTTTTTTACAAATACAAATTTTACAAAATAAACATCTTACATTTATTGTAAATTCATTAGTACCTGTTAATCTCCATCATTCCGACACTGGCAACTTTATTTAGGGATTAGTAACCCTCAAAACTATTGTATTCTATTCTGCTTCAACCTTTATACCTGGTGGTCATACTCAATTTAAAATTGTTTTCCTATATACTTCTGTAAACTTGTTGACAAATATCTGTTTTTCATTGAGTCACCCGTATGAACAGTTTAGGGATTTGCATACATAATGTACTATCAATATGATGGAAATGGACTATAGTTTTGTATATATAGTATAATTCATTTCAACGTTCTTAACGGCAATCACATACGAAATTAAGAAACATAAAGGCTTTCTTAATCAGTGTTTTTTTTTCGATTATACCTATACAAGAGTTGTCTTAAAGTACCTAAGTAGACTTAAAGTACTTAATTGCTTTTCAAAATATGTCCCACCAAGTTGGATACACTATTGCATACATTCAAACCAATTGGTGAAACAGTTCATCATTAGAAACAATTCATCATTCAACAGTTCGTCATTATTTTCTATGTATGTGTTTAGTAGTCTTCCGTTTCTGTTCGTAGCTCTGCCGTTCCAGTTTGGAGATCTTGCCTTTAGGTCTCCTATTATGATTTAGGGTTCGTCGTTTAGGAACGTATTTAACAACACTTAAACTGTTAACTTATTCTTTTTCTTCTTCCTTTGCCCTATCCGTTTCGGACGTTGGCTATTAACAAGGCTATTTTGACTTGTTTTTCATATTGTTAAACGCGTTTCACGCTTTTTCAATTCGTGATCTTATTTCTGTTAATTGGTCCCATTTTGTGTTGACTGTGGTTCCAAGGTATGTGTATGTCTCCACTTGTTCTATTTTTCGGTTGTTTAATGTCAATTGTATCGGAGGTTGTTGTGTTCTGATGATGAACATGCATTTAGTTTTGGTTGTATTGAGTTCTAAACCATATTCTTGACTTGCTGTGTGTATGCTTTTCATGAGTCTTTGAAGCTCGTTGCGGTCATTTGCGATAATAACTGTGTCGTCAGCATATCTAATATTATTGATTACCTCTCCGTTTACTTTGATACCCTCCGAAACTTCTCCCAGTGCTTCTCTGAAGATTTGTTCAGAGTATATATTGAACAGGAGCGGCGACAGGACGCATCCCTGTCGTACACCCTTTTTAATATCTATCTTCTCACTGTGTAAGTTGCCCATCTTTATCTCAGCACTTTGGTTAACTTATATATTTTGCAATTATATTTTTTGTTTTTCTAACCATTTCTATAGAATTTAAGTCCAGATGGTACGCTGGGGGTTAAATACATATGTATCTCAACTAACACTAACCCATAGTTGTTATCACCACTAACACTGTTTCCCCGTTGCCAATAATAGCATGTTTTTTAATGAAAATAGCTTAAAAATCATCGGTAGTAAAAATATTATAAAATTTTCAATATTTTCACATTAAATCGAAGCCATCAAACGTTGCTTAGTATAGTTTTCCTTATTCCTAATCTCCCTAATAAGTGTGTTGTGTTTCGTATGCTAAAAAGCCACTAACACATTACAAGCTTCGCTAAATTTTGTTTATTTCCACGAACAAAGTAGATATAACTATCAAACAAAAGAATTTAGTAGTTTTTTCTGAGATTATGACATTGACCTAATATAAGCAACTAGTCGTTATATTGTTTGTCTATCAATGTCTGAAATAATGCCAGATATGAGCCAATAGCGTAATATGCTACATTATAGTGAAGCTGTGTCGTATTTTTTGAGCTCCTCTTAGTTTATTTTAGATACAAACGATATAAAAATGTAATTAGTCTACCAGTTAAGACAGTAATAATAAACGAAAACTGCACAGTTTCTTAAAATCTGTAACTTTATTAAGGCTGCCATAGCGTGAAGATTGAAATCATATCAAGTGGCTTTTAAACTCCTTCAAAAATGTCAAAACAATTGGAATTATAAGAAAAATTGAGCTAACCTACCTTTTAATGGTTCTAAGTTTAGAGTCGCCTTTCACACTATTAAAAACAACAAAGGTTTTGCTAGTAATGACCTGTTTATGGATCAAATCAATAAAGGAGATCTCACACATCTTATGGAAAATGTCAATGCTCAAACTCAATAAAATTTACATGAAATTACAATCATTTCATATTATTGCGCCAACTCTGAATTTTGATTAATAACGGTGTAAATTGTAATTAAAGTTTTATTTATTTAATGCACGGGATAACCCCAATATCAGTTTAAATTACAATTAGCCCAGTCTGGTTAAAAAAAGGTCGAAAAATGTTTCGCAGATATCTGAAGCTTTTAAGACATTTTTTTTAACCTATTCTCTATCCTTCCATTGTTGGATATAGGTCTCCCCCAGTTCTCTCCATCTTGAGCTGTTCTCTGCCATGTGGGACCTCCTTGTTTCCTAATGTCATCTTTCCACCTCATCTGTGGTCTGCCTCTTGATCTCTTTGCATTGTATGGACGCCACTTTCCGATGGCATTGTTCCATCGTCCGTCTTGGAGACGTTCATTGTGTCCAGCCCATGGACACAAGACATGCCCATGGCGTTTAAGACATGTTTATGTAAAATATAAGAGACAAAGCTTATATACAAAAAATCAAATTGTCATCATAAATTATTGTTTAGAAAAAAAACGCAAGGTAAACATACGAGTACTTTTTCATCTATTCGCCATCTAGTAACCCCCACCTATGTGTTAAAAGCTTCAGATATCTGCGAAAAATATTGCAGTGAAAGCGATGATTTTTACATAAGAAGGCTGGGCTATTAAGAGAAAAGGAGAAATGTATCGATTTATTCATACAACTGTATTTTGCCAAGTAAATTCCAGATCTTTGCTTTAATCTGTGCCTTCTAAGAAATGCAAGGCAAAACACACGTTGTTAAAGATGTAAAGAGAGAAAATAAGGGATCTAAAAGTACTATGGGGAATCTAAGTTACATCTTTAGATACCCCATTTTCTCTCTTTACGTCTTTAGTAACGTCCGCTTTGCCTTGTAATTTTTAGAAGCCGCAGTTTAAAGCAAAAATCTGGATTTTGGTTTCTTCAATAAAAATCTTCTGATTTCTACTTTCGTGTTTCATTTTTTTATCTAATTAAATGCAACAACGCTTGGAAATTATTGAAATTCAATCAATACGCCAAATATAACAGAAATATGTACATAATGTTCGTGGAAATACCTCATTGGGTGTGTTAGTAGTCTATATAAAATGGGAAAAGCTAATTGTGACTGTTTTCTTCTCCTTCCTCTCCCTTCTTTCTACCTCACACTACATCATACAATTTAATTTCGATACTTTTATGTTTTTCTTTATTTCGCATCTCATACCGTTTTCCTTGGTTTATTCTTCACGCTTTTATTTTGTACATATCATGGTTTTTTGTTTTCATTTGTTTTATCACATCAAATCACACACCACACGGTCCTAATCCCGTCCCCGAACCACCCTCACCCTTCGAAAAAGTAGTAGGTGCAAACCTTTTACTCCTCATATCCCAACCAGGACGAATCAGAACCGAGGTGACCTGCGCCGAGTGCGGCTCGCACTTGGGACACGTCTTCGGAGATGGCCCTCCGCCGACCAAGAAGCGATTCTGCATCAATTCCGCCTCATTGAACTTCATACCAAACGAGAAGAAAGACCAAAGCTGAAGATTATTTATTTTAAAATGCTAACTCTATTTTAAGCAATTTTTGAACTTAACTATTTTGTGACAAGTCTTAAATAAATTTTATGTAAGATTAAACATTTTTCTTTTGTTAATATGTAAAATAGAGATGTTTTTACTTGATTGCTGTCGATTTTTTGCTTATTTTACCTTTTTGTGCTCCCTGGAAATTACATTTTGGACAAATAGACCGGACTAATTAAAAAATAAACAGCCTTTTTCGTGACACTCATTGCTAAAGATATATGTCAAATGCTTTTGCTGAAGATTAAACGTTGAAAAGATTTGGCAGATTCGCAACAAAATATTCCTCGACGTCAAGAGACCACCACTTGCAAGTAAAGAGAACCCACCTTCTGGAGAGATAGATTTTCGACCAGCAACCTCTGCATCCAACGCTTCAGTTCCTATGTTTTTCAATGACCACAGACAAAATATTACTGTAGGATCTGGGGATCCAAACTCTACATTCGTTCTAATCTCTCAAGACTCACCAAAACCAAGTACTTTAACATTGCATCCCAATCCACTGACTTATTTCAGTACTTCATGTGATTTAATCAGCAACTCCAAAGGCAAGGGGCACTATACTTTTGCTGTAAGCTCACAGGATATTATTCCAATCCCTAAAGCAAATATCAAACGAGAAAATAAGCGAAAAAGAGGAACAGCTGCAGTTTTGACCTCAAGCCCTTTCAAGATGGAACTAGTAGCCGCAAAAGCAAAAAAGAAGGAAAGGAAAGGCTTAAGAAAATGAAGCTGGAACTGAAAAAAAGAAAGCAGAGTAACAAGAGAAATGAAGGAAGCAAAGAAAAATTTAAAGGAAAGCAGAAAACGAAATCAAAGTCAGCGAAGCGTGCTTTATTTAATGACTCCAACAGTGACGTGAGTGATGCTGATTGCCTTTTCTACGGGAACTTATGTTCCAAACCAAAAAGACAATGACTCTATTTGTGACAAATAAAATGAATTTAATTCTATAGCAGACAATATTCTGAGAATTTCGAAAATGTTTATACATATTCAAATGATGTAGATGATGCATATAGAGCTTTTTTGAACTCTGTCTCCTATCATATTGATACAACATGTCCTTTAATATCAAAACGCATAACTTTTAATAGCAACAGAAAATGGATCAATACTGAAAGTCTTCAGATTAGTAAAAAGCTGAAAGATTTATTTTGGCTAGCAAATGTTAGTTGTAATCCAGATTTAATGTATAAATATAAAATACAAAAGGCCAACTTTATCCGTAAGGTAAAGGATATAAAAAAAAGCTTCATATCAAAGTTATTTACATAATCAAAATAATAATAAAAGAAGGAAGGAGATATGGAAAACTGTGAATCGTCAAACTGGTAAAAATAAAAACAATTTTGAGTGGAGTATTACTGATAATAAATTATTGGTACATCCAGAACACATGGCAAACAAATTTGGTGAGTATTTTTGAACATCAGTCAAACACACATTATTAAAAACATTTGAATAACTATACCTTTAACGATTTCACAACTATGACAATTAATAACACATTATTTTTTCGTCAAATCCCCACTAAAATAATTAAATACATTTCTTCATATATATCTCCTGTTCTGTCTCACATCATCAACCTATCTGTCAAGGATGGCAAGTTTCCAAGTGACCTTAAAACGGGAGTAGTTAGTCCAATTTTTAAAAAGGGAGATCCATGTTTGGTTGATAATTACAGGCCAATCACGGTTACAAGTGTACTCTCTAAGATTATCGAAAAGTGTATTTACAGTAAAATGTTAAATTTTCTGAATAAATATGATATCTTGAATAAATGCCAGCGTGGGTTTCTTCCTAATAAATGTACAGAGAGTGCTTCTATTTCATTATTTAATTATATCCACGCTGCTTTGGATCGAAAAAGTTATGTGGGTGCACTCTTTTTTAACTTAACTAAGGCTTTTGACTCTATTGACATTGAAATTTTACTGCATAAATAAGAAGCCCTTGGTTTGCGGGGTCATTTCTTGAACTGGTTAAGGTCATACTTACAACATCGTAAATTCCTAGTAAAAGTCGATAATAAGAAGTCATCTGATTTAATCTTGATCAAGGTGTACCGCAAGGCTCCGTATTGGGACCCTTAATATTTCTTTTATATGTCAATGATTTGATACATTTTTTAACTGCAGACCACACAGTTCTTTATGCAGATGATTCAACAATTGTAGTTGACGAGTCAACTGAAGTCGAACTTATATCAAAAATGAACTTAGTAGCACAGGAATTTACAACCTGGTGTAAAAGGAACTCTTTAATGGTAAATGCAAAGAAAACTATTTGTATGCAATTCTACTCGCGCTGTAAGCCACCCCATGGTTACAAAATCACAGTTAGTTCTGAGGAAATACCTTTTAGTGATACAACATTATTTCTTGGTAGCATTTTAGAAAGAAATATGGCATGGGATGAAAATGTCACTAAAGTCTGCAAAACAATGAATAAGGGTCACTATGCGATACTTCAGTTGAAAACTCAACACCAATCAATTCATAAGTGTGCATTGTTATGCATTGGTTTATTCATATATGGCCTATAATGTTGTCTTGTGAGGAAACTCTTCTAGAGTTTTTATAACTCAAAAGAGAATTCTTAGATTAATATTCAATATTGATAATAGACATCATGTCGTAAATATTTTATTGAACACAGGCTGTTGACTTTTCATGCTTTATATATTTATAAGTGTATTATTACAATTAATATAAGAAATGAAAATAATATTCAAAACTAAATTAAAAGCATGCTTGATCCAAATATGTGTTTACAACCTATGATTATTTTGACTTAATAAAAGACTACAGGGAATGAGGACCGACGGGTTCAGATACGCTCTATATTGCATATCTTTTTTTATTTTTATATTAATCTATATTTTATTGATTTTGTTTTATGTAATTGTCCTATATTCCAATATGATCTGATGGGATTAATAAAGAATATTCTATTCTATATTATTTCGTTATCAGTATCACAGATTTAATACCACAGGAAGTTAAATGTTTTATTGCAATGACGTATAATGATATATAATCTAAAAAAATCCCGTTCTTATATTTAGAAAGGGAATTTCCCAGACAGAATTATTTTGGTTGAACACTGCTGAAGGACATTTGAAAAAAAAAACCTCAGGAGATAGGTAAGAACTCTGATAACAATTTCCTGTTACAGTTAATTTCATATTATATTTATAATCAAATAATGGTATAATTTGTAATGGCTCTTATCTGATAGTCGTATTATAAATAGAGTAATCTTAAAAACAAGTGAAATGTATGTTCGAACAGCTGATTATCATGAAAGTATCGAGTCAGTTAATAAGGTCGTCAACATAATCATCTAGTTAGAATGTCAGTTTGTTCGTACTCTGTTTTTCACATCATATATCCACGCTTCTAGCTGGATTTATTACATCTGTTTTATTCTATTGCCTCATGCCCAGTTCTACTTTAGTTTAGCAATTTGTCCGATGATGAGCATATTTGAATTGTTTGGCGTATTTCCTTGTTTTATTCTGTCCCTAATAAAATACCTCTATATTTCCATAAAGCACAGGGTGCTGTTGTCTTTAAAAACCAAACTGGCTAACAGTATTAAAAAATGGTAAATCTGGCAACGTTGCAAACATTACATTTAAAATATTGTATTGCAAAATATGTGTATCTTTGTAAATTAAAAATGAAAAGGAAAACGGATTATAGACGCCATTCAGCTACTAAGATAACTCATTAGAGTTATATAATATACTAATTATAATAACAAATCGCAAAACAAACGAACAAGTTTTCGAACAACTAGGAAAACAATGCGAAGTTTTAAATTCCATAAAAATCAGGAAATTGGAATACTTGGGCCACATCATGAGAGGTGAAAAATACGAACTACTAAGGAATATAATGCAGGGTAAAATCAAAGGTAGAAGAAGCATAGGAAGACGTAAAATCTCGTGGCTACGCAATCTCCGTGAATGGTTTGGATGCAGTTCAATTGAACTATTCAGGCGCGTAACCAATAAAATTATAATTATAGCTATTCTGTCTACCTCCTCACAGCAAACAATGCTCGGGTTCTTACACCCGTACCATGACAAAAATTTTTTTCAATTTTTTAACGTGTTTGTGAAGTCCAGTGTCGGCTTTTTATATGTTTTAAGAATTTCAACAACTAAAAAAATTCATAATTTTGAAATTTAAGGAAATGAGATCTCTCCTTTGTAGTGGTATTTAAAAAATTGACCATAGCTCTGATGATGGCTTTGTAAAGCCGAAAGCGCTCAGCTAGTAATTGCCTAAAATATACACACTTCAAAAATACTTTTTTGCATTTTCTTTCGACTTGAAAAATTATAATTGCCAGAATGATTTCCAATCTCCGATAGGAGTGGAACTTGAAGAAGAAAAATATACTAACACAAGTGCATAGAAACATAACTCAGGAAGCCTTTGAGTCTTTAAATCGATACCAACTTACTCGAAATGCAAAACATTTATACACCAACAAAACTGATTAGAGTAGCGAAAATATCAATTGTCTACTCCTTAGACAAGGAAAGAGAGGGGAAGTGTAATTGTATTGAATTGACTGATAAACCTAAACCGTCACCAGAAGGGTTGCCAGCTCATATTTTATTTCTTCGTAGATTGAGAATAATGGATGTATATCAACAGATTTTTTTTTATTTATGATTGAACACTGATGTAATGATCACTTTTTGAACATGATTTTATTATTACTTACATATTTTCTAGTAGATCAATATAGTGTTTCAGTAGATCTACTGAAAAATCAGTAGACCTGGCAACCCTGGAGAAACATAACGGTTACATCGAAATTGGACTCACTTTGCGAAGGTTTATTAAATGAGCGTTTTCTGTTCAACTCTTTTTTCCTTGTCTAAGGTTTACTCTGGAGCAGAAGCTATAAAAGACGGGAGAAATACAGAAAATATAATAATAGAAGTAGGAATTCGACAAAGTGACAACAAGTCGACTACACTTTTTAACATAGTACTGGACGGAGCTCCCCACACAGCAGAACAACTAGTTGAGCAACTAACATTAAAAGAAACGATAAACGTCATAAAATATCTAAAAAATAACAAGGCACCTGGCACAGATGGAATAACTGCAGAACTGATAAAGAATGGTGGACATGCGCTATGGAGGCGTATCCATACACTAATCGACCGCATATGGACACTAGAAGTCTTCCCAGAAGATTGGAAAATAGGAATCATACTTCCTATGTACAAAGGGGAAGACAAACGACTCTGCAAAAATTATAGGGGCATAACAGTTTTACACGCTGTTAGAGGACAGAATTAGCAATACTCAATTTGGGTTTATGAGTGGCTTGGGTACAAGAGAAGCCTTGTTTAGTATACAGGTGCTAGTACAGAGATATAAATCAAAATGTGTACATTTGTGCAATCGATTTTGAAAAAGCTTTTTGACAAAGTCCGACATAAATATTGGAAACAGCTGGATTGGACGATAAAGATCTACAAATAATTACAAATCTATACTGGCATCAAGTGGCAAGAATAAAGGTTGAACAAGAACTGTCGGATGAAATAAATATAAAAAGAGGAGTGAGACAAGGCTGTATATTGTCGCCTTTACTTTTTAACTTATATTCGGAGGAAATATTTAAGGAAGCCTTAATGGAGACAACCGAAGGTATTATTGTGAATGGAGTAACCGTCAACAATATTAGATATGTCGACGATACCTTAGTCCTTGCCAATTGCGGAGAAGACCTTCAAAATCTAATGAACAAAATAAAACAGACTTGTGATCAGTATGGATTAAAACTCAACGTTAAGAAAACTAAATATATGATAGTTAGCAAACAAAATTATATACAGGATGACGGTATAAAAGTCGGAGATGCCACACTGGACATAGTAGAAAAACTCGTGTATCTCGGCAGTAATATCAATGAGAGCTGGGATCCAACCGCAGAAATTAAAAGCCGAATAGAACCAGCCCGAGCTGCCTTTGTAAAAATGAGATACTTTGCAGTCACAATCTTAGCATTGACCTTAGAGTTCGTATGACATCTTGCTACATCTTTCCTGTCCTGCTGTATGGAGTGGAAGCGTGGACTCTAACTGAGGCTATGCTTAAACGCTTGACAGCCTTTGAGATGTGGGTATACAGACGACTACTGAAAATAAGCTGGGTTGACAGAGTTAGAAATGAGGAGGTCCTTCGACGGCTGAGCCAAACAACACAACTGGTCAATATAATAAAGAAACGCAAGCTGGAATACTTCGGTTACATTATGAGACACCCTGAAAAAATATGATCTTTTACATCTGATCATTCAGGGAAAGATCCAAGGTAATCGTGGTCCTGCTAGACGAAGAACATCATGGCTGAAAAATCTAAGGCAATGGTATGGAAAATCAACTACATCGTTATTTAGAGCTGCTGTCAATAAAGTCACGATAGCAAATATGGTAGCCAACATGATATCCAACGATCGATAACGGTCATGGAACTAGAAGAACAGTTTTAAATGTCGTCTACAAGATATCAGGAATTATATACAGCCGATACAGGAATACCAATGTGGCTTCAAACCAAAGAGGTCAACTATAGACCAAATACATATGTTAAGAGGTATACATGAAAAATGTGTTGAGTATAACATATATACCTTTTTACAACTTGTATATCGATTTCAAACAGGCGTTTGATGGAGTAGATCCACAAAAGATGTTAAAGCAACTATCTATGTTAGGGATACCCAATAAGTTGGTTAAATGTATTGGATTGATGATCGATGAAATACTTTTGATCTTTATAGTGAAGGCCCATTTACAGACTTGCTGCATGTCGAAAAGGCAGTATAGACACCTATAGAACCAGTACTTTGAATATTTAGTATATTGTTTTAACAACTATGTACACTGTAGACCCCACTCTAGGCCTATACAAATGAGTGGACTTTAGTTCAAATTTAGTTTGGTAGGCAAGACTTCTTTGGTGGAAATGCATGTGGGTAATTTTTATTTTCACTTACCTGGAATTCACAAATAGTTGCTACTGGCATTGGAAATAAAAACACAACAAGTATAAATCTTTCGAAAAGATTTTTACTAATTTTTTATTGGACTTTTCACATTGTCAACAACGTTTACAATATTTGAAGTAAACAGATCTTACATGCATAGTCAACATATAAATACATCGCTGTACTTAATGTGAAATATAGAAAATATAAATAAAATAAGAGTGATCTCGTTCTAACCATAGGTACAATCCACATTTTTTGATAATGAACCTTTATAAATGTGGAAAAGTAAGTTTTCTCGATTTTACATACATACAATTCGAAAATTCTATAGAAATATGTTACATTTTTATCGACCCTACTTATTGAAACAATTTGTACCATTGCGGATACATTTTTACTATATTAAAAAAATTCAATGAAATGAATACAGTATTTATTGGATACAATCTTTTAGATTGTTGTAGTTTCATTGGAAAATCAGCATCCTAACACATAAATCCACCACTTATTTTTATTCAGATGCCTTTACCTTCATCATTATAGATTTCCACTTTTTTTTGCTGAAGAAGTCACATATTTGATGAAAATTTGTCATCCATAAATGATATAAGATATTTAATTTAGCAGGTATATTTAATTCAATACTAAAGCACACATATACCATTATTTGCTCCTTAATTTTCCATAAATACTGGTTGGCAAAATGTTAACTAATATGGCAGTGATCAAAATATAAGTCTGTCACTTTCTATGTGAGCAAAGGAATATCAATTGAACTATTGTTGAATAACGATAGATGACAATAATTTCACTTCTGATAGAATAGGCAGCTCAAAATAGTGTATTGAATATAGACCATTTAGTCCAATAAGCTTCATATCATGGTGTGTTTTTTAAGCAAATGTTCTTCCCCTTCTAATGTAGAAATCATTATCTAGAATGATTTCTACATAATTATAGCCCAAAGTAATTTCATCTCCTTACTGTAGAAAGTAATGGTTAGTTTACTGTTCAGTAAGTTTTTGTATAGGACACTAATATCTGCAATGAAACACAAATTTTTCTCAAAGAATTTCAATACAAAAACAAACATATCTAAGAAAAAATTCTATACATCTTGAACCAAAGAGGTCTCTCATAATATGTTTACTAAACACACAAACTACTCTGAAATAAGTATGTGTTTGATAATGTTTAATAGATCTATAAAAAATCAATGAACTACCAACTGATTTTAGTAATTATGTTACATTTAATGATAATAGAGAGACAGATAGTTGAGTTACTGGAATTTTTGCTTTAAAAATAATGAACTCACTTAAGTTCACAAGCAAAATAGAATAAAAACAAAAATCAGAATATGGCTCTTGCTTTAAAATGGAAAAATGTCTACAAAGGAAAACATTATAGTTACATATACAATTAAATTAAGTAAGGTAACATGATAGAACTACATATTTTAAAATAAATGTGAAAATATGTTTATATAGTGTTTAAAATCAAATTAGTAACATTCAAATGGTACTAAGCACTTGAAAACTAACAATTATGTTGTAAATAATAGCAAAATAGAAGAAATAGTGATAAATGGGACACAATGTTAATGAAAATGAATTGAAAAATTATATAGGTAACTGAAAAGTAGTTTTAAGATAATAACATGTTAAGAAATTGCAAAACATGTATTTAAGGACTTTAAAAATATCTCTTTTTTGTTTATTGTTTGTTTTATGTAGTACATGATACTTTGACAAATCAATTATGTATAAATACTGTAATAATAGGTTTTTATGACAATAAATACATTAAACCGTTCTAATCAAGGAGCTCCCAAATCCAGTTCATTTATCAGTCCAACATAAGGACCTAGTTAAAAGTTGGTACAAACCTTAGAACATTCAAAAATGAAGAATGTATCTGTTCCAAAAATATATTTGAGAAATACAAAGAAGAATCTGCTCTATTGCTCTAATACATCTCACTCCGTACCCTAACAATTGCTAAATAGGATCAATATATTTATTGTCAATTCAAGAAATTCCCTTCATCTTACAAACTCATTAGAAATGTTCATATTTGAGAAATTACGCCTCAGATTCTCCTGGTGTATTTTCTTCTTCCAATATTGGTACAATGAGATTATCCTTGGACATCAGATTGTATTTCGTTACAAATTGTGTAAACCGTTTACATAAACAAGTCTCTGTTTCAAATTCATCAAATATTGATCTATGATGGTAATATGCATGGGAAAAAATTCGATACACTCTTCTACACACTGATCCTAGCTTTGCTACAGATGATTCCTTAATACTAACTCTGAAACAGAAAGAAAATATAATTTTTTATACCCAACTATAATCCATAAAGAAAATGCAAATAAAATGATTGTATAAACATCCATCATTCATTTGTTATAAAGCAATTTTTGTATAAAGAGTAAAGGTAAGAAATATCAATTAAAAATGACTTTAAAAGTGAAAATCCAGAAAAATATACATGAAATGATTATTTAATAACAAAAAAAAAAAAAGAAAAACTGGAGACACAATAAGGAAACAACTGCACAGTAGTTATACAGAGACAGTAAGGGAAGCATGAATTAGGTCATAAGACGTTAGCAGAAGCTGAAATACCAACTTTCCAAAAAAAAAATCATAACAGCAGTAAAATGTACAGTAATCTGAGAATTTTATTGAAATATCTTAATGATCAACTTACCGACTTGGAAAATACTTATTGCTATTTAATAAGCAAGCTGCTCCATCTAAAGTATGCCTTGTATAATCAATTGCTGGGCACTCTTTTGGAGTTTTATGTGCTGCACAAAGGAAGATCCACTGTTCAGTGGCTGTCATTTGTGTACAAGTTTCTGGATGGCATTCGCCTTGCAGTCTAACCGCTAATCCATTCAGCTCCATGCAGAATTGCCTGCAAATGTAAATATATAAATAAAACTAACACTGATGGCTTCTCTGGTTACCTTAAATGCTCATATTTCCATACTCCTTCATCTTGCGATTCGGGCATTTTTAATATTAGATCTATGTTATTCGGGTCACGACGTATAAGTTGCTGAATGTATTGTTGCACTGCGAGGGTGCTATCCATATCCTCAAAAGGTTCATCTGGCCAATGACTGAAATCCTACAAAGACGTTTCACATTAAATTGAGGTAAGATTAACGGTACATTAGAGATGAAAAACACGGAAAGTTTGTGAATTACTTAATTTTTCTTAATTGATTACCTTCGCTTTGGTTCCTGGTCTATTTCTTCGCAAAATTGTGGATCCATCAGCCATCTTCATCTTTGACATATAAATAAATTATTGACAGATTTCACTTACGTTCTGATCACTCATGTGTGTACGTCTTGTCAAAACAGTGCTAACAACTGCGTCCGTTCAAAAATTTTTTATGGGTACGAAATTTGTATTCCATTTATTTTTTAACAAATAATAATATTTATATAAAAATGTAACCATATATAATTTATTTATTTCGTAGATTGTAAATACCATAACAATTGTTTATTATTGTGTACCATAACCTTTTTAGCAAATCGGCCAGGAATGAACAATTTTATAAATTGCCACATGAAACAGAAGAAGTGAACTCAATGTCAACGTCTGCAAATTAGGTTAGGTTTTTAAAAATGATTAAATGTTTATAAAATGAATAAAATAAATCGTACACAAATATTAAAATTATATAAAGAATTATTAAGATATAGCGAAGAACTTAAATTTACAGACAAAGAATATTTCCGCAAGAGAATAAAAAAGGAATTTCAACAAAATAAAGATCTTGTTGATGAAAGCCAAATCAGCCTTAACTACAAGGTAAGTTTGATTTATTATATGCTATGAAATCTTTCAGTTCTTTTTTCATTGTAGAAAGGTGTTACATTACTTCTAAAACAAGCAGTACAATGATTTTATGCAGATACCATACTAGGGTGCAATTACTTTTAAGATTTAAACACACATTAGATTGTTCCAAAGTGCCCCCTTTGCTAGATAAGGACATAGAAGAGATGCATGTACGAGGAAGTGGACCTGGTGGTCAAAAAATAAACAAAACTGCCAATTGTGTAGTAATGAAGCATATACCAACTGGTAATATATTTATGAGTCAATTTCAGATTTTGTTGAAAACAGAAATATTAAAGCTGTAGTTAAAATTAAGTCAAATAATTTGATTTTTTATGAATATGATCACTAAATAGCTGAAAATAGTGTTAAAATGTTTTAGGAATTGTTGTAAAATGTCAAGAAACCAGAGAATTGCACAAAAATCGAGTAATAGCTCGCAGCCTTCTTCAAACAAAGCTAGATAACTTTATAAATCGAGAAAACAGTTTAGAAGCCCAAATGAAAGTCCGTAATGAAAAGAAAAGTCTTGTGAGAGACCAGAAAAGAGAAAAACTACAGAAATTAAAGGAAGCTTGGAAGAATCGAGAGTGTAGCAGTCTAGATCAAAAAGTGTAACAATTAATAAAATACTTTCAGTTATATATGTTTTTATTATTAGAAAACAACATGGAGCACAAAGTTAAGTTAGTAGAGATGTGCTATTTAGTGAACTTTCTATCCAAACAAAAAATGGAACATTAAAACTATGAAAAAACAAAAAAAGTGTTTAGTGGTTTTATTTTCCAATAAATCAATATATAAGCTTCTACTACAGTTAATAAAATTATTTACAATATGTAAAATTGCACAAATTCTTCACCAATCCATTTTGGATCCATCGTAACAATAAAACTGGCCGTTATGGTCTTCATTTAAGGTCTTTAACAATTCAATGATACCAGAAACACTCGTATCTACATCCAGAGGGGCATTTGTGCCTCCCATGCTAGTTTTAACCCAGCCGGGATGGATAGAACTCACCAAAATTCCATCGTTTTTAAAATCTACACTCAGAGACTTTGTTATCATATTCAAAGCAACCTAAAACAATTAAAATGAGGTTGGTTATCTATCTTTCAACAGACTTTATATATTCCTTTATTGTTTTCTATGATAATTAAAGACAAAGTATACCTACCTTTGAACATCTGTACGGATACAATCCTCCTTGGTTGTTAAGAGACAAAGATCCCAAGTATGAGCTCATATTTATCACTGCTGATTTAGAAATTCCTATAGGTTTATCTGCATTCCTAGTTGCAGCTTTTTTTAATAAGGGCAACAATGTCTGCAATGGTCAATATAAACATTAATATAGATTAAATGTTTGTACACCATACAAAAATTCACATTTCAGCACAAAAATTGATACCCAATTTATAGTCAAACATCTTTCTAATAAAAAAACAGCTGTAATAACTAAGAAATTGCTGTGGAAATTTAGAAAATAACACTTTTTTCTAGTAAAAAACAGCTGTGATGCCTAAAAAATGTTATGAAACTTTGGAAAAGAAAATTTTTGAGGTTTTTAATACCTTGGTTAGCATTAAAGGCCCTACAGAATTGATTAGAAAGGTTTCCATCATTTGTTCAGGTTTTACGAAATTGATCCTTGTAGATTTTGGAGAATATCCCGCGTTATTTACCAAAACATTCAGCCCATCGTCTTGAACAATATCCTCTACCTTCTTGGCAAAATCCTCAAAGGTTTCTGGTTTGTCCACTTCTGCAAAAACAAAAATGTAAAATAACAGCTCAGGAAGTATATCATGCCGATAATTCAAGAACAATAATGAAAATCTAGGATTATTCACAAAGACAATGAACATTATGTGACAAATTAGATGGAGAAAAATCTTTTAAGACGTTAAATAGATATGTTTTTGTTTAATGTATAAAAATATAGGAATATATCTTACCCAGTTGCAAAATGTGTACATTTTTGTTTTCTGCTGCTATTTGTTTGAGTTCCTAAAAGAAATATAATCAGTTTGTTTAAATATAGGTATAAAATATACCATAAAAATTAGTTCTGGTGCAAAAACTACATTGTCCTTTAAATTTAATCATTAAATGCCAATTTCGAAAAGATAAGATGGACAAAACAATGAATACCTTTCATAAACAGTGAGATACAGGTAAATTTTATTTACCTGTAAATTTAGTTTGTTTCCTACATTTAATTCCTAGGATAAGTTTCCGATAGAACATTTTTAAGTTTTATAATAATATAATTTAAAAATAAAAACGACGAAAACAAAGTTTTAAAAAAATAATATAATAATTTCGTAAAATTTGACGTTGCCTCGTGCTGCTAGTCACTACCAATTTCCTGAAAATTCCATGAAACTTTCAGCGTAATAATGATTTTCACATTTTCAGAAGTTTAATTCAAGGTTCTAGAATTGTATATGACTTGTAAAATTGAAAATCTAATCAATGTATTATCTCTGGTAGGGATATCTATAAATCATAGAGCATTCAGCAAATAGAAGAAAGAACATTTCAAATAACGCAACAAAACACAAGTTCGCGCGGGCGCGTTAAAGTTAGCCTTGTAGGTGTGTTGTGGCTACATTATTTAATAAATTGAGTATAACGTGTCAGAACTTTGTTTTCTGTTACCGGGTGTTAGTGTAGATTATCAAAATGGCACCTGTTGGTAAGTAAATAGGAAGTAGATACTCACTTTTGCGTTATCCACGTTTCTGCATGTTACCATGAGACATTTTGGGGATATTTTATCTTTCACTAAATGTTGCACAAGGCCTAAGCCTATGCCTCTATTACAACCTGTTATAACAATGGAATTCATTAATATTTAAGACTTTCGGCAGTTCACGATATACATAACTTCATAATCTAATGAAATAATCAAACTCAAGGCCGTTCAGCTAATATCAAAAGATCACTGTAGCGGTACTTTAGTCAAATGGCGGCAGTTTTTTGTTTTCGTCATGTCAGTTTTCGGGGAGTAGTTAAGTTATGGGCTAGTGACACCATTGCAGGCTATCCAAAACTGCAAGCAAATTTTGCAAGAAAATTCAGCACATCAAAATGCAGATGTAAGTAAAAATAACTTTTTCGGCACTTCCAATGACTTGCTATTTTTTCTCAATGACGTAACTACATAACCTTGCTTTTCCTATGTTTTTGAGAGGTATCAAACCAACCGCGTAAAATACATTTTTTAGTTACTAATCATCTGGTTACTCAATTATCTCTGAAGTAATCATTTTTAAGAATACAGAAAACGACGTCTGTTATTTTCAATATTATATGACACTGACTGTGTCAACCTATAAATGAATTTTTAGATTCCCGATAGAAAAAGTATTTTACGAAATTTATAGTTTCGTTATTCCATGATGCGATGTCCTTTTAAAAGATCCTTTTGTGAATTTTGTCCCAAAAAAAGTACCGTGAAGAAAAATGTTGAACAAATACGATGTTCTGAAGTTTGCCGTAAGATTTTCTTACACTCATTAATAATCTCATGATAATTGCTTTATTATGATCGAATCTGTTATTTAAATACGATCGCAACAGATGATAGAGATGTCTTGTTTCTTTAAAGATGACATCTGTTCCGAATTTTACAGCTTTTTAATTCTTTCTAATATCTACATGAAAATGTTTTAGAAAAGTTTGGTTTTGTGTCTAGAATGAGATATAAAAGATAGCAAGCTCCGATCTGTAGTGATGTTTTTAAGTTTTTTGGTAGTCGTGATACATATTTCTTCTCATATATTTCTTTTGATTATAAGTTATAGGTTCTTGTATTTAGATTTTTCCTTATTTGTCACAAATAGTTTCTTTTTTAACAATATGTACAGGCCTTTATGAATGCAATATGTACTTATTCACCAGTTTTAGTCCAAATTTCGAAAATAACTAATTTATTGATCATATTAGTCATATTTTATGTCTCAATTCCATCTTATTGATCTTACAAAGCATTTCAGAAGATCTACATTGATATTATGACTTACACAGATTTTTTTATATTGGCAAAATGAATTTTCAGCCATTTCTGAGATATATTTGATGGCCTGGATTTCAATTTCTGTGTATTATCTTCAATAGTACTTATTCTTTCTATGAATTTCACATTTGTTTGTAAAAAGCCAGGGTTTTCGTAAAACTATATCATTCATATACAAAATTAATTTTAGGCCATGTAGATACATATATTTTATGACCTGAATTTTAATTTCTGTGTATTATCTTTACTAGTATTTATTCTTTCTATTAATTTCACACTTGTTTGTAAAAATCCAGGGTTTTTGTAAAACTATGTCATTTATATATATTGTAGATGTGTAGACTGTTGAAAAACTCATGAGTGACACTCATGGGCAAACAGCAAAATGAATTTTAGGCCAATTCCAAGTTATATTTCACTGTCTAGATTTCAATTTCTGTGTACTAACTTCACTAGCATTTATTCTTTTCGCTAATTCTATGTTTGCCTTCAAAAAAGCAGCGTTTTGTAAAAGTATGTCATTCAAATAGGTAATAGATTTGTAGACTGTTGAAAAAGTCATGGTAAAGACTTGCAAAGATCGTTTTATGTTGGTAAAATTAATTTTGTGGTTTTTCTGAATTATATTTTGCTGCCTGGATTTCAATTTCTGTGTACTACCTTCCCTGGTACTTACTCGTTCTAGTAATTTCACATTTGTCTTAAAAAATGCAGCTTTTTTATAAAAATGTCATTTCAGTTAATAGTAGATTTGTAGACTGTTGTAAAAAGTCATAAGGCTATTTAGCAACCTCTGTGTATCAAACACTACTGACATATTTTGTGTGTAACCTTCAATAAATGCCTTGTTCCTTTAATGTGTTACTGTAAGTTACAAGAAAGAAAAAGACATTGATCACAAAATTTATAGGCTTTATTTAAAAAAATCTTGAAGAATAAGACAAGAAATGGTGGTAACACTTTATAAATATTATTCATACTTACTCTGTTATATGTATGTGAAAGCTGTGAAATAGAGAGAGAATGAAGGTATAATGCAAGAACTTGGTCAGTCTGGAATTATAAGAATACAGAATATTAATAAAGCAAAATCAGTCTGTTTTTACCAGAAAAAATCTTGTTTCTAGCAAGATTCAACCATGTGAACAAAAACCAGACATTTATTTCTACTAAAATGATCTTAAAATGTGTTCTTAGCAATTTGTATTGAAAGTCCCTGACCTACTTTTGACATATCCACTGATTTGAGATAATGGACATTTTTTTTATAGAGTTAAAAATCTACAAGATTAGATATATTTGAGTCTTATTTGGAGGTCATATTAATATCTTGTTTCATGTTTGCGTTTTTAAATAATCCTCATTCCTGTCAGTTATTTGTGCCTTTTGCCACTATCATAGTTTTTCTCCCATGAGATAGTGATTTTACAGTTTGTCCAGCTATAAGTTCCTACATTAATTCATGTTTTTCTTTACATAGCAACTAAGAACTATGTAATTAATTACTGTTGTGAATTATACTACTCAAAAAGTCCTTATTTGATGTAAACTATGTTTACAAGGGTTGTCAATTTTTTAAGCTTGACATTAACATATATTTATAACTCATCATATCTTTGTATAATCTTTCTACTTGTTCTTAAAGCTTCCTGTATATATGTGTGAAGCAGCACTGTTTCCAGAATGACTTTTCATTATTGTTAGGCCAAGCTGTAGATTTTTTTTTATTTCAAAATCTAACAGCAAACCACCTTTACTATCTTTTGAAAAATGGTTTATAGACCATAAAAAAACCAAAATCAGTGTGTAAATTAGCGTTTCCCCAAATTCTTTGTGGAGAAATCTAAAAAGATTATGATTTTTCGTTTTTTTCCTGTAGTGAAAAATCTTAATATAATAGTAATTTAAAGATAAAATAGAAGAATGGGAAAAATTTATACAACAGCTGTTCCGAGATGAAAGAATAGACATTACAATAAATAATGTTACTGAAAGCCCACCAATTCTAAAAGTCGAAGTGGAATATGCCATTAAACAATTAAAGACCAACAAAAGCCCTGGACCTGATGAAGTTTATCCTGAAATACTTAAATTGATCGAAAGTAATAACATTGATTTGTTAATAATTTTGTTTAATACAATCTACGATACTGGGGAAATACCAGAGGAATGGTTAGAATCTATTTTTATTCCCATTCCAAAACAAGCTAACTCCAGGCGATGCGCAGATTTTAGACTAATAAGTCTTATGAGCCAAGTGCTTAAAATTCTATTAAAAATACTTCACAATAGGGTATACAAAAGGTGTGAAAAAGAAGTTGGATACGATCAATTTGGATTCAGAGCCGGAATGGGGACCAGAGAGGCCTTGTTTTCATTACAAGTACTGCTGCAGAAGTGTTACGACCAACAAAAGAATGTCTTTCTATGTTTTGTGGACTTTGAAAAGGCATTTGATCGCGTAAACCATAATAAAATGTTAAATTCCTTGCAGAGCATCAACTTGGATAGTAAAGATCTCCGATTAATTAAGAACTTATATTGGAGGCAGAGTGCCAAGATTAGGATCGACGATCATACATCTAGAAATATTAGTATAAATAAAGGAGTAAGGCGAGGATGCATACTATCCCCTATACTGTTCAATCTTTACTCGGAACTACTATTCAAGCAAGCCTTGGAAAACCTTTCCACAGGAATAAAAATTAATGGAGAACCAATATCTAGCATAAGATATGCAGATGACACTGTCCTACTGGCTGATACAGACACAAACTTACAGAGGGTTATAGACCACCTTAAGGATGCTTGTCGAGAGTTTGGAATGAAGATCAACGAAAAAAAAAAACAAAAGTAATGGTGATCCAAAGAAAACAGAATATCCCCTTACCTATAAAAATAAATGGGAATATTTTAGAACAGGTAAACCAATACAAATACCTTGGCTGTTGGATTAATTGCAAGCTGGACCCAGAACAAGAAATTAAAGCGAGAATTGCTCAAGCTAAGGATAGTTTCTTTAAGATGCGCGTTTTATTCTGCGATACACATATAAATATTAAATTGAGATTAAAACTTGTGAAATGTTTTATCTGGTCTGTTCTTCTCTACGGAGCCGAAACGTGGACTTTAAAAATAAAGAGCCTGAATAGAATCGAGGCATTTGAAATGTGGGTGTACTGTAGAATTTTAAAAATTCCTTGGACAGCACGAAAAACAAATGAAGAAGTACTAGCTAGACTCAATTTAGAAAAAGAACTATTGAGAACAGTCAAAAGAAGAAAAACCAGTTATTTAGGGCATTTGTTGCGCAACAAGAAATACTACATCCCTCAGTTGATAATAAAAGGCAAAATAGAAGGAAAGCGAGGAATTGGAAGAAAAAAATTGTCCTGGTTACGTAATATCAGAAACTGGACAGGACTTGGATTTGAGGAACTCTTAAGAGCAGCTGAAGATAGACAAACGTTTGCCACCATAACCGCTAACCTCCATTGGTGGAGACGGCACTTGAAGAAGAAGAATTTAATCGCAATACTGGCATTTTTATTTTTGTAGAGAATTAAAAAACAAACAATTGTTTTTATATAAAACATGGGTGCAGTTTTCTGCAGAGGAAATTCCAGTAAAATCTCCCATTTTTCGAAAAATTCACAACTTAAAGATTGAAGACTAATTCTCTCGATAAAGTTTTTGTATGTTATTTAAACAAGCGTAAGGTGAACTTTGTCTGAGGAATAGTTTTTCAAAATCTTACATTGAATATTTTGCACTGATATTTTGAATGGCTCAGCATATTAAGTGAGGTTATCCAATTTTAATTTAGAGAACTGATTTTAAAATTCAAAATTTATCCTCTAACTTATATATTATTAAATTATTTAACTATGGTAAATAATGTAAAAAATGTTTCCTAATGTTGCTGTGAATGCGCTATGTGTACAGTGTGTTTCTTGGGGTAGGTGTTCACTTGCATCAAATAGTATAGTTTTGCAATATCATCAATTTTGAATGAATTATTACATTGTAAAGATGTATATTGTTATTTGAAGGCTAAAACAGGATTAATTTTGCTCTATAAACTGAGCGGTTTTCTCAGTGGAAGTTTGTGTACAGATGAGATATTCGGTATAAAGCAAATTACTGAGAAATCACTAGAGTATAATAGACCAACATTTTTGTGTCTGATTGACCTAAAGAAAGCATTTGAGAGAGTAAGACTCAAAGCTGTAATCCATCTTCTGTATAATATAGAAGAATATTATAAAAACTATCGAAAACATCTACCAAAACAACAAAATGGAAGTCAGAATAGATGAACAACTTACAGAACCTATAGAAATAGGCAGCGGAATAAGACAAGGGGATTCATTGAGCCCCATGCTCTTCAATTTAATCATGGATGGAATCATCAAAAGCGTTAACAAAGGAAAAGGATAAAGAATGGAAAACAAAGAAATCAAAATACTCTGTTACACAAACGAGAAATATTGAGAGCCCAAGATGAAGATAGTGGGAATAACACTCTTAAACACCACCTACAAAATCCTGGCAAACATCCTGCTAGAAAGAACCAAAACATACACAGAAGAAATCATTGGAGATTATCAATGCAGATTTAGACCGGGCTGCTCTACTATTGACCAGATATTCACAATAAAACAGATAATGGAAAAATGCTGAGAGTTTGATCGTGAGCTTCATCAGATGTTCATAGATTTTAAACAAGCATTTGATACAGTATGCATCGACAGACTGTGGACAGCAATGCAGGAACTTGGCTTTCCAAAAAAACTAGTCAGGTTGATACGGATGTGTATGGAACGGTTACAATGTAAGGTGAGAGTTGACAACAATACTCGGGAGACATTTTAAATAAACAATGGACTAAAACAGGAAGATGCACTTCCACCACAACTCTTCAACTTAGCTCTGCAGCACATAATCAGAAGTGCAAGAATCGAAAAACCGAATACAGTATTTCATCGAGAAGGACCAAACTTACTACTGGCATTTGCAGACGATATAAATCTAATAGGAAACACACGATTAAGAATGAAGGAGACTTTCGTGAGGTTCGAGAAGGAAGCAGAGAAGATGGGGCTCCAAGTCAATGAAAACAAGACGAAATATATGTATATGAGCCGCAATAACCAAAGCAGGGACAGAATCGGTCAGAACATCACCATCGATGACTTTAACTTTGAGCGCGTTAGAGAATTCAAGTATCTTGGAACAACTGAAGACAATAACGGATCACAAGAAATAAACAATAGGATTCAGGCCGCCAAAAGATGTCTTTTTGCCCTCCAAAACCTTATAAAATCAAAACAACTAAAACAACGTACGAAAATACAGGTCTATAAAACAATCATACGACCCGTTGTGGTGTATGGAAGCGAAACGTGGACAATAACAAAGGCAAACGAAGAGAGACTATGTGTTTGGGAAAGAAAAATCCTAAGGAAGATCTTATAAAAACTTTGTTGGATAAGAACCAACAAAGAGCTCGAAGAACTTTACCCAGACGCCAACATCATAAAAGAAATAAAGTCCAAAAGAAGACTCCAATGGGCAGGACACCTCAGAAGACATTCTGATGAACGAACAGTAAGACTGAGTGGCCACCCTCCATAAGGTATTAATCCGCCAATGAACAAGTATAATTGCTTATAAAGAAAAAACTTTATGCAAAATTATTAAAATCATCACAGATATTAGATTTCAAGCCCCTCCTTCTATAATTTATTCCTTGAAAATACCACAGTGTTTGTACCTAATTGTCTTCTAAATTTAAATATTGATTTTCTAGTTGAGTGACGTCATATTTGCTGTAATGACAAACAGTAATTAAGTATTACATACTTTTAATAAGTTGCATTATCGCTATCATATCAATAACAATCCTCTAGAGATATTTGTGTTTTAAATAATACATTTTAGAAGAGTCATCTAAATTTCGTTCTGGAATTTAAAAATGCACTATCACATTTATGTAAATTTTTATTTCATGTGATTTTTTTGTAGCTAGAGATATTTGTGTTTCAAATAACCACATTTTAGAACAGTTATCTAAACTTCTGTAATTGAAAAATGCACTATAATATTTATGTAAATTTTTATTTCATGTGAGTGTTTTGTAGATTTCTTTAGAGTGTTTTTAATTACCTATCGCGCTGATAGATACAAACTTGTTCCTAATAAAAAGATCTATTTTTAGTACAGTTAAAATAATAAATCAAAATGAGTCAACATGTTTTTATCAAATATTTTCTTTGATGTTGTGATGAATTGTAACTATTTCCCGTAAAATTCACAAGGTATTTTGTTTATCGTTTACAAATATGACACCCGATGTTTAATCCACAACGTAATTGCACAGACTTTTAGATGCAAACCAAAGTAAGCTTAATTTTAGCCCGTAATTTAGATCATTTTTTCGTTTTTTTTTTCGGTGGGTTACAATCAAGTTGAAAATTAATTACTATTTATAACTGGGAATAAGCCACAATTAAAGATAAAAATACGTTTATTGACGTTTATACGTTAATGGAGTTATTAACATTATGTAGTGATAATACATATTTTCAACTAAATAATGAATTCTATAAACAAAATTTTGGTCTAGCAATGGGCTCTAGTTTATCTCCATTCTTAGCCGATATATTTATGGAAGATTTTGAAACAAATATCATTTCTAAACAAAAATTTTAAACCCACAGTATGGTGGAGGTATGTAGATGATGTATTCTCAATATGGCCTCATGGATCAGAGTTGTTGGACACATTCCTAAACGATAAAGAGGAGACAATAACATTTACCATGGAAAAGGAATATAATAACACGCTACCTTTCCTGGTTGTTTTGATCTCTAAGAACGATACTGGATATGAGACTCAGGTGTATAGAAAACCAACACATACCAATAGATATTTAAATTTCAAATCAAATCACAATATTAATGTAAAAAAGGGAATAATTAAATCCTTATACGATAGAGCCAAAATTACTTGTTCTAACGAAAATTCGTTCTTGGAGGAGAAACATTTGTTAACATCTGTTTTATTAAAAAATGATTATCCTTTATCGTTTATAAATAAGGAATTTTCAACAATCGATCGAATAGAACAGAACAACTTAGAACGAGATCCTACAGCATACACAAGGAATAATATGAGGAAAATAACAATACCGTACATAAAAGGATTATCGGAAAAACTTAAAAGGATAGGAAATAAATTCAACATTTCAACAACATTCAAAACAACAAACACGTTGAGATCTATTTTGTCCAAAACCAAACCTAACAATGAACAAGAAAGGACAAAGAATTGCATTTATAAAATACCTTGTGAATGCGATCAGTTTTATTTAGGTGAATCATCAAGGCCATTAAATGTTAGAATAAGTGAACATCAATCTTATATTAAAAATAGAGAATTTGATAGATCTCAAATATGTAAACACGCATGGGATAATGAACATAGGGTTCAATGGAATAATTCAAATATAGTCCTAAAAGAAACGGATGGTAAAAAAAGAAAAATCAAAGAAGCGGCTCTAATTATGCTAAATGAAGCCAACTGTGTCGCAAATTCCTCGGCAGAATGTAGTAGGATCTGGTTACCAATATTGAAAGAGGAAGTTATTAATAAGAAAATACCAGTATTAGTAAGTCAGTAACATATAGAGGATACATCATTTATGTTTTTTAAATAACGTAACATATAAAATCAGAATTTTGATGTTTGTTGAAGGTAAACTAAATTCACGAACAAATACTTACAATGTCGGGATAGTATTATGAGGTTTTTTTCCTGGTTTTTTCCCTCATAATTTACTATGGAATCACTAACAGGAGAATTTTACTGTCATCATGTCATGTGTTTGTCTTCTTAAAGACGAATTACATGCTATGATTTTTTCTGACGGATATTCTTAAGTTAAAGTTGATTTCATGTAATCGAATGAACTATCTTATAAGTAAAGTCGTCCCAGGAGCGCAACTCAACAATGTTGGCAATATCATTTTAAAGTCGTCTACTTTAAAATGCATAATGTATGTCTGAATTGTCAATATAAATGAGTCAGATAAAATTAAATTATTAGAAGAATTTTTTTCACTATGTAACAAAAAAACAAAATTTGTTTAATTTACTATTTGTATTTTGAGAAGGATTTCCGAATTGGAAATTGAAACGTCAATAAACGTATTTTTATCTTTAATTGTGGCTTATTCCCAGTTATAAATAGTAATTAATTTACAATGCCACTAGAAAATAGCTTCAGAACAATAACAAGTTGAAAATTTCAAAAAATTCACACGCATAGTTGACTTTTACGAAACTTGTCTATTTTTTATAGACCCGTAGATTGAGTGTTGTAATAAACGCTGTCACCACTGTAACATCCCCGTCTATAATATCAAGGGATGCTTTTCTCTGCGAGCGGAGGCAAGGCTTACTGGTCCGACTAGTCTGAACGGACGTGATTTTGCCCTGCGAATTTACAAGAGGGTAGGGAAAATTTGGAAAAGGGGATGAAGGACGTCCAGATGCAGGCCCTGTAAAGAGTTGAGTCTATGGGCTTGCTTTAGAAGCCGTAGAAATGTATAAGCGAAAGGGTTTTCTCTTCTAGTCTCTCCTATAAACCACCGGGAAAGAACAATAAAACCCAATTTCAAACTTACAATATATTAAATAAATAAATTGTAAACTGCAACTAAGACAACAAGATATCAGTTATAACTAATTATTGTTTATTCAGTTGCGAAAAGAGACCTTAGCAAGAAATATAAAGGGTGGACAATCTACTATTATTATGTATTTCCCCTTTGTTAGTATTTATGTTTAGTTACCTTGGCGTATTTATGAATACGCCTTTGCAGTCTAACTGGAACTCAGGAACAGTCTGCTGAGAGTACTGTACGCTATCACGAATTCCCGAGATACGAAAAATCCGGTACTTATACGGTACTACGTCGGATATAATAAAGCGCTTACTGCCTTACCCCTAGAGTTTTCGCTGATTGTGCCGTCTGCTCCACGTGTTAAAATGGATCATGCAATGGTGTGCTCTGCTATCTCAGCTTAATTCTTATCGCTGGTGTGTCGCTTCGTTATATTATTTTCTAACGAAAGTCTATGGTTTCGTAATTTTTAAACATTCGAAACTTATGCAAATCGAAACTGTAATACACGTTAAAACAAGGTCGGATTTTTATTCTTTATTTAATTTGGAGTATATAATAATTAATTAATTATTATTCTTTTCTAGGCTAACTACCCCTTATTTTGTTTCTTTTATTTTCTTGCTATGTTGACTTGTCACATGCCGGGCTAACTGATTAACGATTGCGCTTAGGAGTGGGGTTGTTTCCCTTGGGTATGTGGTTGATACATTACAGTGTACATAACCTTAAAATGCCTTTTTTTTTCGAAAAAAACGTGTAACTCTTTTTGGAGATGACTGCATGTCTAATGTTTTTTTATTTTGTATACTTTATCAAAAAATATATTACTGATTTTATGTGCTACCTTCAAAAACCCGAAAAACTGAATTTTTTAGGGGTTTTGGAGATTTTCTCAAAGGCTTGAGTTCCGCAATACACACCCTTTGCTCCAGTGCGAAGTACTTACTTACTCCGTGGCGTTACAAACCTTCGTGGGTTTTAGCCTACTCGACAACATCTTCTTCTTCAGCCTTCATTATCCATTGTTGGACATAGGCCTCCTCAAATTGCTTCCACGCTTCCCTATCTTTTGCATTTCTCATCCACTGTTTTTCAGCTACAGCTGTTATATCATCTACCCATCTCTTTTAGGTCTTCCCACGCTTCTTTTTGTTTCTTTAGGTCTCCAGAATGTCACTTTATGAGACCATATGTTGGTGTCTTGTCTTGCTACATGTGCTACCCATTGCCATCTCAATGTCGCTATTTTTCCCATGATGTCGGTTACTTTAGTTCTTCGACGTATTTCGGTATTAGGAATTTTGTCTCTGAGGCTTATATTTAACATGCCTCCACTGATTTCTGTCTTGAGCAACTTCCATCCAATTCCCCTGATTTCTCCTGAGCAATACTGCTTAGGTCTCCTTATAAATTATCTCGCCACCGGAGACGAGGGCGTCCGCGTGGTCTCCTTCCAGTTGGGACTTCCTCCCATACCAGTCTTACTGTTCGTTCATCAGAATGTCTTCTGAGGTGTCCTGCCCATTGGAGTCTTCTGGACTTTATTTCTTTTATGATGTTAGCGCCTGGGTAAAGTTCTTCGAGCTCTTTGTTAGTTCTTATCCTATATTGTCCTGATGCTTCATCCAGCTCAGAACCAAAGATCTTCCTTAGGATTTTTCTTTCCCAAACACATATTCTCTCTTCGATTGCCTTTGTTATCGTCCACATTTCGCTTTCATACATCACAACGGGTCGTATGATTGTCTTATAAACCTGTATCTTCGCACGTCTTGTTAGTTCTTTCGATGTTATAAGGTTTTGGAGGACAAAAAGACATCTGTTGTCGGCCTGAATCCTGTTATTTATTTCTTGTGATCCGTTATTGCCTTCAGCTATTGTTGTTCCAAGATACTTGAATTCTCTAACGCGCTCAAAGTTAAAGTCATCGATGGTGATGTTCTGAACGATTCTGTCTTCTACTTTGGTTATTGCTTGCTATGTGACAGCGAAAACTGCCACAAAGTAGTCCATTCGGGCTGGGTTTATTACTCACGTGACCTCCCTTGGAGCTTGTGTTTGGAGCGAGAATGTCACTTGAGTAATAAACCCCGCCCGAATGGAATACTTTGCTTCAGTTTTCTCTGTCGCACTTCGCACTAGAGGAAAGGGCCTGTATTGCTGAACTCAAGTCTTTGGGAAAATCTCCAAAACCCCTAAAAAATAAGTTTTTCGGGTTTTTGAAGCTAGCACATAAAATCAGAAATATATTTTTTGATAAAGTACACAAAATAAAAAAAAACATTAGACGTAAACATTAAATCTCCAAAAAAGTTAGACGTTTTTTTTCGAAAAAAAGGCATTTTAAGGTTATGTTCACTAAATCTACGGGTGTATAAAAAATAGAAAAGTTTTGTAAAATCCTCAACTAAGCGTGTGAATTATTTGAAATTTTTAAGTTGATTGCAACCCACCGAAAAAAAAAATTTACAAAAACGAAAAATTTACGTTTTTGAGAGTACCTACTTTAATTCTCACTTGCTTCATTGTACTTAATTATGCTTTTTCTGTAGATTCGTTAAGTATTTTCATTTTAAAATATCAATTAATTGGAAAATATAGAACAAAAAGCAAAAGTACAATTATCATTCCAACTTTTGCGATCAAACACGTGTAATGTATTCTAATATGTTTATTTAAACCTTATGTGGTCGGTAATTAACACAATTGATCCATTAGATTATTTGTTTCCGACTTTTTAATACTGCTTATTTTTTATTTGGCTCGATTCCAGAAAGAACATCGTGGCAATTTACGAAACCATTTATTATTGAAACCTCGCGATCTTACCGACGATTACGTAAGGTAAAGTCACGTCAGTTCGAATTATTTATGTCATTAATTTATTGTATTGGTCATTTCCCTAGTGGAAACCGCATGCAGTTGGGTTTAGCGTTCTTCCGTTGTATTTTTAACATAAATATTTCAAAATCTTTCAATTTGTTATCTTGGTCATCTACATGTATCAGATTGTCAACGTCCTGTAGTATTTTATTTCTTTTCACACTATCAAAAGCTTGATTGAAGTTTATATACTGTATGTTTTTATTATCTTTTAATTTCTTATTAAAAATGTTCTTAACACTCACACAATAATTTATATAATTATTTATTATTGAACAATATAAGTTCATATTGTTGACTAACTCTTTACAATAAAATTTTCTCTATGTATATTTAATTAAACATTATCTGGAGTTCACTTGGATGTACTAGAATGGGACCTTCTATCTGGTCTCTTCGGTGAATCTTCGTGTACTTCTCGAATGCTATGGGACCCAGGCACTTTTGGCACAGGGAACTCTGGCTTTACTCATCTGTTTCTAGAAAGCAGGTAGTTTACCATTAGTTAATGTTAGGTTAGGTTAGGCTATCATCGCTAGGATCATCATGGAAATGAGTACTACAAGAAAATAAGAAACTGATCATGCGAATCGGAGCCCAAAATCCGACAGGGGAGGAACAGATAAGGACTCCCAGGTCGTTAACCGGCGAAACCCTTGTCAAACATAGAAGCAAGGCAAAGTAAAATTATCAAAAGCAAAAATTGGTTCGTGGGACGTCAAAAGCATGTATCAACCTGGTAAAATGCATAAAATTCTTCAAGAAATGAGAAGAATGAATATAAATCTATTATGTGTAAGTGAAACATGGTGGCCTAACTCAGGATACCGTTCGACAGAAACTGGTATCTTATATTACTCGGGAAACATTAATATTTCTACGAATTTTGCACTCTAGGATGTACCAAAAAATAGAGCAACAACTTGGTGACACACAGTTTGGATTCC
Organism: Diabrotica balteata; assembly: GCA_918026665.1. NCBI lineage: Eukaryota > Metazoa > Arthropoda > Insecta > Coleoptera > Chrysomelidae > Diabrotica > Diabrotica balteata. The sequence goes on from OU898284.1 coordinate 1,227,999, forward strand.
GCAATAACCTTGGAACAAGAGAAGCACTATTTAGTATCAGTAGAACGATAGAGGCGATCGTCTAATACAATTCTGCCAAGAACAAAGTCTAATAATCACAAACACGTTCTTTAAATTACCTATGAGACGGTTATTTACATGGCGCTCACCAGCAGATAAAGATAAAGATAGTAAGAAACCAAATCGATTATATAATGATTAGAGATATCGTAACACCATCAAATCAGTTAAAACATATCCAGGAGCAGATCTCACTTCAGACCATAGTCCACTAATCGCTAATATCACGCTTAGCTTATGAGAAAACCTCGAAGAACTTCAAAATTAGATATAAGAAAACTGATATAAAAAACAAATTAAGGCTTCATTGTTACTGACCATCTGACTAATCGTCTTGTCTTCTGTTTCTCGCCAGCTGTTTCTTTGTTTTGGATGTTGTTTTATCTCGTTTGTACACCGTTTATGCAGTTTCTGTCTAACAGAGTACTTTTAGTTTACTCCGTTTGAAAATTAATTGATAGCCAAATTTTTATGACACAACTATCCAAAAAATCTGTATCTGACATCTCAAGAACGCTGAACCGGACTATATAGTTGTTATTTGAAAAAGAGACACAATTGTAGGTGTCATTGATTTTATAATTATTTCCGAATCGACGTTACTTTGACATTGCATGACATGTTTTGAATAAAAATAATGTCTTGTCATTTAAGAAATTAGTTCAAGTTGGTTTGGCCGGTAAAATGGAACCGTTTTACGAAGGTACCTTCATAGTATAAATTTTAAATCTATTTGAAAAACATTCATACATTCCTACACAAAAGATACTCCAATTTTTGACAAATAAAGGAATTTTTTTCGAATTTTACCTTAGAAATTATAATTTTTTATTGTAGCGACTTTATAAATTCTGAAAATGATAGTAATTTAAAACTGTTTGTCCATAATCGATGTTTCTTTTACAGATCAAACTGCAGATTATGACCTTATCGTTATCGGAGGTGGTTCCGGAGGTTTGGCCGCCGCCAAAGAAGCCACCAACTTGGGAGCCAAAGTCGCTGTTCTGGATTACGTCACTCCCAGTCCACGAGGTACGAAATGGGGTTTGGGAGGTACGTGTGTCAACGTAGGATGCATCCCCAAGAAGCTGATGCACCAGGCCGCGTTATTAGGAGAAGCCATCCATGTAAGTCTTGTTTTTTGATACAGTAAGAACCTAACTGTTATTGATAATATATATCTATGAGTATGCGAGATGAGTAGGTCTAAGCTTGGAGTTAAGAATGCTGTTTTTGTTCTAAAAAGAGTCTACCTTGCATGATGATCTGCAGAAGACTATATTTATCATTCCTTAGTGTGTGTCCAAGGTATGAAGTCTTGTGTGGTATACAGTCTTGGATTAGATTTATGTTTAGAGGTTTGACTTTCAGCTGAAGTAGCATCATACGTTCGTTAAAGGGAATGAAATTTGTCACAAACTATTTTAAATTATGTTGATAATAATACCAACACCATGGCTGTGTTCTCCGGTGCTTTTGCTTGAGTAGAAAATAGTATTATTATCCTTGGTGTAGTTTCCAGAATTTGGCCATCGAACTTCTGAAAGGCCCAATACTTGTAAGTCTAATTTCTGTGGGTGATAAGGAATCCAAAATGAACTTTCTGTTAACGACATATCAACCAGAACAATCAAATTTATGTATGCACTAATACACATTTTACTTGGAGAAGTTTTTGTTAGCGAAAAGTCATCTCAAAATGAGTTATTTTGTAACAAAATCAGTGAAATTTGAATGTCTCTGACAAGATTTGAATTGATTGAATTTGAATGAATCTGACAAGATCACAGCAGAACAACCCTCCTAGAAGAATCCTTATATCACAACCTGTGGGAAGTAGAAGTAGGGCTAGGCCAAAACTCAGATGAAGGGATGGTGTAGATGAGGAAGGTAGAAAGATAGGCGCAGCAAACTGGCAACAGTTGGCAATGGATAGAACTGACAGGCGTGACAGACTTGGGAAGGTCGAGGGTCTTTTATAGGGCTATAGCACTAATGATGATAATGGAGGAAGTTTCTGTTGACGAATAATCATTCAAAATGACCAATTTTGCACGGAGTAGGTAGTATTTGTGTATTTTCTGTTGGAGGAGTTTGTGCTGGTAAAAACCGATCTAAACGAAGAATTCAGATGTAGGAGGTTATCTATATTCATTTGGAGGAATATCTGTTGGTGAAAAACCAACACAAGGACAAATTTATATACGGAGAAATTCACAATCACCATTTGGAGAAGTTTTTGTCGCCAAAAAATCGTCTAAAATCAATTTAGATATAGAAGATTACGTATTTTCACTTGGAGAAGTTTCTGTTGGTGAAAAATCATTCACAACGACAAATTTTTTATGCAGGAAGTTGCTGTTGACGAATAATCATCCAAAACGACAAATTTTGGCATGGAGTAGATCGTATTTTTTATATTTATTTAGAGGAATCTCTGCTGGTAAAATCGATATAAACAAAGAATTCAGATATAGAAGGATATATGTATTCATTTGGAGAAGTTGCTGTTGATTAAACACCATCTAAAACCAAAAAATTTTTTAATTGAACATAAAAAATTTATTTACGTATGTGGAGGAATCTTTGTTGGCGAAAAATCAACACAAGGAGGAATTCACAAATTTATGATGGAGAAAAGGTGAGATTTCTGTATTTTTATTAGGAGAAATTTATGCTGACGAAAAACCATGCTAAACATGGAATTTATGGAAGAAGTACACGTTTTAATTGTTTAACAAATTGTATCAACGTTCTCATCATATATGTCGAAAAGTATTCAGCTTTTCCTCGTAGTTTGCAATAATTTGTATCACTTAATTTTGTATGCGTTTCATGAATCTCTGAAAAGTTCAAATTGCTTAATGATAAAGGTATTAAAACATCAACCAATGAAGGCATAAAAAAGACATGATGTATGTGAAAAAATGCAACCTATAAAAAAATGTCTCGTTAAAATATTGACAATACGAACAAGGATGACTTTAAAAATGCTGAATAAGTATGAAAATTATATATTTTACAAATTGTTCTAAACGATGGAAAACGTGGAAAGTTTTTATTATCAGTAGTGGTTTACTTAGTGTCGGCGTTTTATTTTGGGATTAGCATAATAAAATCTGTGCAAATGAGGTAATTTAATTATAAGCAAAACTGTTTTTAGATGAATTGCATAGTTATTCTTAGTAAATTATTCTGATGTAATTTAACTAGTTGTCCTTGATTATTCATATCCTATATAAGTGTACTCAACGATAAAGAAAAGATCATCTAATTTTTTTATTACAACTTGAATGTAAAAATCAATTTTCGATTTTAATTTTTTCGCAAATATCTTATCAAATTTATTTTTATGTGTAAAATATTTGTTTTTGATGTACAAGTTTTGTACTGTTTTGTGGATTCCACAAAGAAGTCTACCTCAGGGCTCCATCATCTTGATAATTTGGTTTATTCAATGTTAAATATGGTTTTCAGAATTATTTAATGACTTTATTTTTAATAAAAAATATTTATTGAAGCATCATATTCTTGTTCTTCGCGTGCCAAACACTACAAATTTGGTTTGGTGTGTGAGTTTCTTTTAATGTCCATTTCCTCTCCTACCTCTTGAATACGATTAAGCAGAATTTGGTGACCTTCAATATTATCTGACAGAATTATACATTAAGTAGTTCCCCGTTGATTTTTATTCCAAATGGTTGTCATAAATAGTACACATAAGTAAACATTGAACAATGTTGGCGACAAAATGCAACCTTGTCTGACTCCTCGTTGTATGGAGATTTCATCGGTGTAGTTATCTCAAATTTTTTACGATAGCGGTTTTAATTCCACTACAAATTTTTAGTGACAGGAATATCCTTGTCATCTATTCCGATATTTTTCAGTATTTGCATTAATTTTACATGCTATACGAATATATATTACCTATACAATTATATATTCCACGAAACATGCAATTACATCTTTTCTTTGGTCACGGCATTTTTGTAATAGGATGTTAGGCGCAAAAAGTGTCTCGTTTCCATAGCATTTCTAAAACCAAATTGGGTATCTTCGAGATCTTCGCATTTGGTTTGCAATTCTATTGTGAAGTATTCTTAGGAAATTTTAAAAATGTGGCTCATTGGGCTAATTAATCGATATTCTGAGCATTTTCTCGCATTGTGTTTGAGCTATTGCGACAAAAATGGATTTTAGCCAATCTGTGGAAATCACTCCGGTGTTATATATTGAATTAAAAAGTCTTACTACTACTTTTATGTTATCATCCTTTAGTAGTTTCAGCAACTCAGTTGGTGTTTCATCTGGACCACAAGCTTTTCTAATTTTAACATTATTTATACGTGTTCTACCTCGCATTTCATAATTTCTGAGCCGTCAGTACAGTTTTGGTAGAATTCGGCAATCTTATTTCTGTCATCTTCAAACAACTCTGATATATACAGCTGCCATTCTTTTCTTATTTCGTGCTCATTTACAATAATTTTAATATTATTGTCAACGAGCACAGGGGGGACTCGTTTTTTAAATTAGTTACTCATTTCTATTAGTTTTTTGGGTACATTAAAGTCGTGTTTAGATTTTCTCATCAATTTTTCTTTGGCTAATTTGATCTCCTTTTTTATTTTTCTCTGCAGGTGTGTATATTCTGTTTCATTAAATTTTATCAGTCGACGTTGTTCTATTAATTTCAAGATGCCATCTGTCATCCATTTATTTGTCTTGATTAAGTTTTTTCTATAATCATTATTTGTGGAGATTTCGTTAACTTGGTTTTTAAATTCACTCCATAGTTCTTCTGGATCTTCTAGTTGTTCTCTAAGCATCATATATAATCATAAAAATAAGATTTCTTTACTCTCAGACTCTGAGCTATTGTCTGATTGATGATGATACGATTGATCCGATGAGCTATCTCTGATTGTAATAGGTATGACTTAAGTTTGCCCAAATAAAATCATTACCGTTGAACTCGCAGTGATAAGATGGAGGTCTCAACGTTTCACGGCCATTTTCTTTGGGTAATAATTCAGGTTTTGTGAGTTTTGCGTCATACCTGATCTTGCTTTTTGTCATCCAGGTACTAATTTCCATTCTAGTTTAAACAGTGGAAGGTTGCTTTTCTAAAAGAGCACTGTGATATGAAGCATTACCCATCACAATAATCAATGATGGCTCTTCGAAATTGGGAATTCATTGTTCACTTATCCATTTAGTGAAAATGTCATTGTTCATTTCCCCATGATAATCAGCTACTTTAGTATCAAATCACCGTATGACTTCATCTTTGTTGTGTTTGGACAAGCAGCTTAAAGTTTCTGTGAGTAGGAAAGATATGTAATATAAAAAATAATTCGCCAAGAATGCCATACTTGTGGAAACATCCATCTGATGGACTGTATTCTTTTATGGAATATAAGTTTTCTTTAAAAAAAACTTAAATGATTCTGATACGAAACTCAGGTCTAACAAAGTAATGGAATAGTTTTACAGTTTTTCGATCAAAGTTTCTATGGATAATTTGATATAACCAAAGGTGATCTATACTTACTTACTCCGTGGCGTTACAACCCTTCGTGGGTTTTAGCCGACTCGACAACATGCCTCCACTGTTTTCTGTCTTGAGCAACCTCCATCCAATTCTCCACGCCCATAGTGCTTAGGTCTCCTGCTATATTATCTCGCCACCGGAGACGAGGGCGTCCGCGTGGTCTCCTTCCAATTGGGACTTCCTCCCACACCAGTCTTACTGTTCGTTCGTCAGAATGTCTTCTGAGGTGTCCTGCCCATTGGAGTCTTCTGGACTTTATTTCTTTTATGTTGTTGGCGTCTGGGTAAAGTTCTTCAAGCTCTTTATTAGTTCTTATCCTATATTATCCTGATGCTTCATCAAGCACCGGACCAAAGATCTTCCTTAGGATTTTTCTTTCCCAAACACGTAGTCTCTCTTCATTTGCCTTTGTTATCGTCCAAGTTTCGCTTCCATACATCACAACGGGTCGTATGATTGTTTTATAGACCTGTATCTTCGTACGTCGTGTTAGTTGTTTTGATTTTATAAGGTTTTGGAGGGCAAAAATACATCTGTTGCCGGCCTGAATCCTGTTGTTTATTTCTTGTGATCCGTTATTGTCTTCAGTTATTGTTGTTCCAAGATACTTGAATTCTCTAACGCGCTCAAAGTTAAAGTCATCGATGGTAATGTTCTGACCGATTCTGTCTCTGCTTTGGTTATTGCGGCTCATATACATATATTTCGTCTTGTTTTCGTTGATTTGGAGCCCCATCTTCTCTGCTTCCTTCTCAAACCTTACGAAAGTTTCCTTCATCCTTAATCGCGTGTTTCCTATTAGATCTATATCGTCTGCAAATGCCAGTAGTAAGTTTGGTCCTTCTCGATGAAATACTGTATTCGGTTTTTCGATTCTTGCACTTCTGATTATGTGCTCCAGAGCTAAGTTGAAGAGTTGTGGTGAAAATGCATCTCCCTGTTTTAGTCCATTGTTTATTTCAAATGTCTCCGAGTATTGTTGTTCAACTCTCACCTTACATCGTAACCGTTCCATACACATCCGTATCAACCGGACTAGTTTTTTTGGAAAGCCAAGTTCCTGCATCGCTGTCCACAGTCTGTCCCTACATACTCTATCAAATGCTTGTTTAAAATCTATGTACATCTGATGAAGCTCACGATCAACCTCGCAGCATTTTTCCATTATCTGTTTTATTGTGAATATCTGGTCAATTGTAGAGCGGCCCGGTCTGAATCCGCATTGATAATCTCCAACGATTTCTTCTGTGTATGTTTTGGTTCTTTCTAGCAGGATGTTTGCAAGGATTTTGTAGGTGGTGTTTAGGAGTGTTATTCCCCTGTAGTTAATACATTGTTTTTTGTTTCCTTTTTTGTGTATTGGTACAATAACCCCTTCTTTCCATTCATCTGGCATTGTTTCTTCTTGCCAAATGTCTTGAATTAGCTTGTATATCGAACTGTACAACGCTTCTCCTCCATGTTTTAAGCACTCTGCGGGTATACCATCGCTACCTGGTATCTTATTATTTTTGAGTTTTTTAATTGCCTGTATTACTTCTTCGTATGTCGGGTATTGGTCTTCTATTTCAGCTGTATGTACCTCTATGTTTGATGTACTTCTGCTAGATTGGTCATTCAATAGTTGATAGAAGTATTCCTTCCAGGTTTTTAAGATTTCCTTGTCATCAGTGAGAAGCTGTCCACTGTCGTTTTGAAGAAAGTTTCCTGTTCTTGCTTGGTGCCCGGTCTTGATATCTGAAACTCCTTTAAAGAACTGCCTCGCTTGTTTGTTCTTTCTTGTTCTCTCAAGGTGATCTATCCATATCCAAATGGTCTCCTAGATGGCTCATTTGGTGCCAAAAAGGGAACTTCGACCATTTTGTTTGTAGCTAAATAACATTGAAAATATATTGAATAGTAACGGCGAAAATAGACAACATTGTCGTACTCCTTTTAAGAAACGTATTTTACGAAGTTTCTTTGCATATTTTAACGTAATTTCTTATTGTTAGGATGCCCAAACATATGGATGGCAACTACCTCAACCAGAAAAGATTTCACATAATTGGGAAGCGCTCAAGGATGCTGTACAAGGTCACATTAAGTCAGTTAATTGGGTAACGAGAGTAGAACTTAGAGATAAGTAAGTATTAAGATTGTGTCAAGTAAACATAACGTTTTTAAATGTGTTAAAGTTTTCTATAATTATTTTTTCGATTTTTCATTGCGTTTCAGATCTGTTGAATACATCAATGGTCTAGGTACATTCGTCGACCCCCACACGATCCACGCCCAAACGAAGAAGGGCGAGAAGATAATCACAGGAAAGAATATTCTGATAGCCGTCGGCGGCAGGCCCCGATACCCAGACATACCTGGTGCTGTAGAATACGGAATCAGCAGCGATGATATTTTCAGTTTAGAAAAACCTCCAGGAAAAACTCTAATCGTAGGTGCTGGATACATAGGCTTAGAGTGCGCTGGATTTTTAAACGGTCTAGGATACGACGCTACTGTCATGGTGCGATCAATTCTCCTTAGAGGCTTCGACCAACAGATGGCCAATGTGATTCAAGCCGAGATGAAAGAGAAAGGAGTTAAATTCTTACACAAGTAAGTCATATTTGTTTTTATATCATATTTACGAAAAATTGTATTAAATTTTTATCAAACAAAGTTAATCATTATAAAATCCGTAAAATTTTACGGATTTTATTATTAGATGTCGCTATTGCGTCCGTATTGAAGCCATTTTAGTGTTGCTTCTTAGAAGACAGAAAATATTGATTTTTTACGTTGAGAACATCTATGAATAACTGTTCTGATGAGACCTATTAGGTCGAAATACTTTACTCGAAATAGGCGCTTTTTGCGCGAAATAAATATTTGCTGTCTTTTTCATTTTAATCATTATAGTTTATAGGTCTCAGTCTGGAGTTATTTCTCTCTGCGGTTACTACCGGCATTAGTTTGAATCTGTATTGGAGTTTTTGTAGCGTTTGGGGAAAGATTTGACTTTAGTGATATACAAATATTATATTTTGCGATTAAAGTTGATCCCGTGTGTTCGGATTTCTAAGCTTTTCTGAACATTTGTGGACAGATAGTTTGCTGATTCTCCTATGTACCTGTGTTTGTTCAAATGTATTGTTTGACTTGTGTAATGAATTGCAGTTCCTCATGTGCTCATTCAAATGATATTCATGCGATGCGTTGTCGTTCTGATATTAACTGAGCGACAGGTAGGAATCCCGCGCACTAGGCAGTCTGGATGCGACAGCAACTCAAATCCCGACGGTTTACAGGAGCCCGCGCACTAGGCAGCCAGGAATACCTGGCTGTGGTAGTCACTAGAACGTGTCCTTTACATTGGCTGCCCATTTGCTTATACAGTTGCCTTCAGTGTCAGCCAGACCTATCCCCAACGTTTTTAAAATTTGGAATTGGTTTGTTGAATTATAAAAATTTATAATTTCGGGAAGGTTTTTTTTCATTATTTTTGATTGTAGCTGTATGGTGTAGTGAAGACAGCAGTATGACAGCTTTACGCTTTTTAGGCACATATGATAGGAGTGTTAGTGAGAGCGCCCACCAAAGTGGCGTGGCAGTGGCAAGTAGCAAGTAGCACGCGTCTAGCATAATGTAACCAATCCAAACGAATGATTAGAATGAATTACGTCACTGTCATTTTGGTGTAAACTGAATCATTCGTTTTCATGATTGAACTGAATCATAAAGAAAAACAGGCAAAGGTATCGATTGTACATTTAAAGTTGTAAAATATCTCTGACAGTATTTATTTATTTGAAAAGTTGGAAATAACAATAGATAAAACGAGATATATATGTATATGAAATTCGTCTAAATATAAGTCCATTGTGTAACCTAAAGATAAATATTTTTTACGATTCACCGGTACTTCAATTTTACACAACTATGTCATTAGCAGTAATATTACTTTTATCTGTTTACGACACATGTGACTACTTGAAAAATGTCCCAGATTGTTTAAACAAAAACGCCGATTTAAACAATTCGAGTGCCTTTAAATTTTTTATCGGCTGTTGGGTAATTCCAAACAAAAATAAATTCATGAGAAAAGGCAGCAAATATTTGATTTCACGCAAACAAATCCTATGTATCTCTTGATACGTATTTCGACCTAATAGGTCTCGTCAGAAGAGCTATTCATAGGGGTTCTCAACGTGAAAAAATCAATATTTTCTGCCTTTTAAGAAGCAACATAACATGGCTTCGATACGGGACGCAGTAGCGACATCTAATTAAACAATCGTAAAATAGTTTCGAAACACAATTCAGATTTCTGCTTTATAATCTGAGCCTTCTAAGAATTGCAAGGCAAACAGACGTTGATAAAGATGTTAAAAGAGACACGGGGAATCTAAAATTTGCATTCCACGACATGTCTTTTACAACTAAGCAGAAATCCTTAGCGAATTGTGTTTCTTGTACTCCCACAGAGTAAATCCGAATAAAATGAGAAAAGGCAGCAAATATTTGATTTCACGCAAACAAATCCTATGTATCTCTTGATACGTATTTCGACCTAATAGGTCTCGTCAGAAGAGCTATTCATAGTTCTCAACGTGAAAAATCAATATTTTCTGCCTTATAAGAAGCAACAATAACATGGCTTCGATACGGACGCAGTAGCGACATCTAATTAAATTGTTGTATTATTTTACGATTGTTTAATTAGATGTCGCTACTGCGTCCGTATCGAAGCCATGTTATTGTTGCTTCTTAAAAGGCAGAAAATATTGATTTTTCACGTTGAGAACCTCTATGAGTAGCTCTTCTGACGAGACCTATTAGGTCGAAATACGTATCAAGAGATACATAGGATTTGTTTGCCCGAAATCAAATATTTGCTGCCTTTTCTCATTTTATTCGGATTTACTCTGTGGGAGTACAAGAAACACAATTCGCTAAGGATTTCTGCTTAGTTGTAAAAGACATGTCGTGGAATGCAAATTTTAGATTCCCCGTGTCTCTTTTAACATCTTTTATCAACGTCTGTTTGCCTTGCAATTCTTAGAAGGCTCAGATTATAAAGCAGAAATCTGAATTATTTTACGAAAAATAAATTCATTGGCATTTAAATCACTTTTTGAGACAATTTGTCAACTGCGAACCCAATTTGGACCCTAAAAATCGGGTATTCAGAGTAACTCGAACAAATTTGGAATATCTTAAAACATTTAAATGTTATTATCCAAAAATAAACTGCCAAGAAAACTTATAGTGATGTCCTTCCTTTTGCATGAAAATTCTTTACTTCCCGTACCTCACAGGGTTAAGATTGGCCATGGCGTGTGAAGGAAAGCGTCTTAAAATATCCGCCTTACATTCCGGATTCATAACTGTGTCATTGGCACGTGTTTGGTTCATTAGAATAGTAGACATCTACTATATTTAACACAAAAGAGAAAAATATACTTTATTGATTACATTAAATTATCTTTTTAAGACTAAATAATACAATAATTTAAAAAAAATAGTGGTAATTACAATATTATCAGACTATTAACAACCATGAAAGAAAAGACACTAAAAGAAATTGTTTATTGTTCTTATTTTTCTTTATCGTACTGGTTGCCAGGAGAGCTCAGCGGCTAGTTTGGCGTCCAAAAATTGATAGACCATTTAGCGTTACCCAGGGTGCACCACGTGGAGGCGATCTATCATTACACCCCCTGATGTAAGTAAGCTCCCCTGGTGTAAGCTGATGAAAATCATACCTTGCCTCAAAACTTGTCAGCTGATAAACAATCTACTGACTAACAGACTGTTTCAGGTATATATGAATGATGCACAGAGTAACGTTAGAAAACTTAACAACGGCTTACCTCAAGGCTCAGTGCTAGCTCCTTTATTATTTAACCTTTATACAGCAGATATACCTGAAACAAAATCGAGAAAAATTTGCTTATGCTGACGACCTGGCCATTGGCTTCCAAGATAATAGTAAAGAAGCAGGAGAACGAGCTCTAAACGAGGACTTATCTACACTAAGTAACTATTTTAAGAACTGGCGCTTACGTCCTAACACAAGCAAAACTGAAACCTGTCTCTTTCACCTGTCGAATCAACTTGCGGGCGATACTCTCAATGTAACTCTAAATGACACAGCTATCAAACATAACAACAACCCCAAATATCTAGGCGTCACACTTGATAGAACACTCACCTTCAAAAATCATCTTACAAACGCAGCCGGTAAACTAAGAACACGAAATAACTTAATATCAAAACTTGCTGGAACAACTTGGGGTGCTTCTGCAGATACTCTTCGGACCTCTGCTCTAGCTTTGGTTTTTTCAGTGGCAGAATATTGTGCACCAGTATGGCTAAATAGTGCACATACAAGCAAAATCGATGTCCAACTTAACCAAACCATGAGAATAATCACTGGAACAATAAAATCAACGCCATTGAGATGGCTGCCTACTCTGAGCAATATTGCTCCACCAGATCTACGCCGTACAGCAGCATTAGTGAGAGAGTACCAGAAAATTGTAGCCAACGTACAATTACCAATACATCAAGATATCCCAGACATCTCAAAAGAGCACCAACGATTGAGATCTAGAAATCCTCCAATACGATCTGCCCGAAAAATTGGTAATTCCTATGATATACATAGACAATGGACAACAAGATGGATGCCAACAGTAGAATCGGACTATATTAAGATATCCACCCCAACTCAGGGTTTCATCGGATCAAATCTGCCCCGGTCCATTTGGGCAAGGCTTAATCGTATACGTACCGGACATGGTAAATGTGCTGATTCGCTGTTCAGGTGGGGTCGTGCAGAAAGTCCACAGTGCGATTGCGGAGAATCTAGACAGACCATAAGCCATTGTGTTTCAGACTGCTTGAATCGTGCCTACCGTGGAAACCTCCAGGACTTTGCGGAATGTTCCCCAGAAGCAATTGAATGGCTATGTAAATTGGACATTAATATTTAGTGTCATTCATTCTATTCATTCTATTTTTACTATCTTTAGTGTTTGAATAATATATATATATATGTGTATATTATTGTAATTGTATTTGTATATTTATCGTACTGTGAAAGTCCATACGCTAAATAAATAATTGTTTATTGTCTTAATATGTAGAGAAATTCTTTAAATAGAGTTCTATCTGGATCTGTGTTTTTAGATTGAATAATACTGCCTCTTTTGAAGTTTTGGTTTAATATATTTTATGTTTGTTTCTATGTAAGGACAATTTTGTTTATTGTGACATTTTGACTATAAGCTATGACCAGCAATTCTATAGCATATATCTCAATTATGATTTAATGAATGTTTTATTTTGCAGATCCATCCCCACTGAAATTAAGAAGGACAATGACGGCAAATTGCATGTTTCATGGAAGAACGATAGAGGAGAAACATTCACAGACACTTTCGATACAGTTCTTTTTGCCATTGGCAGAAGAGCCCTGACGAAAGAGTTACATTTAGAAAATTGCGGTGTCAAAGTTGCCGGTGACGGAGAAAAGATTGATGCTGTTAACGAACAGACCAACGTACCTAATATTTATGCCGTAGGAGATGTTTTATATGTAAGTAGATCATCAATAAATTACTTCTTCTTCAAGTGCCATCTTCGTTCCGAAGGTTGGCGATCATCAGGGCTATACGTATTTTCGAAACTGCTGACCGAAACAATTCGTTGTTGCTACAGTTATACCATTCCCGTAGATTCTTTAGCCAGGAGTATCGTCTTCTTCATATGGACCTTTTTCCTGCTATTTTCCTTTGCATAATTATTCGAAGTAGTTCATATCTTTCGCCTCTTGTAATGTGTCCCAAGTATTGCAGTTTTCGATTTTTGATCGTAAATATGACTTCCTTTTCTTTATTAATTCTTCTCATGACCTCGACATTTGTGACCCTCTCGGTCCATGATATTCTCAGGATTTTGCGATACATCCACAGTTCAAATGCCTCTAATTTTTTGGTATCAATCTTTTTCAACGTCCATGACTTCATTCCGTAGAACAGCACAGAAAGTACGTAACATCTCATCAGGCGAAGTTTCATTTCAAGGCTCAAATATCTTCCGCAGAACACCCTCTTCATTTTAGTGAATATGGATCTGGCTTTTTCTATTCTTATTTTGATTTCTGCTGAGCTATCGTTGTCGTCATTTATAAAAGTCCCTAAATATTTGTATTTGCTAACTCGATAGATAATTTCATTGTGTAAATATAAATTTTGGACATTTTGTGTTGATTTCGATATTACCATAAATTTAGTTTTCTTTATGTTCAAAGATAGTCCATATTCTTTGCTGCAGTCTTCTATCTTATTCACCAATGTCTGTAGCTCTTCAAGTGTTTCTGCGATCAGAACGGTGTCGTCGGCAAATTTCAGATTGTTTAATCTAACACCATTTATTTTAATACCTACGGATTGCTCAGAGAGTGTTCTATTCATTATGTCTTCGGAATAGAGATTAAACAGGGTTGGTGACACCAACCCTGTTTAATACACCTGATACACCCTTGTCTCACACCTCGCCTCATTTCAATTTTTTCAGTGGTATTATTTTCTACTCTCACTACTGCTTTCTGATTGTAGTACATATTTTCTATTAGTCGGATGTCTCGTTTATCTAAATTCTTTTCTGTCAGGAGTCTGATTAGGTGATCATGCCGCACTTTATCAAAGGCCTTGTTGTAATTTATGAAAGACATGAATACATCTTGATTTATGTGAAGACATCTTTGAGTCATAACTTTCAGTGCAAACAACGCCTTTCTTGTTCCGAGTCCATTTCGGAATCCAAACTGGGTATTATTGATGTCCATTTCCAGTTTTCTGTGTACTCTAGAGTGTATAATTTTCGGGAATATTTTCAGTACATGGCTCATCAGACTGATTGTACGGTAATCACTACATTGTTTGCATTTATCTTTTTTGATATAATAACAAAGGTGGATAAAAGCCATTCTTGTGGTATTTTTCCTGATGTTAAATGCTATTGAAAAGTTCAACTAAAATGTGAATCGAGTATTTTTCTATTAGTGTAAGGATTTCCGTTGGTATTTTCTATTACTTCCTCTTCCATTATTTCTGGACCTTCGTCTCCTTTAATAATAATAATAAATTACTAACTGCAAACAATAATTTAGTATACAACTTTTCTTAATAATAAATTTGTCTTTTTTGCAGAAAAAGCCAGAACTTACCCCAGTGGCAATTCTTGCCGGACGTTTCTTAGCTCGTCGTCTATTCGGTGGTGCAAGTCAAACAATGGACTACGAAAATGTAGCCACTACAGTATTCAGCCCTCTAGAGTATGGTTGTGTCGGCTTAAGCGAAGAAACAGCCGTAGAACGATTTGGTGAAGACAATATTGAAATATACCACGGATATTACAAGCCCACTGAGTTCTTTATTCCACAGAAAAGTATTGCCAACTGTTACTTAAAGGTAGTCGCAAATAGGGAGGGTAACCAAAAAGTTTTAGGATTGCACTTCATTGGACCAAATGCTGGAGAAATCATTCAAGGATTCGCCACAGCAATCAAGTAAGTTTTTACCATTCTTTATTTCAAGTTAAGAAAATAACATTACGCTTATGGAGATCAGTGATTCTGATCAGCAGATTGTGAATGAAATCAGTGAAATGAAAATCAGCAGATTTTCATTTTTAAATTAACATTTAACTGTAAAGTCAGAATAAACTACTAAATAAAAGCCTTATTATCATTATGTAGTCAGAGAACGACATAAATAGCTGACATACGCACATCGTATTATTTTAAGTTGCAATTAGTAATTAGATATAGGCATTCCAAGCCGTCAATATTTTCTACTGATTTCTATGATTCATAACATATCGTATTCTCACCGAAAAACAAATAAACTGTCGTTACTATAATTAAAATAAGATAAAATAAAATTATCTTTTGTAAATACTATTTATCTAATTAAAATCATTTTCCCTACTTTTCATCTCTTGTTTCGAATGGGAACTTTTGGTCAATTACGTTAAAAAACATTAATTCATGTTTGTGGAAACGGAAATATAAATTATACAACCCTAAATAATTGCTTGTGTGTGTCGTGGCAACGCCGCGTTTCTATCGTCCATAAGAAATACATGGCCCTATCTCCGCAATGTTATTTTCTAAACGTGGAACGTAGTATAGTTTAAACATCTAAGATTCTGTCTAGACTGATATAAGATCAAAACTGTAATGTATTTCTTCTTTTTCAGATTAAATTTAACAGTAAAGGATTTAATGGAAACCGTAGGCATCCATCCAACTATAGCAGAAGAATTCACAAGAATCAATGTCACTAAACGGTCAGGCAAAGATCCCAATCCTGCATCATGCTGCAGTTAAAGAAAAAATACTCATTTCCAAATATTTTTATTTTTGTATATGTACAGCCTAGTTAAGGTTATCCATCACTTTTGTATTAGTAAAATAAACACCCTGAAATATTTTGTCGCACCCCAAAAACTATTCAAATTAGATTTTTGTTATTTTGATTTAAAATCCTATAAACTCTGTTACGACATACTGTATTGCTGATAGTGAATGAAAATAAATAATTCTTAATATTTTTACTGGTGTTTTATCTTAACCTATAAAGAATGAATAATACAAAATTACTTAACACGTTCAGTGCCGGCAGTTAAATAGATAAACACACAAAGATCGAACGATGGAATGTGGCGAAGCTGAAAGAAGAAAATAATCAAAGACAGTAGCAAGTAGAATTAAGAAATAGGTTTTGGAAATAAATGAAAATGAAAGTGAAGATATAGATCAGTGATGGAACTCCATAAAAACAACTATTACAGAAGCAGCAGAGAAATATATCGGAAGAACGAAAAAAACAGAAAAGAAAATGGTTCGACGACGAATGTGAAAGAACTCTAAAAGAAGCAAACAAAAGAAGAATTTATTATCTGTCGAATCCATCAGAAGAAAAACTTATACGATTCCACAGAGAGAGAGAGAGAGAGCCGCAGCTAGAAGAACACTTAGACAAAAGAAGAGACAATATCTGCGGCAACTAATCGAAAAAGTAGAAGGAGAGCACAGACGAAATCAAAGTAAAAATTTCTACAGAGAGGTAAGACAACATAAGAGAGGCTCACATATAAGCACACCCAACTTCGTAAAAGATAAAAATGGAGGAATGCTGGTTGTCGAAAACAAAATAATAGAAAGATGGGCTGAATATTTTGAAGAGCTCCTGAATATCCAAAATTTCACTGATGAAAATGGTGGAAACAACGGAGAAGATGAGTATCAAACGGTATTACAAACAGAATTAGAGATACCCCCACCAAGCATGGAAAAAATTACGCATGCCATAAAAACGATAAATCCCCTGGTCTGGACAATATTGATACCAGGCTAATTAAAACAGGCGGTCATGAACTCATAAGTAAAATCCATCAATTAATAGAAATGGCCAGGCAACAAGAAATAATGCCGAAAGAATGGTGCGGTAGTATTATTGTATCAATACACAAGAAAGGAAAAAAGGAATCGTACTTCGGGGGTGGTGAAGCCTTGTTTTAGGCTCCATTCCTCTACTTAGGAGTTTTTCTGTATTTTTGGGACGATTTTCTGTTAATGACTTAAGACCGGCGCGGCGTAGGAGTCGAGGTGGGAGTTTAATGGAGCTTAACGTCGAGTCGATGTTTGGTGGACAACTTCGTCATGATCTAGTTGAGGTAGCCCGCTGATAAAAATACCAGATGCATCCAAAAATTGAACGATTCCTTTCAGAATTGATTGTACTTTATTTAGTATATCGCGTGGAGGTTAGCTGTGGCTAGTTCTTCACCTTGTTACAGATATCGTTGTGTAATGAGTTTGGAAAACCACAGAAAACCAATCTTCCTATGTCCTTGTGTAAATTAAATCGACTATGAAGGAGTTATGTAGTTTTTTCGATGACTAGTGGGTGCATTCTAGGAGCTAGAGCTTAGGTGGGATGTAACGGGATTAAAATCTGGTTTGTATAAATCTTTGATTTATATAAAAGTTGAAGGTTGACACTACGATTGCGTGTCCGTACATATTTCGGAAGATATTGGTAGGAGTTTTTTCAAGTAAGACGTAGAAAAAGATCATAGGAATGAGGTTAATTATCGATTTCATGTCCGAAGTGAGTTCGTAAGTAAATTTGTCTAGGATAGTGACTGTATGTGTGTGTTTCTATGTTGTGGGAGCACTTTTTCTGGCGGGACATTTGTGTGAATATGCCGAGTATGTGCCGCAATAGTTTGAACGGAACATAAGGAAGTGGCCTTATGATTGATGGTCTTCAATGTTTTTTGAGAAAAATTTTTGTTAACGCCTGTCATGACGAGATGGAGGTTTGCTTGGATTTTGGTTGTGACTTTTGTTGAGTGTTATTGAAATATATGGGGCCAATAGTGATGATCACGATATTGTTTCTTAGTTTTGTCTGGAATTCGTGGATATTTAGGGGTTAAAATGTGTTGAGGGGTGCTGTTTTGTCTAATGAATGGACTTTTAAGTGGGCTATGTTATTGGGAAGAAGTTCGTTTGATTTTAAAATATTGTTGAGAAGTGTTTTGTTGGCAAATGTTTGGTGAGATGTTTTCTATAAGGTATTTGCTTGGGTTGTGTTTTCTTGTTGAGTTATCTTATGTTTTTTTGTTGCTTGTGTGTGATGGTTCTGATCGATTGTTTGAGTTGATTGTTGTGTAGATTAAGTTGTATGTGGTTCGTTTTATGTTTTTGTATTGTAAGGTTGGGAGTAAAGGTTCAATAGGTATTGTTTCTGTCGCAGGTTCATGTTGTGTGTAACTGTAATGTTAATGTACTGTAATATGGGATATAAGGTATACGGGGTGATGTGTTGATTTTGGATTTGGTTGTAAGTGTGGCGGATTTGTAAGGAGAGTTGACTGAAAGTGACTTGAATTTTGATAGATGGGTAGATTTTGAGTTTTAAATAAATAATCGATTGAATCTGCGTTGATTGCGGAATTATTAAGGAATGAGTGCGTTTAGATTTGTTTATGTGATGTTTTCTGGGACTAGACGGAGGGGTGGGATGGGTAATTTTTGGTTCCGGGTAAAACTTTGAGTTTTTTCTGCAGAGGTTTGGCATTAATGGGATTCGTTGTGTAAAGGTAGGCTATTTTATTCAACTTGTTCACGTAGACTGCAAAGAAATTGTTTTCGTCTTCTAACATATCCGGAACGATTAGGATTAATGGGGTTTGACTGCAGAATTTGGTTAGAGATGTGGTTTATCGTGTATTTTGTATCGTGTAAGTGTGTTGCATCGAGTGATACAATGGACTTTTCGTTCTAGTAATCGTAATAGTTCCGTATACTCGCCGCTGCTTCCCTGAATTCCTCAGTTGTTTGAATCGGGCGTCCATCTATATTATTGGACACTCGGAACAACCGGGTTGAGTGTAAGCATACCGACTGGTATTAATAACTCGACTACTGTTTTTGTATGAGTTCTAAGTTGAGATCTATTGAGGGTTTTGTAACGTAAAAGTGTTTGTGTATTGTGTAATTTCTTTGATGTCATATTTTAAAGAGCTGCCTGAGTT
This sequence comes from Diabrotica balteata, assembly GCA_918026665.1. Classification (NCBI taxonomy): domain Eukaryota; kingdom Metazoa; phylum Arthropoda; class Insecta; order Coleoptera; family Chrysomelidae; genus Diabrotica; species Diabrotica balteata. The sequence goes on from OU898284.1 coordinate 1,247,212, forward strand.
TAAGATGTCTAAGAAAATTTCTAGTTGGTTGTAATACTCTGTGATTTATGGAGTGACTATGAATGATGAGTTTTGATGTGTATCTGTCAACAAAAGTAATGACAGATCTTCCGTTTGTTTACAAGTTTTCAATTTTATTTTATTATCTTTAACTTTAGTTTGCATTTATTCTTAGTAATTTTAATTTAAATTTGGTTACTTAGTTTTTAAAGTTTAGTTTGAGTTACCTATTGTAGCAAATCATTTTTGTGTTGTGCTAGTAAAAAAACTAAACATGGTGAATTATTGTATTATTCCGTTGTGTACAAATCATGGAAAAATTACAAAAAGGATGATGATAGTAAGTTTTCAGGAAGCAAAAAATAATAGTATTTAACTTCTGAAAATATGTGTAATATATATTATGTAATTAGTTTATAACTTTTTTATCTTAACAAATAAATATACGTGTATCTAGAAAAAATTGTGCATATTTTATTTATCCTTAATTTCCAGTAAATTTGAATTAGTAAAGAAATAGCCCGCAAGAGGCGATAAATGTTTTGTATGTAGAGGGTGTCTATTCGAATTTGCCGCCAAAAGTGATTAGTATTGACCCCAGCCGCAAGGGGTCTTAATGAACGAAATTTATACATTGAGTTGCCTATCTATTTCTACTATTATATTATTTATCTATGGTCCAGGTTGTCACCTGGAGGATGGTAATTGTTGTGTTGTGTGTTTGTGGTTGTGTATACCTCGAATTGTGAGGCATATTTCGGCTAGATGGAGTTTTTTATTAGAAGATGGCTATTTTTAAGTAAAAACTTCTTTAGCGATGTTGAACACTTTTTTGATGGGAAACAAATCATTACATACGCGACAGATTTTTGCGACCGTCATCAATACGTAAATTGTTCGCAAAAGGGGCACAGCTCGAGAACTGTTCTACGGATCGTGACATATAAGGTGTTGTCGGAAAGAGAAGAAGGTAGCTAGTACAACTGACAAAAAAACAAACGTATCGGAATTACCAAAGGGGCATTACATTACATCTTCGTTGTTTTGGTGCTATTGAAGCGTGTGATACATTATATGAAAAAGGAATGGAAAAACGATTATATTAAGATAAAAAAACAAACAAGGCGACTACCAAAAAGGCACTGCATAGTATCTTGATTATTAATAAACATATAATTACATATGATATATAGGGCACTACGGATGAAAATAGGTCTACTAAAGTCAAAAAAAAATTGAATTATTGACTTGAAGAAGGCCTCTGACTGAAAATAAAATAAAAAACTGATGCAATTCGAAAATGCGATATACAAATGAAAGGGGAGGGGATAACGATTACATGAAGATAGAACAACAAACAAGGCGACTACAAAAAGAGCACTAGACAGCATCTTTGATTTTAATGAGTGTAGAGTTACATACCAGATTTCATTGGTCACTACGAATGAAAATAAATTTACTATAAGACAAATTTTGATTTATTGAGTTAAAGAAGGCCTCTGGCTGAGTACAAAATAAACAACTGATCGAGTCTTAATTTGAAACATAGGATATAACAAATATATTAAGCTTAAGCAAAAATAAACTAGGCGACTACCAAAATTGCACTACACAGCATCTTCATTATTATTGAAGGTATGGTTATAGTAGATCGGAGCAGGGCCCAATTGTAGGCCCTTCAAATACTTAGACCTGACTAGTACTAAAGAGCCCTCCAATCACAGGTTTGAGTCCCACAGGCAGAGTAGATGAGCCCTGTATTGCCAGGGCGTCAGCCCGTTCGTTCCCCTTCATGCCTGTGTGTCTCAGTACACATACCAAGTTAACCCTTATTTGGTCAGTGCTTTAAAACTCAAAAACCAGCTTAGAGTATCCTAAACCATGCTAGAATGCATCTAATACATTTCTTCATGTTTTTCAAGAATTAATTATGGATTCTTCGTTAATTCTTTGCCTTAGCTTTGCAACAGTTTTATAAATTTTACTTTTAAAGTATGCCAAATAAAAATAATCTTTAGGATAAAAACGAGTGAACAAGAAAACATCTGGAAAATGCCTGATCTAAAGAACTCCGAACAGTTACACAGTTTTCTAATTTATATTATATGGTATTGCCATTTTCAAATGTCACTGTTTTGAATTTATTTGCGTTTGACACCTTTAATAACACAATACCTAAACATCTGCAGCATACCTTATTTTGCCATCTTCTAGATCTTATCACTACGAATATGTGGGTATAAAGATCTCAATATGTAAAAATGTTGACATATATGCTTTTGCCATCTTTCCACAGAATTAATTCCTGGCCCATTAAAAGCAGATAATGTATTCATTTTTTATTTGCTAGTCAATTAGTTGAAAGCTTTTATCATTACACTGATAAGCTAATTTGTTTTGTTTTTGTTAAATAAAGTTAACCATTGATGAAATTGTATATAAAATAAGAAAAATGCATGGCCAATACCCTGTTAAAACTTTATATAAAGTGTTTTTCGTTAAAATAATGTTGGAAAAGAGGTATAATACATTTTGACTTGGCAAAACAAACTATTAATCATAGTAACACTTACCTTACCATGATTCAAAATATTAACAATCACACAATGTAAATATAAAAAGACTTTATTATAGTATAAATATATTATACAGAGAAGACATCACAAATTGCTTTTATAACTCAAAATACTTTTTTACACTAACTAGCTATAATGGAGATGATGTGGGCAAGTCCATATTTTCATCCATAAAATCACTAAAAGCTAGCGAATCTTGGACTCTGGAATCTGCAGTAAATTCAGTACCCAGTATTTCAAAGAGGGAATATGTTGCTGTCAAAAGGTTTTCTAGTTCAAGCAACTCTACCTTTTGTTGTTCCCTACATTTGGTTAGTTGCTGTTCCACAGTTTTTACATCAAATTCCTGGTTGTGATCATACTGTTTCATTGTTTGTAGCATTGGTGCAAGTTCACTGGTTGTTCTCATCATTTCAGCTATCATTTTAGCTGCTTCTTTTCCAGCTGACATTTTCGCATATGAATCTTCCAATTCTACTGCTTCCTCAGTATGTGAAACCTTCTCTTCAATTAAGACATTTTGTGCTTGAGGATCTACTTTGTTATCACTTTTATCCACTTTTGCAATCATATTTTTACTTGAAACATCTTCAATTTTGGCATTATTCTGATCTACTGTCGCTTCAGACATAGTGACATCTATTTCTTCATATTCTACCCCATTATCATATTTTGGAGCTAAGTTTTCTGTTAATGTTAACATACTTGTAATGAAGACTGTACTTGTGTAGTAAGTCGAGTTAGTTCAGCATGCAATCGTAAAAGTACCTGTTTATCGGGTTCTTCTTTGCCTGCAGAACTTTTTTTACCATTTTCTTTATCCATTATTTCTATACTATAAAAAAATATATAATTTGTTTATTGTAATTAGCCAATTCGCTAATGAAAGTCCTAACTGTCTTCGGTTTAGTCAATAAGCAATAAGTTTGTATCTTTATTTCTCTATGGTTTGTATTTGTATAAACCATCGAGTTGATTCTAACTCGATGGTATAAACTGAAAAGTGAAACCTGAATGAACTATGAAATGAAGTAAATTTGAATTTAGTAATTATTTTTTTGCGAAGTTAGTTACTTTTTAACAGACTAGTGGCTGGAAATTACTATACAACCAAGCATACGTGCTCATAGTGTATTTCTTTTTTTTTTATTGGGTTAATGAAAAAAACAAACAAAAAAAAGAAATATTCATTAGAGTATTTCGTCAGAAGTTTTTCTGCAAATTTATATTAATATTTTCTTATTCCTATCAGAAACTACTTTTGGACGACCCGGGATTTTACCTTCCTTATCTAACTTTTTTACTTTATGTAGATTATATAACAAAATATTGAGTACGTTTTGTGATTATATATATCATTTGAAATATGGCTTCTTCAGCATTATTATCATCACTTTTACAAAAATAATAAATTAACTGGAAAATATTAAACGTTTATTGAATATATTCTAAAGAAACCCAAGCTAAATACTACCAAAACTTAGGTTGGTTGTAAAACTAAATTATCCTACATGCGATAATAAAATTTCTAAGCGAATTTGATTTTTGACGCTATGTCAAACTGAACTGGATGTTAACTGAAATGTTTTTGTTATTAAGAATGTTTGTAACATTTGCATAATTCGATAAATATATATTTTAATCATCAACTTACCTCAACAGGATTTCATTCGGCAAATAATTTAAACAAAAATTATAAGTAGAAATTTTGAATTGAATAAACCTATGTGCAGTTTCATTATCTTGTAATTTAACAGCACCCTTACTCATCTAAAAATATTAACTTTAAAAGAATATTTGTCATATTTATTTAAGAAAAACTTACCATTAGCTGATGGAAGAAGTGGAAAACTTTGACTATCCATAATAATAAAATTCAAAATAGAACTAACTAATTAACTAAATAGAACTAACAAAGATTTAACAGAAATAATAGAACAATAAAACTAACAGAAATAATACAAATATTTACTATAATATGTTAAATTGTAACAACTCAATTATTATATTTTAAATTATAAAAGGAAACTTTTATCGGTTTCGTATACACTTCCACTATTCAGAATAATTCTTCTTTTTCAATTGCTGAAGTCAGCAATAGTAAGTATATTTGAGCTACTATTACATATTGACAAAAAATATTTGACCAATCGACTAATACTTTGCACTTGTTGTGGTGTTTTGATTGGTAGAACAGGTGTATGTTAACAAAATTACCTAGTATTGCAGAAGTAGCATTTGTCATCTGTCTATTTGACAAATGACAATTGTTAATTCCAAAAATATCCAATGACAGCGAAGCTGCAAACTAAGCTAGTTATCTACTGTGTTCCAGCCCTTAAGAATACAAAAGAGATCGATATATCTACGTACCTACCCCGTTTTTATAGGAAAACGCGATTATTAAAAGAGAGTTCGTTTATTTTAAATAATTTGTGCCATCAGGAATTTGCTGATTTACTTAATATGATACACAAAACTTTTATTTTTATTATAACCTATATGGAATCACCAGAGAAAAATATTTTAGTGACAGTGTAAAAGATAACGATATGCTATATTCAATCTACATGAAAAAAACTCCACTTTTTCCAAAACTACAACGAAAATCATCTGGTAAGTGTTGTTTTTTTACAAATTTTTGCAGATTATTTAAACTCCTATTAGAATATAAGAAATTTGGTTTACAGTAGTGAATTTTAATTCAAAATATATTAGATATAGTTCCTCTTTTAAATAATATTATTGTTAGTATTTCTATGAACAGTTTATTTGTTTAATATTCTCATTCCGTGTTCAAAGTAGTGGTAATATAAGTCCACAGGTCATGGACTTAATTAAAAATTATTAGTGGATTGTTCTTTGCATACTAATGAAACAAATACTCCTGTAGACAAGCTAGTTTTTATGCTTAGATATTATCTAAACATCAGAATATTACGAGTTATAGGTGCTAATGTACTCTCCAGTGTTCTGTCTTTATTTATTTATTTATTTGTTTAGGGCATCCATTTACTTACAATTTTTACAAAGTTACACCTTAACAACAATAAATTATTAAAATTACAAACACCTTAGAATAATACAAACATATAAGAATAATACAGAACTACAACAAACTTATTGTAAGATACTTTTTAGTTGTTTTTTAAACTAATTTTGGAGTCAAAAATATCCATTTGTCTTGGTAGGCTATTAGCACTCCGGACCAATTGTGTAGTTGATTCATTGATACCATAATTAGTGTGGTGAAATGGCACTGAAAAGATTTCTGATTGTCTGTTGCTTCTACTAGGAACTTTAAGACTAACAAGAGATAAGAGTGGAGGACAATCTATAAAAGCACTGATAACTTTGTGTAAGAAACATAAATCTAACAATGTCCTCCTTGACTCAAGTGTTGGTAAGTTAAGACTATCTCTTACCCACTGATAGTAGTATTCCCCTCTCCTGCATCCACTTTTATAGGCTGCTACCCTCAAAAATTTATTCTGGACTCTTTCAATCTGTTGAATGTATGATGGGGACCATACAACTGATCCAAACTCCAGAATGGGCCTAACGAGACGACAATAAAGTTTTCTAAATGTAAACAAAGACAGATCCACAGATGTGCGTTGGATAAATCCCAACACTTTCATTCTGTTTGTTACTTGGTTGATGTGGCTTGAGAATGACAGTTTGGTGTCTAACCAGATTCCCAAATCTGATACTTCATTGTTCAACGCTAATGGCAAGTTATTTATGTAGTAAACAAATGTAATTGGATTTCTTTGCCTGGAGAATGACATTTATGACATTTGTTTATATTGAGTGACATTTTGTTTAAACTATAGCAATCATAAAATGATTTAAGACCTTCCTTCAGAAGCATCATCATTTCAGGATTTAATTTTTCTAAACAGGTTTACATCGTCATCAAACATAGGAACACTACAATTTTTGATTTATTAGACTAAATCAACCAGAAACAAGCAAAACAAAACAGGGCCACAATGGGAGCCTTGTGGCACTCCTGATGGAACTGTTATTTCAATTGAAGTGTCATTTCCCAAGTTACTGCCTGCATCCAGCCACTAAAAATTCTGAAATCCACTGAAGAAGGGGATTCAAAATACCCAAAGCTCTTAGTTTTTGTAAGATTTGTATTTCATAATATACTTTTTCAAGTTCTGTTCAATTATTGGCAGTTGCTTAGGATATATCTATGACTGTGTTTGTATTATTTCAGGCAAAGTCCACTTAGTTGTTTTTCTCCTTTGGTATACAAAACCCTATGAATTTCTTTTTGACAATATCAGCTTTGTAACTTTTTCTTTTTTTTTTACTATTTCTATAATTGTTTTTCATCTTAGTCCAAATATATTTAGTAAACTTGTAAAACTGTATAAAAAAAATTATTTTGTGTGTTATGTCTAGCTTCCGTGGTTTTAGATCGTCACCATTGCTTCTTCTTCTTTAGACATTACTTGGTTCTTGCTTCCTAAATTAAAACAACTTTTCCCATGATGAAACATGTTCACATCAGCTATCCAGGAAAACCTGTAGCTTTTCCTGGATCTTTTTGTATTTGCTCTATGATTTTATTAGATCTTAGACTTAATATGTACTTTAGAACTTGTAAAAAATATGGATTCAATGTCTTATTGCTAACTTCTGTGTTTTTAGACTTCCACCATCCACCTCAGTCTTTACTTATTTCATCTTTCTTAATTGAAACATCTCTCTTACAGGTGAAATATGTTGAAATTAGTTCTGTGTCTTTTTCTTGATCTGTTCTTGAGTTTTGCTATGATTTTGTTGCATCTTAGGTTTAATATCTACTCTAGGAGTTCTAAATATGCATATTCTTAAAAAAAGTTTTTCCAGGGATGAAACATGTTCATATTCACACTGTAGTTTTTCTCCATATTTTTTGTACTTGTTCCATCATTTTCCTAAAATCTCCAACTTAATATGAATAAAAATGAATAAAAATAAATCATTGATTTGCTTTCTTATCTCTAACTTTTGTGTTTTTCCTCTTTTCTTAACTAAAATAGTTCTCCCAAGGATGAAACATTTTCACATCAGCTCTCCAGGAAAATCTGTAGCCTTTTGTTAGATCTTAGACTTAATATGTACTTAGGGGTTCTAAAAATGTATCTTCTTAACCAAAATAAGTTTTCTACTGATGAAACATGTTTTTTTTTTGTTCATATGAGCAATATTGCCTTTCCTAGAAATTTTATTAACTTATTCCATGACTTTCTTATATCTTATGTTACTCTAGAACTTCTAAAAAAGTATAAAAACATGGATTTTGTCTTATCTTTAAGTTCTGTGTCTTTAGACTTCCACCTCAGTTTTTACTTAATTCACATTTCTTAACTGAAACACCTCTCCCACAGGTGAAATACATTCACATTACGTCTGTATCTTTCTCTTGATCTTTTCTGGAGTTTATCTATGATTTTGTTGCATCTTAGTTTTAATATCTACTTTAGGAGTTCTAAATATGCAGATTCTTAAAAAAACTTTTTTCAGGGATGAAACATGTTCATAGTCACACTTTTTGATATTTTTTTACATGTTCCATCATTTTCTTAAAATCTCAGGCTTAATATAAATAAAAATGTATAAAACCATTGATTTGCTTTCTTGTCTCTAGCTTTTGTGTTTTGAGACCTTCCTCATTTTGATTTAAGTTTCAGTCATAAGTTTGTTCCTCTTTTCTTAACTAAAATATTTCTCCCAAGGATGAACCATATCCAAATTAGCTCTATAACTTTTCTGTCTGTATTTTAAATCCTGTTCTAGGAATTTATTACATTGTAGGTCAAATATGTAATTAATATTTATAAGAATCTATAAAAAAATCACTTTTATTGAATTACTTTTTTTTAAATATTTTTTTTTGCATATTTTTTTTACATTTTTTGCCCAGCTGATAACAACAAATTTTATTTTGATGACACTCCAAATGTGTACCATTCTTATAGATCCACTAGACATTGACCTTTAAAACACTACCTGATGTAACAGACCCATACATTATTTATAATTACTAATTAGAGAAAGTTTAATATTTCTTTTATTTCAAATGGAATAAAGAACCAAATTATTCAGAAGAAGTATTTGTGCAGTATGTTTAGTATCTTTGGTTTCACAGATGGTATGTAATTTGTCATTTTTTGTCTGTAAATGAGGGATATTCGTGGAGTTGTTAATAAAAAAATGATACTTTGGTTAGTTTTTGTTTGTGGTTGTGGGTGATTCTCTATATTTATTTATTATGTTCAGTATTTGTGCTGCCTATGTGGCTACTAATTTTATTGTTGTATTAATAGATCACTTTTTGTGTTGCTAAGAATTTTGTGTGTATATATAGTCACAGATGTGTCAATAAGGTCTTTCTTTACATTGTTTATTTTTTTAATAGAACTTTTTGATCTAGATATGCCTAAGTTTGCAAATAGGTTCACCTATCTAGAGTATTTTTTTTATTATTATCTTTCAGTCTTTTTGGATTCTTTTATCATTTTTATTACAATTTTGTTATGTTTTCATTTAATTCTTGATGATACTGCATAAGTTATATGTTATGATTCTTAAACTGTTATTTTATTGATCTCATTTCCATTGATTGAATCTGTTTTATTTAGTGACATTTTTTGTCACAATACTTCATCTAGAAGTAAGGCAATGAAATTGAATAACAAAACATATTTTTTTTTACTTTTTCTCATACATTTTTCAATATTATCTCCATTTTGATCTCCCTAAAAGCAGTTTTGCTTGAGAGATTTTTAAAATAATGTCAGTTTTGTCTATGACCTCATTGTTTATTGAAAACCAGTGTTTTCTGTTCAGTTTTTTTAAGTTTGTTAGCATGGCATAGATACATGGGACTAAATCTTGTGAATGCAGTTGATGGTTGAACAATTTGTTTCCCACTAATCTAATTTTGCTGTGCAACAAGTAATATTTTTTAACAAAACTCTTTTTCCTCTAATCACTGTCATAATTATTCAATAGAACTCAATAGTATACATCAGATATTCAAGTAATCAGTGAGACTAATAACTATTTTAGGATCTTTGCTTTTTTTGGTTGGCTTCCCATTGTTTCCACTGTTTTGAGTGTTTTTTTGTCTAGGGCCTGTAGAAATGTCCAACATTGGATGACAGTTGTCAAAATTGAGGGCACTCAACACCATAAAATCATAACTAAATACAACAAATAATTTTAGATGTCACAATTTAAATTTGTTTCTGATTGTTAATAATTTTTGTGTTTTCATAACATTCAAGCAGCGGAAGCCTTGTCAATTGTGGGTGTAGATGTCGACAATATCTTGGAATTAACCTCTAGAATTTAGTTAGTAGTCCCTGCGAAATATTCTACGTTCAGTGGAATATATAAGGGGCAAAATAGCCATTTTAGTGGCTAAAATCTTCTGCGGATTGAGCCTGGTGTTTGCAGGTGGTGTGAACAGTAAGCGATTCTTTAATTGTATTATGTATGCTTTGTTTTATATTCTTTTCTATCGTTTTCCTATGTTTGAGTATGTTGTAATCTCCATTTTTGTTTAAAATGTCTGTTATTATCAATATTTTTCTATGTACACCCTTTTTTATTAGTTTTTATTTTGTTGAGCATGATGCTGTTGCATGAATTGTTTAGAATTTTTTAGCATAAGTTCTGTAGCACGTCATTAGTGAGTAAGTCATCATAGTACTATCAATTCTATCGTAGCTAAGTGAATAATCCTGAATATTAAATGTATATTGACATATATGCTCATATGCATAGGTAAATTTGTTTACGCAAATTGTATCTCAAAATGCGATAGCGGTAGTGTGGCTCATATATTTTTTAACTTAGGGACTATAAAAGTTAACACATATACAGGGTTACTCAATTGAACTGTTACCAACTTCACATCGATATATCTGGCAAATCGATAATGACAGCTACGTCAAAGTTGGCTTGATATCACTTCAGTATATTGTTTATAAGCCGTCAAAACCATTTGCATTTAAGTTTTATGCATACAACAAAAGTTATTCACAATGGAATGTAAACGTAATAGAGTGATTGCGTTATATTTGGCGGGAAAATCACAACCAGCTATTGTTCGTCAGCCCAAACACCTCAAAGGGAATAAAATGTTTGTGTATCACTCCATAACTCGTTCTGAACATTATCTGAAATGGTTCAGACAGTAAAGGCTCGACTAGAGCGAAATCCACATCGTAGTGGTAATCAAATGGTCAAAGAACTGAAAACATCCCAGCGAAGCATGCTACGAATGTTAAAAAATGAGCTCAAGGTCAAGCCTTACAAGTTCCAAAAAGCAAAAAAAAGTTCAGCTTGAAAGAGCAAAGGAGTTGTTACGCCTGCACGAACGTGGCGAATTTCCGAACATAGTGTACTATGATGTGAACAATTTCCCTATTGAGCAGTTCATAAACTCTAAAAATTTTATGTTTTGAGTGAAATAGTGGAAAATGCTTGGTTCGCTATTTTTGTTTTTTTTTTTTTTATTAAATATGTTCGCTGGTGATTAACACTGTTTATTATCCAACCATACCAAAACTCATGTTTGTAATAAAATAAACAAACTATCAATTTATTTAGTAGTAAATATTTCAACGAGCTTATTATATTGGCTCCATAGTTTACTCAATAATTAAACATTTTATTAAATTTAAATATTATTTTTATATGGGATTTTATCCAATGTCTTGTTTATATCGTTACTTGGGGTGTTTACTCAATGATATCTACACAATATTAAAGTTTTTACAATATATTATTTCATAGACATACTTAATAATTTTTTTTTGTACAACAAATAGACCTTCACAAAGTTCGTTGTACAAAACAATATTAGAAGGACCAAAAGGATTTTTGATCTAGAAAAATCAGGTCATGTATTTTCCTGTCAGCTCTTCATTTCTTTATATCTCTGATTTATATTTTAACATATAGTTTTCTTTCCATTTATAATCAAAGTTTTTTCATGTATTTCATCCTATTTGCTTCTTTTGTTTCGTTCATTGTTCTGATTTTCTTTATTTTTACCTGTTTATGTTTAGCAAAAAACGTATTAGCATCACACAGTTTCGTGAAGATTTGGTACAATCACTGGTAAAAAAATTAAATGTAGAAGTTCTTCCTCGTTTACCACATACCCTTCAGGAAACTGAAACAAGAGGACGATGTAGTTCATGCTATAAAAACTATGGTAGCAGATATGGAAGGAATAGTGCAATGAAAAATGCAAAGAAGGTAAAAACAAGGTGTCCCGAATGTCAAAAAACCTCTGGTTTCATCTGTTCTGATTATTTTTTTGCAACACATAATTGTTATGTAAAAAAATAAATGGCTTGTTATAGTTTATTTTTATGAACGAGAGAGTAATTAGCATAATTTTAACTGGTACCTCCGACCACTCCATGGGCGTGCTCAAGATTAATTAAAAATTGTTTTGAATAATTGTAAAAAATAAATGAATTATTTCAGTGTTATAAAGTGTTATGTGTATGTAAACAAAAGTGACCTCTTTTATCACACACTATATTAGAACTGACTGGCCTACATTAAAAAGGGTTTTAAAAAATTCACATTTTTTTTAATTTTTAAAAATTACAAAAGAGAAAAAGAGTTTTTAAAACCGTCTAAGGTATGTTAAATAGATGAATAAAAATATTAATATGAAACTTACAGCTACTTGTTACAAATCCAAATCAGATTCAGAAGATGAACTTTCAGAACCAAGATTTATAATAACTGGCTCGATCATTTTATCAGTAATATTGTCCAGCTTCCACATTTTTTCCTCTTCTTTAATAGTGTGATTTACTGCCCTGTCCCAGTTTTCAGGTTTTACATTATTTACGGCCTCCAAAAACAACTGTTTAACATCATTAATTTTAAAAGTGGTATTTTTTCTTGAAACTTCACTCTTTATCAGTGCCCATACCAGTTCAATCGGGTTTAATTCACAATGATATGGTGGGGATCTAAGTACTGTCATTCCACGATTTTTGGCAATTTCATCAATTTCGTATTTTTAAAATTTTTCTTTATGAAGGGCACACAACGAATAAAGTTCCTTTCTTATAGATCCGGGATGGTACGTAATATTTTTTGAACTCAGCCAATTCTGCAAGTCTTTTTTTAATCACTTGGTTGTGGGCAGTCCTTCTATAAATCTGGAGTGATAACTTGCATTATCCATTACTATTACACAGTTCTTAGGAAGAAGATCTATCATTTGTTCGAACCATTCTTGAAAGACATCAGCGTTCATGTCTTCATGGTAGTCACTGGTACAAGTTGATTCAAAAGTTAATAAACCACCTTCAACAAAACCGTCTGAACTGCCAATGTGTACTATTATCAGCCTGCGTCCCTTTTCTGATGCTGGGTTTAAACCAGTAGATAAGTTATTTACAAAAGCGTGCCTTTGACTTGTAACAGTTTCATCCTGCCAAAATTTATTTGGTGTATGACCCTCGTTGATCCATGTTTCATCAAGATAAAATATTTTTCTTTTTTAGTTTCTCTTTAGCTTCTTTAGCTTCTTTAGCTTCTTTCTAATAAAATAGACTTTCTGGGATTCTTTTTCCAGCGGAAGCCTATTTCTTTTAAAAGTTTCCATAACGTACTTCGACTCATTTCTGGGTAATCCTTATCATCTCGAACTGAGACAAGAACTTTATCCAATGTTGGAAATTCTTGTCTAAAGAAGAATTTATGCACTTTCCGTCGAAGTCCTTTAAAATGATATTCTATTTGAAATTTTGGTTTCCCTGGAGCATTACGTGGCATTTGAAAACTACCACATTTCTCTTCTTTAATAACTCTGTAAATCGTAGATTTTCCAACACCAAGTGTACTGCTAACTAACTCAACGGTCTCATCAACACTTTCACATAAACGTTTGTCTGTAAATGATTTAAAACAATTAAATATTAATGTTTTTTCATTAACTGTTAAAGGACCAATTTTTCGGCGTTTACACGGCACTTCCAAATTTTCCATAACACTAGTATACACAATAAACTGCACCTTGCAACTGAAGTACCTACTTTTAGTGAACTGTTAAGAATTTTGAATACGCCACTTGGACCTTCCTACAAAATGGAAAAACCCACTATCACATTTTCTGTGGAATAAGTTTAGAAGGTTAAATTATCTAGTCAATTACTGTAGTAGATTCCTGGAATTAAAGAATTAAATGTTTGATTGTTGAAACCCTTACTTCGTGGAATGCACTCATTTCAGATAAAATAAAACGTTTTATTTTATCTAAAGAATTAAACTTTATTTTGCAAATAGGTAGGTACTTATTAAACTTTTATTGGTTATATATAACCAATAAAATAAACATCTTACATTTCTTGCAAATTCATTAATACCTGTTAACCTCCATCACTCCGACACTGGCAACCTTATTTAGGGATTAGTAACCCTCACAACTATTGTATTCTATTCTGCTCCAACCTTTATACCTGGTGGTCATACTCAATTTAAAATTGTTTTCCTATATACTTCTGTAAACTTGTTGACAAATATCTGTTTTTCATTGAGTCACCCGTATCAACAGTTTAAAGATTTGCATACATAATTTATTGTTTTATTACTCTCTCATACATAAAAATACACTATAGTATGGCTTTTATTGAATCTATGTGCCGTGGGACGTACTAGGTGCACATGGTTTGTTCGAAATAAAATTAATTGAGTATTTCTTACTAGCCCATGTGTTACATATGACCACACTTCGTGTTTTAACAAAAATGTGTTTTAATTGTTCTTAACATTAATCTTCATGTCCTTATATCAAAAAAGTACAATGGGTTGGCATAACGTTTTTCAAATTATGGCCTAGGAGTTAAAGTGTTAAGATTTGTTCACGGGTTCTTTTTCTATTAAGACTATTAAGAAAGTTGACGCAAACAGAATCAACGTCATTGAGATGTGGGTATAGAGAAGGACATTATAAATTCTCTTGACAGCACATTGTAAAATGAGTATGTGCTTCAAGAACTAAATATTCTTAACAGAAATGTTCTGAGGTACTTTAGTCATATCACTAGAAAGAAAGAGGGCATGGAAAGATTGATTGTTAAAGGCAGAAGATCAAGAGGCAGATTTCTTTCACGGCGGTCTGATCAGGAAATGTGGCTGTATCGACGCATACTGAGAATACCTTGGACAGACAGAGTGACCAACACAGAGGTATTAAGACGAATGGGTAAAGAGGTGGAATTGTTAACAACTGTTAAAAGGAGGAAAGCGTCATACCTGGGCCATGTGTTCCGTAATGATAAGTACAGTCTGCTACAGCTTATCGTGGAAGGCAAGATTGAAGGAAGAAGAGGTTTGGGCAGAAAGAAGAAATCCTGGCTGAGAAACTTGAGAGAATGGTTTCAAATACCAGAAGCTGCGAACATAATTCATGCGGCACAAAACAGAGAAACCTATCGTATGATGGTCGCCAACCTTCGGTAGAAGACGGCACATAAAGAAGAAGGTCTGATCAAATTAAAAAATTCACAGGACTCTTCTTTCCGGAAAAGTTAAATGTCCAATCATAACCGATTCATGAGGAGGAGGAGGCTCGACTTGACCACTGACCAGTAATCTTTTCACTTTTTGCAGTTTATTGAAGCACCTTATATAATAGATTAGGGCTAGAATTTCAAATTCCAACAAAGAAAAAAAAGTAGATACAAAGAAATGGAATGTACAGAAGCTGAGAGATGCAACTGCAGCAAAACAGTACTGGGAAAATATTACTAATAGGTTAAGAAATCAAAGTCCAAGCGAAGAAGACCAGAGAGAAATAGACTCCTACTGGAACACGATAAAGAAAGATATTGAGTCAACTGCACAAGATGAAATAGGAACAGAAACTTGTACCCGAAAAAATTACTGGTTTGACGATGAATGCAAAGACGCAACACAGAAAAAAAATGAAGCTTATGCAAAAATGCTTACCAGACAAAGAAAAGAGAAGAAAAGAAAATACACAGAATGAAGAAACGAAACCACTTAAAAAGGAACTTCAATATATAGAAAACCTCAACAGAGAGAAAGAATTCAGAACATTCTATAAGAAAGTTAACATCAACAGAAAAGAATTCAAGGCAAACACAAATCAATGTAGAAGTTTGAATTGCGATCTATAAACAACAAGAACAGACGTACTAAACCGATGGACGGAATATTTTAATCAGATACTTAATATAGAGGAAGAAGAAGAAAACCCGGAAGACGAAAGCTGTGAGATAAGCGGAGCAGGCGAGAGGGAGGAGAATCCACCAACGATCCTGGAAGTTAAAGACGCTGTAAAAAAACTAGCCAGAAACAAATCACCTGGAATAGATAATCTCCCAGCGGAATTATATAAAGAAGGTGGCGACGATATCATAACAGCGCTACAACAACTTATAAGAGAAATATGGATACAGAAGTCCCTTCCCAGTGATTGGAATATTGGATTACTTTGCACCATATACAAAAAGGGAGATATCTTTGAATGCTCTAACTATCGAGGAATTAAGCTCCTAAATGCAGAGTATAAAATATTCTCCAATATACTATGCCATCGTATGGCACCGTATGCAGAGCGAATAATAGGACAATACCAGGCTGGTTTCATAGGTGGTAAATCAACAATTTATCAGATTTCAACACTGAGACAAATTCTAGAGAAAACACTGGAATACGGTGTAGACACGCACCACATATTTATAGATTACAAGGCAGCATACGACTCTGTAAATAGAAGAGAATTGTTTAGAGCAATGGTAGACCTGGGAGTACCAAATCAGTTGGTAAGTCTAACCAAACTAACCCTTGAAAAAGTTGAATGCAGAGTACGAATCCAGGGGGAACTCTCTGAACCTTTTAGTACAAATAACGGGCTACGTCAGGGAGATCCACTCTCCTGTATACTATTTAATCTAGCTCTGGAAAAAGTAATACGTACGTCACAAATCACAACTACCGGTTCAATATATAACAAATCTGTGCAAATCCTAGCATATGCTTGTCGTCTCCGGAATTAATAAGCCATGGAAAAACGTAAAAGCAACTATGTGCATTTCCTATGGTTGTTAATATCGCCATGATCTAACATTGCGCAATATTGCACAATATTGCGATGTTAGTCCAGGACGCTCTTTTGGGGCATTGTCTTGAAAAAGACAATGCCTGTATGTTTATTTAAGGTTGTTGAAATAAAACACACTATTCTGAAGCGAAAAAAAGGTCAACGTCAGAGCCTTAAGGTGTTCGCGGAAAATTGCCGAGTCCTTCAAGGGAGGAGCTTGACGGCTACCCGCTGAGGGTAAAACCACTACTACTCCTGAAGTGGGATCCGAAAATGTCCCATATTTAAAGTTATTTTAACTTTTATGTGAAACCTTTTCATTTCTCAACCAATTAAAATAAAAGTTTCAAAAAGGAAGGACTAGGCAAAGTCGAGGCGCGTGATTGGTGCGCCTTGACGTCATGCTGATGATATCAATATTGTTGGAAGAACGGAAAACGCAGCACGAGAGGCGTATGTAGCACTAAAGGAATAAAACGAAATACATGAAAATAGGTCCGCAACCACAAATACGACGGCCACTTGTTATAGAAAACGACGTCATCGAAGCAGTTAACGAATTTATATACCAGGGAACGCTCGTCAATACTGAAAATGACACTACCGCAGAGTTAAACCGCAAAATTTGCACGGCTAATAGATGCTATTTTGACCTTAATATCCTAGTTAAATCTACAGTTATATCAAGAAATACAGAAGTAAAACTCTACAGAACAATAATACGCCCAGTCCTAACACATGGTTCAGAAACCTGGACTTTAACAAAAAGCAATGAAAACATGTTAGGATGTTTCGAAAGAAAAATACTAAGGCGAATCTATGGAGCGGTAAATGAAAATGGTGTCTGGTCCTTAAAAATTTGCCTAAAAATGGATTTGCCTATTTACTAAAGATATATAACAAAATATGGCTTGAAGGAGTGTTTCCATATACTTGGAATAATGTTTATACAATACTTATCCTTAAACCTGGTAAACCACGTTCAGATCCAAACTCCTACCGTCCAGTATCATTAGGATGTGCAATGAGCAAAGTGCTTGAAAAATTAATTAACCGTCTTATTTGGATACTCGAGCAAAGATCTGTTTTATCTAACAAACAAAGTGGATTTCGCAAAGATAGATCAACTCTAGACAACAGTTGATCTCGAGTCTAAAATACATGAAGCGCTAGCAAATAATCAAAGCTGCATAACGGTATTTTTTGATATAACCAGAGCATTTGATACAGTTTGGCGCCATGGAATAATTAAAACTTTACAGAAATTAGGCATACAAGGAAATATGCTAAACTTCATCAATAACTTTTTAAAAGACCGAAGTTTCCAAGTAAAAGTAGATGATTTCATTTCTAAAACAAGAATACAGGAAAATGGAACCCCTCAAGGATTATCGATTAGTGTTACTCTTTTTCTTATTGCTATTAACAGTATTTTGGAAAACGATTCTCCACCAGTAAAAAGTAGGCTATACGCAGATGATCTCATAATTTATTGTAAAGGAAGAAACATAGAACTAATTAAACAAACCTTACAAGATACTATTTCTGCATTAGAAAAATGGTCAATGAAATCTGGAATGAAATTTTGTTCCAACAAAAGTAAATGTATCCATTTCACCAGAAAAAGTAATGTTAGTAGTCCAGAACTTACAATTTTTAATACAAAATAGAATATATTGATTGTATCAAATTCCTTGGAATTAATTTTGACAAACATTTAAATTTTAAGCAACATATTTATTATCTTAAAACATGTTGTCAACAATATTTGAACATAATGAAAGTCCTATCTACTAAAAATTGGGGATGTAATCAAGATATCTTATTGACAGTATATAAAAAAAGCCTTATAAGATCTAAAGTCGATTACGGTTCAATAGTGTATGGGTCTACCAGCCAATCATTTTTGAAAGAGTTGCAAACCATCCAAAATGCTGCTGTAAGAATAGCCTTAGGGACTTTTGTGCCACACCTACAGAGAGCTTATTATGTTTAGTAGGAGAACAATTGGAATTAAGAAGACAATATCTTAGCCTAGCATATGCTGCAAACGTTTCAGCAAATAGTGAAAATCCCGTCAGAAACAATGTCTTTGCTTCTCGTTTCCACACAACATATCTTAACAAAAAAAGATCTAAACCCCCTTTTTTATGAAAGACTCAATAGATACATGACCAGCAATAATATTGTCTTCCCTAAAATATATCAAACCACCCTTTTAACCCCTCCTCCTTGGATGGTCAGAAAACCTTTCCTAGACTTGAGTTTAACAAAGACTAGTAATCAACTTAATGCTTCCTCTATGTCCTCTAATTTTACAGTAAGAGTGATGAGTACTAGAAATACCAATATATTTATACTGATGCCTCCAAATCAGAAAAAGGAGTGGGATGTGCCTTCATACACAACGACTACACTGCTTCATACAAAATCTCAAATTTTAGCACATTATATACAGGAGAACTATTCGCAATCTACAAAGCATTAGAATATGCACTGGACGCCAACTTAGACAGGTGCCTAATAATAACAGATTCCTTAAGTTCCATGAGTAGCTTAGGCACCATTTATCCAACTCATCCATTGTTGCGATTGATAAAGAACCATTTGTACCAGCTAAATTATTCCATTACATATAGGTATACAAGGTAATGAAAGAGTAGATGCTGCCGCCAAATCTTCAGTTAAAAACGAAGACTTGATAGAATCTACCTATAAGAAAGATTTTCATCACTGGAATAACTCGACATTGAAAGAACAGTGGCTTGAAGAATGGAATCAATCTCAACAAAACCTACGAGACATAAAAACAACTGTTACAAGATGGAAGAATATGTGTAGCAACAGAAAAGACCAAATTATAATAAACAGATTGAGATTAGGACATACACGCTTAACACACGAATACCTTATTACTGGAAGTGTTCATCCAATGTGCGGTAAGTGTTTCAACAGTTTAAGTGTCAATATTATTTAATCGAATGCCCGGCATATTTAAATGAGAGGCAAAAGTGAACTTCCCGACAACGCTACGCGAGTGTCTACAAGAAAACTGTGTATATTCGTCTGTTTTAAGTTTTCTAAAGTCAATTGGAATATACAACAAAATTTAACATCAGTGTCTGTACAAATTAATGTGTAATCTTCTATTAACCAATGTACTTCAACTCAGGTTTATGTATGTAAAACTCTATCTATGTTATGTCTATGTCTATATTTAATCTATGTCTAAAAAAATGTAAAACAAAATTGTAATACCAAGCGGCGCTAATAACCACTTAGGTTGATGCGCCTTAATTGTAAATAAAAAAAAAAGACGAATATGCTAGGAACCAGATATAGGACGTCTGAGGTGGGTAGGCCATGTAATGCGGATGGAGCAAACCGACCCAACTAGAAAAACGCTCCTTGATAGACCTATTGGTCAAAGAAGAAGAGGAAGACCCAGAACAAGATTCCTAGATAACATAGACCAAGATATGAGAAATATGGAAATACGTGCTTGGCGCAGGAAGGCGATGTATAGGGACGACTGGAAGAGATTTCTTGGGGAGGCTAGGACCCACACACGGTTGTATAGCCAAAATGATGATGATATACAGATTGAACCAAATTAAAATATGTCTGTTTGAACTGCATTTGAAATAGTGGACCAATATAAAACTTGGACAAAAATAAATCCATACCTGGGTATAGACATTGTATAAAATATCGTTCAACTATCTGTCTCTCAACAATGTTGTTTGCGTAAGACCACAGCCACCTAAAGCTTACAAGCCGTGAACTAAAAATGGCAACGCCGCATCAGCTGTTAGAAGTAGTCCGACTATAAAGAGCCCATCAAAATAATAAATAAAAGAGGAACATCATAATATTCGCTATAAAGTTAAAATTAAGTAAAAAAATCGAACAAAATAGTTTGATAAGGTACATATATATATATATATATATATATATATATATATATATATATATATATATATATATATATATATATCACATCTATTAAAACTGCAAAACATTGAATACAATGAGGTGTAATATTAATAGAATTTAAAAGTAATACAAGTGCATTCAGCTTACATTATTTACATAATTTACGTTAAAAAAAAAGAAAATATTCTTTTAATATTTTTGTAAACAACTTGCAGTTTATTGAATTCTAGTATCCCTTGAGCGAATATTATATTTATTAAGAGTGGCTTAAAAAAATGTTATTGAAATTCCAGGTATTTATTTTTTTAAAGTTGAAAGCTTGCGCTTTTTAGATAAACTTTTAGTTAGTTTCTTTGTCATAATTTCATTATTCTTGTTTTTTGTGAAGTTATTTAACAAAGTATTGGAGAAAATCACAGAAATTTTAAAATATAATTCTCTAACAGCTGTTCCACAAACACAAATTTTAGAAAAATCAATATAAAAATTGTCACTTTCCAAACTCGTGAGGGCTAAAGAAGCCAATAAATATTTTTGATTTTTATGAGACAAAAACAGTGACATAGTTTCTGGATGTTTAATTATGTATTCAAAAAGAGCACACGAGTGATAATAAATATAATGAACTTCATTTGTTGCAACAGATAAACCACCTCGTTGCAGATAATCAAAATATTCATCATTTACCTTATCACCTATACTTTGTACAATCAGATCTCTACAGGTAAGGCATTTAAGAGTTTTTTGTACAGTATGAACTGCATATCCGCTAATATATATTTGACTTGATTCCTCACAATTGTATGTACGCAGATAATCACTATTAAAAATAGAAGTAAATTCTGAACATTCTATGAACTGATTAAGTGTTGCACAATTTAGATCATCAGGTGGCTGAAATTTTAATTGTGTTAAATCACTAGTAACAGACGATTTCAGAATATTCTGTATTCGAATTTTTTTTTCTGAATCAATCACTTGAGTAACTGAAATGTTATAATTACAGCCAGATAGGTACCTATAACGACCAAACCTTTCTTCTAAATTATCCGTTTGGAATTTGCCAGGTAATATAAATTCTATATTTAAATGATTAAATGAATACTCTATTACTTTGATCAAAATTGATGTGCTGTTTTTAAGAGCAAGGTATGTATCATTTGTAAGTGAAGAGCCTTCAGGAATTTGATGCCAAGAATCTAGCCACATCACAAATTTTTTTAAAAAAACTACTTTGAAATCATTATCTGAAAAAATTGGGGTAGCCAAATCATTCCTTTTTGCCTGTCCTTTAAATTTAGTTTTTACATTAATTATGTTCCACCAACTTCTAATAATTTCTAAAAATGAGGCTGTGTCTGTATAAATACTACATGACTGTAAAGCAGCTATTGTACTTTCATGAAAAATATTTTCTACCAAAGACACTTTTTGTCTTTCAAAATTATTTGGATAAATAGATTTATGATTTAGTTTATATGCTCTTTTGGTTAAAAAGTTTATCTCAATTTGGTACAATGTTTGTAAGTCCTTAAAAAATGCCTTTCGAAGAACTGAATGATTATTAAAATCTGGAAAAATAAAGGTTTTTTCTGGGTCTTTCTTATTAAGCCAATTATTCCTAATATTTTTAAAAATATGTACAAAATCATATAATAAATAAATATTCTCATTATTAAACTTAGGATTAGATATGGAAAAATTTGGAGATAACTGACCAAACATGTTTTGATTTAAACGATTGTTGTCGGTAATTACACACAATACTTTAAATCCACAGTCCTGAATATACTGAATTGATTCAAGAACTATGTCTTTGAGTTCATTACCAGCAATATTACATACAGGTACTAAACGCACCACTTCTTTAAAATGTGCAAATGCTGATGAAATCATTAACGTTAGAATAGTTTTCGCTAATTGTTTATCATTGTTGGCAGCAAAACCAGTAATTTGTTTTGAGTGATAATGAACTCCAGGATTTACATATATTTCATCTACAAGTAAATTGACTATTTTTTCTCGATCATTCAGATTTGAAGCAAGATATGATAAATAATTATTTTCTAATTGATCATCAGGAGATACATGAAAGGATGATGTTATCATTTGTAAATATCTTTTAGTGGGCAAATTTAAGTACTGCTGAATAATATTATAACATGATGTTGACTGATTATATATGGTAAGAGCAAAAATAATTGTTGGTAGAGAATATTTTGCCCTACTTGCTGTTAGTAACAGTAACTGATTTTTCACAAAAGCCAGAACTCCCTTCATTTTATCTACATCTGTATTTTCTATGACTCTGTCAATTTCACTACATATTTTGGTTATTTTAAAATTATTGTCAATAGGACTTTCAAAAAAAAAAGAATACCTGGACAGCAGATTTTCTAGTTGTGACCAACGCGATAACTTACAGTCAAATGGTAAAATACATTTTAAATCATGAGGTGACAGTTGGATGTCCTTCACATAAACAGATACAAGTAATTCCTTCGTAATGTTAATGTTTGAAATAACTTTTATACACTCATCACTAAACTGATTGTCAATATTTAATAAATAAAAACAAATCCTTTCTTCTACAACTTTTATTTGCCAGTTTTTTAACTCAACCCTCTCACTAACACTTTGTAAAAGTTCCTTGAAATCCACGATAAGGTCTTTGTTTTCGAGTTCTTTTATATTATTTTCTTCCCGGAGACTTATTTCTGCTCGCCTAGTTTCAGGATTTTTTCTTGTTGGTGGTTTTGGGTTAGATAAATATGACGGTTGGTTTTCAAAAATTCTTGGTATCGCATTCTCTTTCAACTTGGGATAAACCAAATTTCGTTGAAGAACCGTACCATTTTTATCAATGAATGACTCACTTTCAATAATATCCGTTGCATCAAAATGTTTTTTACATACTACCGAACTAGAAGTTACTCTGAAATCTTCACGGTTAATAGATCTAACCCACTGAGTACGAAGGTGATCGTTTTTGGGAAAAGAGAATGTACTTTGGGCCTTTTCATACTTTAAAGTAGTTGCGTAATTTGATTTGCAATTTGGTACACTGCAGTGTCTCGGCATCTGTAATTAAAAAAATATGTTAGAATATCATATTACTACTCCCTGTGCCAATAAATTAACATCGACTTGGGGTTTGTAATTACTAAAGCGAATTTGTGAATTTAACAGTTTGTACGTATTATTTGTCTGAATAATATATATATCTAATTCTTTAATGCTTCATACAATTATTACAATATACGTAAAAAATACATACCTTTTTTTTTAATCGAATAATTCACCAATTATACAAGAAATACAAACAAAATTAGCATAATCTCATAAGTAAACACAGGGCTATAGGACCACTATCGGACTACCTCCAACGTTGCCAATTTTCTCACTTCACGGCTTGTAAGCTTTAGGTGGCTGTGGTAAGACGGGTTTGTCTAAGGAAACGATAATAGTTCAGGAAATGAATCTCCAAAAAAAGGTTAAAACCTCGCAATTTTTTCGTCCTGCATGTATCCAGTTGAAATTTTAACAGAAGGTAGGTGATAGCCCAAGGATCAAAATTTATATCGAACCGAAGTGCGCTGAAGGGTTTTAGGGATGAAAACTACCCCTAATTGTCAAAACTTATAAAATAACATATTAAACCTGAATATGGGTAAGATTTGGTTTGAATTAGTTAAATAATGATTATTTTATACTTTTGAATAGAGTTCCATCATATTTCAACCCTTAAAAAGCAACTCTTGTTAGAGGTTAATGTAAAAAAATTACTAATTCTAAAAAAATGATTTCGCCTTGGATCGATTTCGATAAAAATTTGGACTTAAGCTCAACTCACCCTCTGCTTTATAGTTTATGTCATGTCGACGAACCCTGATTGTTCTAAGGGGTGAAAACTACCCCTAATTTTCAAAAATTGTAAAATAATATAAATCTTAAGATGAGTGAAATTTGGTTTGGATTAGTTAAATATTGATTTTTTTATACTTTAAAATACAAATTCATACATTTTCAACCCTTAAAAATCAATTGTTATGAGTGCTATAGGTAAAAACAATTTTTTGCCAAAATTTTGCAACTTTTCAACTTTTGAAAATCACCCTTTACAACGTTGCATTGCACCCTTCACCTGAGCACCCAGAACAAGTAGAGTTACAGTATAAACCAACTTTTCTGCACCCACATGAAACACCGCATCCTTTTTTGCATTGCCAAAAAATAATTTTCTACAAGGATCTGTGAAATAAATCTTTTTGGAACCCTTGGTTTTTAAATGGGGTGAGTTTAAAGGGCTCGAAAAAAATGGTGCTTGATCGTAAATCGATGCTTTAAACGGCTATATCTCGCCAAATATTCATTGTACAACAAATCTAAATGAAGAATAATTTTAGTCATTAAAAAAGCTACAATTTGGTAATTTGTATTTTTTTCATATATTCAGTATTTTCGGGCATATTTAAAAAAAGAAGGGTAAAAAATATGAAATTGTAAATCGTTTCTCACTTTAAGCTGTACTTTTTCTAACACAAAGCATTTTAAATGGGTCAAACTTCTTGGACGTATTAACAATAAATGTACAAAGGGAATTTCAGAAGGGTAAAGATCGATTTTAATTATGGAGGAGGTTAGGGTGTTGTTTCGATTTTTTCGTAAAAAATGAGGTATTGACCTTATTTTCATCATAACTCACTCAATTTTTGAGCTAGAGTCTTTTTTATGATAGGTCTATTTATGCTCTTTAAAAAAGGTTTTGTGAGTTTTCTTCCAAAAATGCATCATTTTCCCGATATTTGATTTTGAATCTTTCAAATTTGGCATTTGAAGAAAACCGCTGAACATTGATAGGCCGTATTTCGGTTCCTATTATATCCCAAAAACATTTTAAAAAATGAATTGTATTTGTCTTTTTAAAAGCTACAAATTTGTTCTCTACAATTTTTTTGATAAAATGTACCATTTTCGAATTATTCGCGAAAAATCGATTAAAAACGTGGATTTTTTCGTCTAAAAGTTATTACTTTCAATCGCGGATAACTTGAAAAATATCATTTTATAAAAAAAATGTATAGCACATTTTTTGTTTAGAATCACTTTTTTAATCGAAACCTGTAGTTAAAACGTAAAAAAAATTTCACCCCGGAGATGGGGTGGCAACCACCCCCTAGGCTTTGGCGCACTTTGGTTCGATATAGATTTTGATCCTTAGGCTATTACCTACCTTCTGTTAAATTTCAAGTCAATCCAGGGAGCACGAAAAAATTGCGAGCTGAAATGCTTCATTTCCTGGACTATAACTGGTTTGACAGCATAAATCGTAGATTTATGTGTAGCTTTCAATTTTTATGAGTTCAGAAGCAGCCCGCTGAAGTATTGGATTTTTATAATATATATATTTGACAATCTTTTGTTGGCCAACCACCTACAGCAGAATTGAGCCGAAATATATTATATTCCTATGTTCCGAATTTATTTCGTTCAATCTGTATATTAAATTTCCCAAAGGGATATAATCCACTTCCAAGAAAAAGTCCTTTTTAGTCTTGTATCGATGTATCTTTAATTTTTTTTGCTTTACTTGCTAGTTGTGTATATATATTTCACCGGTGAATATATTTAATAAAAGTAGAAATATACTAATGGCTTAAACGAACAAACCTTCTGTTTACAGTTAGGTAGTAAAACAAAAATTTAAATGCTTAACAGTTATTTTCTTAACGTTTTAATGTCTACTAGAAAAACATATTCATTAGGTCGACTTCGTTCCGAATCCTCGTAAAATAAACACTTGAAATAACTCCCATCGATAAACTTGTTTCAGTAGATTTATTACACATAAAAATTGTATATCTAATGCGTGATGCTCTAAAGCGAAAAGTAATTTGGACCTTTTAGAATGGAACGGTCTAATGGTTTAAATGATTATGAGTTTTTATTTAGAAAAAACTACTACTTTTACTTCGGGTTATAAACAGAGAGGAAAATCGATTGGAAGTGGTTTACGTTTTTCATCCCATCACATGATTGATCTTGATGACAAACGTAAGTTAGTGGAAATTCGAACGGGAGGCTCCTAATACGGTTTTACGAAATAATTAGAGAGATTTCAGAATAATCTTCCCATAGAATTTAGCAAATATTTAACTATTTTTATGTGTTATATTTATTAAATTCCATGAAAAGTGAAACATGTTTCATATGGTCTGTCCCAAACCCTTCTTTCAGTGCGTCACCAATTTTGACGTCGCATATGGTTTTAATGTCGAGAATTATTGCATGACATTTTAGTTCAATCTGACAGTTGCAGGATAGTAATCGGCTAAATGTAAAAAGTGCATTGTTTACCGGGTAGGAAAAGCTTAACATTCCTGGACGACTGTGATGATTGCTAAGTCGAGGCGCAAGCCGAGACTTAGCAACACAGAGTCCAGGAATGTGGCTTTTCCTACGAGGTAAACATACTATTTTTCCGCAAATCGTTTAAAATTCGACAGATATTGATTGATTTAAAAAAAACGCGATAATTTTATTCCCAAATAAATGGTGCTTTGAAATTCCTAATAAAATTACTTGGGTTACTATGGAAACGTATTGAGGTTGAATTGTCAAACTTGACGCTTATAAATTTAATTGCTGGTGTTCTCGAAAGTAAAATGATAAGTGATGATGAAATTTCCATTCCTGGGACTCCTCCAGAGCTGGTTGAGGCAGTGAATACTGCTTCATTAGAATTATTGCCAAAGAAATCAAGAGAAAAGTACGAAAATGCGTACAGACGTTTTATGGATTATCGCATGAGTAAAAATACGAGTTCTTTCTCAGAAAATGTTGTAATGGCATACTTCCTAGACCTTTGTTTAAAGATGAAATTTTCAACATTATGGGCCAATTATTCAATGCTGAAGTCAACCCTTGCACTTAACACAATGTAGATATATCTACATACTCAAAACTTCGTTCTTTATTGAAACGGCAAGCTCAAGGTTATAGGGCAAAGAAATCTAAGATTTTAACGAAGGAAGAAATTGAAAAATTTATCCGGGAAGCTCCAGATAAAGAAAATTTAATGATTAAGATAATTTACAAGGTTTTAATTTCTATTTAGATTATAGCTTTATTTATTTTTTAATTGGCTGTAATATTTGGTATTTCTGGGGTCTGTAGAATGGATGAGTTAGTCCGAATGACTGTACACGATATAGAAGACTTAGAATCTAGGCTTTTGATCAGCATACCTGATTCGAAAACCAACAAACCAAGATAATTTGTAATTAATCAGATCTACTTGAATGTTTATCGAAAGTATGTTTCGTTAAGACCAGAAAATATGAACAGTGACCGATTTTTCTTTAAATATCAAAGCGGAAAGGGTTGTAGACACGTGGTAGGAATTCATCAATTTAGAAAAATGCCCAAAATAATTGCTACTTATTTGAACTTGGTAAATCCGACAGAATATACTGGTCACTGCTTTCGTCGGTCTTCTGCAACAATATTGGTTGACTCTGGTGCCGACATAACTAGTTTAAAGAGGCATGGCGGATGGAAGTCATCAAACGTTGCTGAAGGATATATCGAAGAATCGCTTAACAATAAGGTTGAAGTGGCAAATACAATTTTCACAGTACAAAATATTCAACAAAATGACACTTCCACCCTGCATGTTGTCCAAAATATTTCTCATAGTTCTAAGAGTGTTCCTCCAATGTTCAATAATTGTACTAACTGTCAAATTACTGTAAATATAACAAATTGATCTTAAAAATGTATTCAGCAATGACTTGATGTTTTCAAAATATAAATTAATTCCTTATAAGCAATGTGTTTTCTATCATTTATGTAGAACACTAACAACTGTACGGAAAAATTCATTTCCTTACAGTAAGGAAATGACATTTCCTTACAGTAAGGAAGCCCTGACTTTTTCTTCAAGAAATTTTGACAGGAATGTCAAAATATCCTGGCGATTTGCGGAAAAAGTTAATTTTTTTTTAATGTGGAGTAAAAACTTTAACAATTTTTTTTTAAATTACATATTAGAGGTCCCATCCTGTATAAATTTTTTTATTGCACCATATATTGGATGTCTATTCTTCTTCTTCTTCTGCTTCCTATCCGTTTCGGATGTTGGAAATCATATTGGCAATCATAACCTTGCTCGCTGCGGCTCGAAACAGCTCCGTTGAGGTTTTCTTAAACCATGTTCTTAAATTCCGCAGCCATGATATTCTCCTTCTACCGTGTCCTCGCTTACCTTTGACTTTACCTTGCAATATAGACTGTAGCAGGGAGTAACGGTGCTGATTTCTGTTAAAGTGTCCCAGATATTGCAATTTTGTGCGTTTGATCGTAAACACAATCTCTGGTTCCTTCTTCATTTTTCCTAGAACTTCCTTGTTCGTGATCCTTGCTGTCCATGATATTCTCAGCAATCTTCTATAAAGCCACATCTCAAATGCTTCAAGTTTTTTAATAGTGCTGTCTGTAAGCGTCCATGCCTCCGCCCCGTACAACAACACAGAGAAAACATAGCATCTTAAATGTCTCATTTTTGTATCAAGGGATATGTTGTGACTTTTGAAGATGGCGCTCATTTTGTTAAAGACCGTTCTTGCCTTTCCTATGCGCACTTTATTTCCTGTAAATTGCTTCACTTTTCGATAATAATAGTTCCCAGGCAACAATACTGTTTTACTCGCTCTATCTATGTCCCATTAATGTATAGATGAGCCCCGTTTATATTCTCCTTGCTGATAATCATTTGTTTCGTTTTGTGGCTATTAATGTTTAGTCCATACTGTTGACTGTACTCGTTTATTCTGTCCATTAGCCTCTGAAGTCCCTCTAAACTATCTGCTATCACCATGGTGTTGTCGGCATATCTAACATTGTTTACTCTTTCACCATTTAGAAGGATGCCTTCGTCTATTCCGTAAAGAGCCTCGTTAAAAATTTTCTCTAAGTACATATTAAATATCAACGGCGATAGGATACATCCCTGTCTAACTCCACGTAGTATTTTTATGTGATGTTTCTTCTCCGTTAATTTTCATGTATGCGGTCTCATTCCAGTAGAGTTCTGAAATTATTCTGAGGTCTTTGTCATCCAGGTCTGCCTCTTTTAAAATGTTTATCATCTTTTGATGTTGAACTCTGTCAAATGCCTTTTCATAGTCGATCAAGCATGCGTATACGTCGCAGTTAACGTCCCTGCATCTTTGTGAAAAGTGCCTCTCTGGTACCCACTGCGATAATGAAGCCGAACTATCTGTCCGATATTTGTTCCTCGCACTTCTTATAAATTCTTCCATGGATGACTCTAAGAAACAGTTTCAACATATGGCTCATTAGGCTGATTGTTCGATATTCTTCGCACTTTTTAGCCCCTGCAAATACCCGTGAACGATACATAATTTTCTAAGTTCTATGTATAATAATCACAGACTCACGTTTTTTCTGTCACTTTTAGCTTAATGCGTTACAGAGAATACGATCAACTATGACGCACTGAAAGAAGGGTTTGGGACGGACTATAGTTGTGATTTTCCATTATAGTCCAAGTTGTAAAGACAAAATGAATGATTTTTAGCGTTAATTAGTAAATTTTTGAAACAGAACAGTGTTATGACCAAATTCTTGGTTATATTTTTTTATGACACTTTTTAGGTGCAAAAAACGGTGTTTTTTAATTATTTTTATTGTATCAAATCAATATCTTGGCTAAAATGAGCTGAATATTGAATGAAAGTAAATAAAAATCTTTAATTTGAGTTTTGCTACATTAAATTTGACCCAATAGTTTATGCAGAATTAACAAATAGGTAAAAAGAAATAAAATAAGACTTACTCACAATCTATTTAATTATACCACCAACGACCGGTTTCGCATACTACAATTTGCTATGCATCTTCAGGTCTTACGGTACCTGCTAAATTAAATGATACCGGTACAAGAATTATTAATTAGTGATTTGAAAAACATAGTTCAAACTATCCTGGATTGCTGGTGATGGGTGATCATCGGTTTTATTGTAACTGTTTGAGAATTAGAGGGGAAGTTCTTGAGGGCAGAGGGAGAGATAATATTAATTTGTTAGTATCCATAATCCGAAAAAACAAGAAAATTAGAATATCTCGGACATATTACACGTGGAGAGAAATACACCCTGCTCCAATTGATTATGCAGGGAAAGATACAAGGAAAGAGAAGCATAGAGAGGCGTAGAATGTCATGGCTGCGTAACCTGAGAGAGTGGTATGGATGTACATCAAATGAAGAGAATTGCTGCCAATAATAAAAAGAAGAAAAACTGCTTATTTGGGTCATATATTTCGAAATTCCAAGTACCAGTTCTTAAAGCTATGGAATGGAAGATAGAAGGAAAACGGGGCATCGGAAGAAAGAAATACTCATGGCTTAAAAACATAAGGTATTGATGGAGATAACCTCCATGCCCATGCACTTTTTAGAGCCACACATGATCGAGAGGAGTATGCCAGAATTGTTGCAATTATCCACTAATTGGATAGATGATAGCACCATAAGAAGAAGAAGATTTTCCTAATGTTGTATCGCATTCAGAAAAAGCATGGAGAAACAGCAAATTTTGTGCAATGACGTCGCCATATATAAAACTCGAAGGACATTATAATTGATGTAACTTACACCCTTTTGAAGGTTTATAAAAATTGGTATAAGAACTTAAATTGTTGCAATACGAAATTTGTAATTTTTATTGAGTAAGTCGTTTTTAAAACTGTCCCAAAAAGACAAACTATCAGTCCCGGTGAGATAAAATCACATCTAATTCGTCGTATAGGAACTGTTTTATTGTAGTCAATTTTTATACGAATTGTGTCCGTTTATATGACTTGACGTGTCCTCCAACATGTTCCTCAGGTTTATTAATTTCAGAAGAATCTCTATATTCTTGGTAGATTGTTATTAAAAAAAAACAACAACTATAATTACTACAATGCGCCATCAAGGATTTTTCAATAATCGACCAAAGATAATAATCAAGAAGATTATTTTTAAATTACAACTATTACCGTCACTGCTAAATTTAAATAGCTTTACGTCATTAATTATGCGTTTTGTGCAGTATAAGTCAAATCGAAAATTGTATAATATAATATGTACATTTACTTATACATAATACCTAATGTAAAAAAAATAAAATTTAATATATAAAAAGACAATAAAATCACATAGCTCAGACGGAGATAAGACGATATTTTATTGTTACTGTGTTGTTTACTGTACCCTCTGTGTATTTTTATACTTTTGCCTTTAAAGTTTGTACCATACGTTGCTACGTAAAGCATTTTCAATAACTTTCAAGTAAGATCAATTCATGTACAATCTGACAAAGTATTTGTTGCTGCAATGACTGGATGGTATCTAAAAACCCGAATTTAAGGAAGAAAAAACCTTGTCTGTGAATCATAATTGTTGGTTGGCGATCCAAATGGCAATTGTAGCTTTGCAAACTGCTGCAAGAAAGATTTCTGCGGATGAAAGGTCACCATGTCCTCAGGTCTTTCAACCAGGAGTTCTAGCGTCTTCCAACTAATCTTTTACCCTGCACTTAACCTTCCAATATGATTTGGAGTAATACAGCGAAACAGAGAAAACGTAACATCTTATCATTCGAATTCTGAGCTTTAAACTTAGGTCTGATCTTGTAAAAAATGTTTTCATGCTCATGCGTGTGTGGGAGACAATTCTGGCATACTCCTCTCGATCTTGTGTGGCTCTAAAGAGTGCATGGGCATTGAGGTTTGTCCAATTTCTTATGTTTTTAAGCCATGAGTATTTCTTTCTTCCGATACCTCGGAAAGTATCCGACAGGGCAGAATGGAAGAACATTGTTAAGCAGGCCAAGACTTGCAAAGGGTTGTAGCGCCATTAGAAGAAGAACAAGAAGAAGACATGTTTGATTAGAGAAATTTTAAAAATAAAAATATTTAGATTATTGATACAACTGGTGGAAGAAGATATGGGGAAGATGTACCTAGATACGAAACATGAAAAACAAAGTTAAAAAACACTACAGCTTTCACAGACGAATTGAAAGAATACTGTTCTGTAATCTGTATTATCATTTTAATAGCTTAAATATGACGGTTTTTTCTTACTATAGTGTATTTTTATGTGTGAGAGAGTAATAAAACAATAAATTATGTATGCAAATCCCTAAACTGTTGATACGGGTGACTCAATGAAAAACAGATATTTGTCAACAAGTTTACAGAAGTATATAGGAAAACAATTTTAAATTGAGTATGACCACCAGGTATAAAGGTTGGAGCAGAATAGAATACAATAGTTGTGAGGGTTACTAATCCCTAAATAAGGTTGCCAGTGTCGGAGTGATGGAGGTTAACAGGTACTAATGAATTTGCAAGAAATGTAAGATGTTTATTTTATTGGTTATATATAACCAATAAAAGTTTAATAAGTACCTACCTATTTGCAAAATAAAGTTTAATTCTTTAGATAAAATAAAACGTTTTATTTTATCTGAAATGAGTGCATTCCACGAAGTAAGGGTTTCAACAATCAAACATTTAATTCTTTAATTCCAGGAATCTACGACAGTAATAGACTAGATAATTACTTTCTAAACTTATTCCACAGAAAATGTGATAGTGGGTTTTTCCATTTTGTAGGAAGGTCCAAGTGGCGTATTCAAAATTCTTAACAGTTCACTAAAAGTAGGTACTTTAGTTGCAAGGTGCAGTTTATTGTGTATACTAGTGTTATGGAAAATTTGGAAGTGCCGTGTAAACGCCGAAAAATTGGTCCTTTAACAGTTAATGAAAAAACATTAATATTTAATTGTTTTAAATCATTTACAGACAAACGTTTATGTGAAAGTGTTGATGAGACCGTTGAGTTAGTTAGCAGTACACTTGGTGTTGGGAAATCTACGATTTACAGAGTTATTAAAGAAGAGAAATGTGGTAGTTTTCAAATGCCACGTAATGCTCCAGGGAAACCAAAATTTCAAATAGAATATCATTTTAAAGAAGGACTTCGTCGGAAAGTGCATGAATTCTTCTTTAGACAAGAATTTCCAACATTGGATAAAGTTCTTGTCTCAGTTCGAGATGATAAGGATTACCCAGAAATGAGTCGAAGTACGTTATGGAAACTTTTAAAAGAAATAGGCTTCCGCTGGAAAAAGAATCCCAGAAAGTCTATTTTATTAGAAAGAAGCGATATTGTCATATGGAGAAGACATTTTCTAAGAATCATAAAGGAAATGAGAAACTAAAAAAGAAAAATATTTTATCTTGATGAAACATGGATCAACGAGGGTCATACACCAAATAAATTTTGGCAGGATGAAACTGTTACAAGTCAAAGGCACGCTTTTGTAAATAACTTATCTACTGGTTTAAACCCACCATCAGGAAAGGGACGCAGGCTGATAATAGTACACATTGGCAGTTCAGACGGTTTTGTTGAAGGTGGTTTATTAACTTTTGAATCAACTCGTACCGTTGACTACCATGAAGACATGAACGCTGATGTCTTTCAAGAATGGTTCGAACAAATGATAGATCTTCTTCCTAAGAACTGTGTAATAGTAATGGATAATGCAAGTTATCACTCCAGACTTATAGAAGGACTGCCCACAACCAAGTGGTTAAAAAAAGACTTGCAGAATTGGCTGAGTTCAAAAAATATTACGTACCATCCCGGATCTATAAGAAAGGAACTTTATTCGTTGTGTGCCCTTCATAAAGAAAAATTTAAAAAATACGAAATTGATGAAATTGCCAAAAATCGTGGAATGACAGTACTTAGATCCCCACCATATCATTGTGAATTAAACCCGATTGAACTGGTATTGTCACAGATAAAGAGTGAAGTTTCAAGAAAAAACACCACTTTTAAAATTCATGATGTTAAACAGTTGTTTTTGGAGGCCGTAAATAATGTAAAACCTGAAAACTGGGAAAAGGCAGTAAATCACACTATTAAAGAAGAGGAAAAAATGTGGAAGCTGGACAATATTACTGATAAAATGATCGAGCCAGTTATTATAAATCTTGGTTCTGAAATTTCATCTTCTGAATCTGATTTGGATTTGTAACAAGTAGCTGTAAGTTTTATATTAATATTTTTATTCATCTATTTAAGACCTTAGACGGTTTTAAAAACTTTTTTTCTCTTGTAATTTTTAAAAATTAAAAAAAATGTGAATTTTTTAAAACCTTTTTTAATGTAGGCCAGTCAGTTCTAATATAGTGTGTGATAAAAGAGGTCACTTTTGTTTACATACACATAACACTTTATAACACTGAAATAATTCATTTATTTTTTACAATTATTCAAAGTAATTTTTCAATTAATCTTGAGCACGCTCATGGAGTGGTCGGAGCTACCAGTTAAAATTATGCTAATTACTCTCTCGTTCATAAAAATAAACTATAGTAAGTTTTTTCTACATCTTTTTTGTCGAAAACAACTTGGGTTTTATTGATCTATAACTCCTCATAATAATAACATTTCCGAAATTGGTAATCCACTTTATTAAAATATCAGTTCATACAAATTCGAATCGAAACTGTAAAGTACACAGAAAACGTGCGATATCGGTTTCATTTCCTCTTTCGTCGAGTTTTTGCCATACACAATTACACATTCAAAGTTAAACTTTTCTGAATCCCTAATGAACTTTGTGGTTCGCGGATTTTTATTCAAACAAAACGAAAAATAACCTCAACAACTACGTAATCTATATGGTGAACAATTTCTTTTCGATTTATGCTTTAGTCTTGTTCTTCTTCTCTTCTTTTCCTCTAATTCTGTTGCATAAAATCTCGCTCTGTGTCATTATATATAATGACATGTCCCAGTCAGCGTATTCGGAGCTTTTACTACCCTGGTTAGACTATTTTATTTGTATAGCTAGTTCTGGGTTATTTCCTGTTTCTCGCTGATAATTGTCGCATTTTTGTCCTTGCAAACTGTTGATTTTGTCATGTATCCTTGGGTGTATTGCTTGGTTTCCTTGTAAAATTTTCCGGTCTCTCGTCTGTTATTATAATCTGTAATTTGTTGTATTTTTCTATTCAACATTTCTCTCTTTTTCCTTCTACATATTTTCTTTGCAGCTATTCTGAGTTCTTCATATGCCCCTTCTATTCAATCGCGAATTCCTTTGTTGACATTTCTGTCTGGCTATATTTTTGCTATTTATTACTTGTGGGCAATCTTGGTCAAACCATTCCTCGTTTCTTTTGCTTGAGGTTTCACCTAATGTTTCCTTTGCTATATTTGTAATTGTCATTTGGATGACATTCCATTCTTCTTCAATGTTGTTTTGTTCTCCTCTTTCATTTAATAGTACATTTATTTTCCGCTGGTACTCATTTTTCTTTTTAGGATTTTTCGATCGGATAGCCAAGCGGGCTGGGCGGCTGCCTTCTCATTCGCTTCAATGCTAGAGATGTCAGTTCAATCCCCAGCTCGGTGTACAGAAAACAAAAAGGCTAACGCAGCAGTTTAAAATTCTAAATGAATCTACGGCTTAGTCTACAATATGCTGATATCTGATCGGCCTATGGTGGAGCAGTACGGCAAGAGATAAGGGCTTGCGGCTCGGTGATACTCCTCCATAGATCAATACCGGAAGGGCGTAAATACCGGGTATATATATATAAACATATATGTGTTCCATTTTCTTTGTCAAAAATGTCACATTCGCAATTTTGAGACATTTTACCAAAACAAATCGTTGATTAACACAAAAAGCAAAGTATCGAATGTGATTTTTTGGAAAGGAAAAAACAGTAAACAGTTTAATTTTTTTATGAATCTAACAAGGATTAAACATTAAATATAATAAATATAAAAAAATTTTCCTTTGTCAAGGCGCTGTTTTAGGATTCTATAAAAAAAAGTATCTTGCTCTCCTGAAAAGTACTACTTTTCACATTTGATAATGGCAGAGACGATATCTTCTTTCACAGGTTGTATCAATATCTAAATATTTTTATTTTTAAAATTTCTCTAATCAAACATGTAGACATTGCATAAAATATAATCGTTTATGGGTTGTTCATGATCGATAATTTGTGTGCTGTTTAGAATAACATTTATGTTTCAAGGTCTACCTAATCAGCTGTTATTAGTTTTCAATTAATGTATTTGACATTTTAACACAGCGAATGCCTCCTTTGTACTATCGTATAAATTACACGTTTTGAAATTGTTAAAATAGCTAGTCTCAAATAACACTGATTAATTTTTGGTAGAATTAATAAGTACTGATAAATAAATACTCAGTATGATCTATGTAGTTTTTTCAGGAAGCGATAAAAACTATTTTAGAATTAAATGCATGAGTAAATGTAGCTTTAATTAATTAAAATTATGTATATAGGATACAAATTAAAAACAACATAAATGTAAAAAATTTTGGATTTTAAATGACTTGTCCAGTTAGGTCCGTCTTTCTTTATTGACTTATAAGGTATAAATGAAGTGCAAATTAAAAAAATACATTTATTTTTTTACGCACAACAGGCCGTTAAGGCATAGGGAATTTTTTTAACATAATCCTAATATTAACTAATTACAATTATTTTAAACATAACTTTAACTTACTCTGAAGGACCTGGTGGACAATATTTCTCCATTCGCTTCTACTTTGTGCTTTTCTTTTCCAGTCCCTCACTTTCACCTGTTTTAGGTCTTCCTCCACTTTACTAATCCACCTCGTTCTGGGTCTACCTCTTCTTTTGGGGCCGATTAGTTTTCTGGTTATTACTAGTTTGGGCATTCTGTTTGCTGCCATCCTTTCCACATGTCCCAACTATCTGATTCTTTGTGACTTGACGAACTTGGTAATGGTAGGTTCTTTGTATAAAGCCATTAATTCATTGTTGGTTCTTCCCTCCCAACCATCTTCTGTCTTCTGTTCTCCGAATATGCGTCTCAATATTTTCCTATCCCATCTTTCCAGAGTATTGTCTTCCTTCTCATTTAATGTCCATGTCTCACCGGCATATGTTACTGTGGGTCGAATTACTGTTTTATATATTCTGAGTTTACCTTGTCTAGAAACGTATTTTGAGTTTAGTAGGTCTCTTAAACTACCTAATTTTTTATTCCCTTTTGCTATTCTGGCTTCGAGCTCCCATTTCTCTTTTCCATTTTCATCGAAAATTACACCCAAGTATTCAAATTTGTCTACCCTTTTAAAACAATAGCTTTTACTACTTACAGGCCTCACATTAAAGTCTTCTTTTATCCCTTCTGTCCCTCCCATGATCATATATTTGGTTTTCTCTTCATTTAGTTCCAATCCGAATTTCTGTGCTTCTTCGATGATTTTCTTCACAACTCTTCTTAATTCTTTCTCGGTTTTTGCTAGGATCGTTAAATCTTCAGCAAATGCCAAGCACTGGTGCTCATTTCTTATGAGTGTTTCTTCCACCTACATGTTGCATTTTCTGATTACAGTTTCTAACACTAAGTTGAATAATGTAGTGGATAAAGGATCTCCCTGTCTCAAGCCTTTTGCAACCGTAAATTGATCTGATATATGACCCTGCTAAGCAATTTCATACGTAGAGTTATTAAGTGCCATTTTAACTAGTCGAATTAGTTTCTTTGGTATACCCAAATGTTCCATTGCTCGATACATTTTGACTCTATCGACTCTATCATATGCTTGTCTAAAATCCACAAACAAAAATGTAGGAGAACTTTACCTTCATAACAAGTCGTTTGTATCTCCTTTAATGAGAAGATTTGGTCTACAGTAGATCTGTCCTTTCTAAAGCCGGCCTGATATTCATGTAGGATTCTTTCCGTTTAGCAATTTAGTTTATTTCTCATTATTCTTGCCAATATTTTGTATACCGTGTCTAGTAAGGCTATACCTCTATAGTTGTCACACTTCAGTTTGTCTCCTATTTTATGCAGAGGGCATATGCGGGCCTTATACCACTCCGATGGCATTATTTCCTTTTCCCATACTTGCACTAGTAGCTGATATATTTTTCCACCAAACTTGATCATTTCTATGCATATTTTTACCAGGACTTCTGTTATTTTTCATTTCTTGTATTGCTGTCACCGCCTCCTCCTCTGTAAGCTGCCTTACAACTATCGCATCTTCTCCAACCGTCCAGTTGTCTACTGCTTCGTGGTCCACCTCACCATTTAATAATTCTTCAAAATGTTTTTTCCATTCCGTCATTATTTCTGCCGGATCGCTAATTAAATTTCCGTCAAAAATAATAAAATTTAGTAGACTATCACCCTCCCTATCCCCTAATATTATGATTGAGAGAGCAAATCTTCCAGTAGTCAGGGAATGCAAAATTCTCGGTGTAACGTTTGATTCAAGACTCACCTGGAAACAACATATACTAGAAATAAAAGGTGAAGCAAACAAGAGGCTCAACATTATTAAAACTCTTTCAAACTACCATTGGGGTGCAGATGAGAACTCCCTGCTTAAGATATATAGGTCTATCATCCGTTCCAAACTGGATTATGGTTGTTACATATATATGTCTGCCTCTAAAACACACCTTAACCTTTTAAATTCGATAAATCATACAGTCTTACGAATTTGTTTAGGAGCCTTTCGATCTAGTCCCGTAGAAAGTCTATATGGCGAAGCCAATGAGCCCCCACTTTGGATTAGACGTGAACAATTATTACTTTCCTATGCTGCCTCCGTTTCATCCAATACCTCCAATCCAGTTTATCCTCTTCTTACTTCATCAACGAACAACCAGCATTACTATTCTAAATCACCATCAATAAAACCCTTGCCACTAATTCTAACACAATTACTTAATAACATCTCTCTATCAGAAACAATCCCACGACCCCTACCTCCATATCCTCCTTGGTCTAT
Organism: Diabrotica balteata; assembly: GCA_918026665.1. Classification (NCBI taxonomy): domain Eukaryota; kingdom Metazoa; phylum Arthropoda; class Insecta; order Coleoptera; family Chrysomelidae; genus Diabrotica; species Diabrotica balteata. The sequence continues at coordinate 1,286,745 of OU898284.1, forward strand.
AATCATGCCTCTGTTTAACACATCGCTTACAAGATTCGATAAACTTACAACACCCAGGGAACTCATTAAAAAATATTTTAAAGAAATTATATTGACAAACAAATACGACACAGTACTCTACACTGACGCCTCAAAGAATGATACAGGAGTAGGTTGTTGTGTTACCACGTCAAATAACCTTATCACATCATCTTGTATCCCCTCGTTTTGTAGGGTTCATACTGGCGAACTATTTAGCAAATTTTAAGCTCTCAAATCCATTTCTTCTCCAAATAAACAAGTGGCAATATGCAGACTCACTAGCCTCATTACAATCTATCCAAAATATATTCACTGATCATCCTATTGTCCAAAAGATCCTTGATTGTTACCAACTAATCGCTTCCCAAAAAACAACAGTTACATTGATCTGGCTACCATCCCATATTGGTATTACAGGCAACGAACTTGCAGATAGCCATGCAAAACTTGCCTCAGCATCAGCTGATAATACGGTTAATATACAAATTAGTAAAGATTTAAAGTCTCACATTAAGAAACGAGCAAGAACCCGATGGCAACAACACTGGGACAACAATAACTCAGCATTACATCAAATCCAACAGTTAGTCAATAGCCCCCTTGATTTGATCTCTGCCGGTATGTCCAGACGAGACGCTATTGTAACACGAAGACTTCGAATAGGACATACAAGATTAACACATGGATACCTGATGTCATCCAGCAACCGACCCACTTGTGAGACCTGTCAATCACACCTAACAGTTAAACATATTCTCACCGAATGTCATCAGTATTCAGCAAAAAGACTATTTTATTGCCTTAAAAGTGATCTAAAAGACATAATAACTTGGATCAAATAACCTAAAGTCTTAAATACCTCAAAGACGTTCAATTATTTTATAAAATATAATTTTGATTGTGTTGTGGTAGTGTGTACTCTATGACATGTTTTTGTAAATTATTGTAACAGTTTTACATTTGTAACCGTTTTGTAACCGTTTTCGTGTAAGTGGCCTTTGTTGCCGAGCACGTAAATTTTCAATAAAAAAAAATTCCGTCTTTACCTTTCATAACATAAAAAAATACATAAATAATATATTATTATAATTACGAAATAAACATTAACAAATCGATGGCTAAAGTGCAAAACCTCGTAAGTCAAAATTTTCCAGTTTTGGGATTAATTTACCAATAATTTTTATATATTGCTATCTATTAAACTACAAATCCTCATAAGTCTATTTCAACATTAAGACCTCTAGTGACATCTATCAAAAACTAGTAAAAACTCTTTAGCAAAAAGTGTAAAGCAGAAACCTATTAAGTAGGACTTACGAGTTTTTTATATTTACATTTGCTCGGATATTTTATGTAGTAATACAATGTTGTGAGGTTTTACCGGAATGCGGCAAGTGTTTTTTTAGGTTTTGTGTTTCACTCTTGTGAATAAACGCAGTTTTGTTGTTTTGTTTTGAAAAATATGTCTTGTAGTCGTGGAAAAACAATTTTGAATTTAGTGTTGCAAGCTGATACAGATGGGTAAGTGATTTTTTGCCTTTTTCTTATATTTTTATTATTATTTATCGTTTGAGGTTAAGTCTGCTTTCTTTCTCACTGAAAAAGTAGGGCATGGTGTAAATTACAATAAAGCAAATAATGATTGTTTATAAAATACTTTTATGCAAACGTGAATTATAAGAGTTAACGTTATGCCATTGAATTATAAAGTTATGAAAATATTGGTTATGAATTTTATAGTGATTGTTATGACTATTGAAATGTAAAATTCCACTAAATTAGGTATACTTATCTTAAAATCTTGACAAATGTTTCAAGAACTCAGGTTCTTATCAATAGGTAAATTAATTATTAATGAATTCAACTATGTACTATCAATCTTCTGATGATTGAGTTCTTAAAATAATTGTTAAATTTTTAAGATAGGTATTCTTAATTTAGTTTAATTTCATATTTTAATAATTTATTGGTTATGAATTTGATGTTTTTTACAGTACAATACAGAGTAGCAGCTCAGATGAACCTCAAGAAGTTAATAGCGTGGTCGAGGAACCACCATCAGCGGTATCAAATAACGTAAACATAACCACTGATATGCCAAATTTTCAAGATGAAAATTCCGATAGCGAACCTTTCCAAGATAGTGGATCGGAATATATGGCATCAACCGAGTCCAATGAATCAGATGAAGAAACACATAACCAGTCGCTAAATGAATTACTAAATGAGACAGAAACAGTAACATCGCCCATAATGAGAAAAAGATCAAGGAAATCTGACGTCAATTATTTAAACTGGGAACGAAATAAAAATAAACTGAAAAGAATGAAGGGAGAATCATACCAATCCTGTCAACTAGATAAAGATGACAACAAGTATAAAAAAATTGAACGAGACGAGCGAAAGATGGGACCTCCATGTCAATGTAAGAATTCGCAAAGATCTCTAAAATTTTTTTGCAATATTTTTGAAGACGACGACAGAAAAAATATTTTCAATATGTTTTGGAAAAATTTGGACTGGAATCAGAAGAAAATTTATGTTACCAGCCTTGTAGATAAAGAACCGGTGAAGTATCATCGAACAGGTATTTATAAAAATTTGTTTCCGTAAATCACATTTTACAAACCTTCATTGCATTTCAGTTACTCCAGAAAAGCAACGAAGTACTTCGTATATTTTTTTCCTTAAGAAATCCAATTCTCGAAAACGGGTATGCAAGAAAATGTTTCTGCAAACATTAGGTATAGGCGAATGGAGTGTGCAAAATTGGATTAGTCAAGGAGAACAAAACATTGCAGTTCAAACTACAAAGAGTTCAAGAAAAGGCAAGATATCCGAAGATAAAGCCTTCCTAATCCAGTTTTTAGAGAAAATTCCAAAAATGGAGAGCCACTACTGTAGGAAAGACACTAATAAATTGTATTTAGATACACAGTGGACCAGCGTTAATGAACTATACAAATTTTATACCAATGAGTGTGTGGCTGCAAAGATAGCCAAACTGAATAATACAACTTTTCGTCAGGAGCTCGATAAGCAACGTATAGCCTTATTTAAGCCAAAGTAAGTTAAGCATACAGAACAATAGAAAACGTTTTTTTTTTTGTTACAAGAATTTTTATTTTTTAGGAAAGATCAGTGCGACACTTGCACTGGGTATTCTGTCGGCAAAATAAATGATGAACAGTTTCAGCAGCATTTGGAGAAAAAAAATTTAGCTCGTGCTGAAAAGGAAAAACTAAAAGAAGAGGCTAGTAAGGACAACAGTAAACTTGTTTTGACTATGGATGCACAGGCAATATTAACAGCACCAAGATTACAAGTATCAGCTGCATATTATAAAATGAAGCTAAATGTTCACAACTATAGCTTCTATAATTTATCCACTGGCAAAGGCCATTGCTATGTATGGCATGAGGGTTCAGGTGGGGTTGAAGCAAACGAGTTCACTTCCATTATCATAGATTATATCAAAAGAAATTTATCTCCTGCTACTAAATCCGTTGTTTGCTTCAGCGACGGATGCTGCTACCAAACTCGAAATGTTACGCTTTCGAATGCTCTTTCTTACTTATCAAGAACATCAGGTGTAGAAATATTTCAATATTATCTAGAAAAGGGTCATACTCAAATGGAGTGTGACTCGATTCACGCGTGTATTGAGCGTAAACTTAGAAATCGTGTCGTGTATGTACCGGGATGCTATGTTGACATTTGTAGGTCTGCTAAGGCAAAAGATTCTTATGAAGTTGACTACTTAAATTATTCCTTTTTTAAAGATTACTCGGTAATCAAAACATTTTCTTCAATTCGTCCTGGCAATACTAAGGGAGATCCTAAAGTAACTGATCTTAGAGCACTGGCATACCGTTGTGATGGTGCGATTGAGTATAAATTATTATACCAGGACCATTGGACACCATTACCAAGGCGTACAAGAGCAATTCAAGATAATTTGGATATACCCCAATTGCATAACGCTCCTCTAAAAATTAAGCCTGATAAATTTAAACATCTTCAAGAATTAAAAAACTATATTCCAGAAGATTTTAGGCTATTCTACGACAACTTATCTCACTAACTCAAACTTTTTTTTATTTTTTTTTGTATTTCTGTCGAATAAAGTTTTTAGTTTTGTTCGTATTGTTTCATTAATATTTTTTAATCATCTAATTAAACAAAATATTGTATTAAAATCCTTAACCAGATAATACTCTTCATGTCAAAACATCGCAAGTTGAAAAATGATTTAAAAAAAATACAACAAAACCTCGTAAGTCGATTTTTTTTTTGAAAAATCAAATCCAATTTAATGTACTTGCATACCATTAAAAAGAGGTGTAATTATAATTTTTTATATCGCTAACACCAAAACGGGAACGCCTTATTAAAAAAAGTAATCAGTTTTTTGTCTCTCCTGTAAAATTTATAAAATTCGACTTAATAGGTTTTACACTTTAGCCATCGAAATACAATTTTAAAAGAACAGAATCATAAAGTTTCAATTAATTTATTTCTTCATCATCACTTTCAAGATCGGGGTGAGTATTTTGAGTTGTAGCATTCGTATGCAAGCCTTGATAAAAATTGTGAAGTAAGGTAGGAATTAGAGGCAGTATTAAGATAATGTCTGCTTTTTTCTGTCTAAAAATAGGGACTTAATAATTAGTTATAATTGGAACTTTGGAAGGTAGTTGTCCCCCTCTTCTGTTGAAATCAATAGTCTTAAATGGTTCTTCTCTATTAAGGCTGTCTTTGTATTGAACGATTGCCAAGTCTTTCGTATATCGAAGCCATCTTTTGAATTGACAACCATCAGTGTCTTTATTTCTTAGTACCATGCAACCTTTTAAGTTAAGATGAGAAATCAAAGAAGTCTATTTGTGACAGTTCTATAACAGTGAATTTAGAATAGAATAGAAATATGCTTTATTGTCACTGAAAATTATTGAACAATATTATGGACAAAGCTAAAAAATAAATTAATCAAATAGTACAAAAAGTATAAAACAAAAACAAATATAGTAAAAAACAGAATAACACAATTTTAAATTAGTAAAATTATTGTATAACCTACATGATTTGTACAGACAACAAGAAATGAGACAAATTGTAGCCACTGCTTGAGACACCCAATTGTAATTATAAACAATACTAATTTGGTTTTTGTTATACATTAAGAAACTCGTCAACTGAATAATATGGTCTTTCTGAGAGATAGATTTTTGTCACCTTACGAAACTTAATGAAGGATGTTGCGGATTTAATTTCTCTTGGAAGGTGATTATAAAGTTTCTTTGCACGATATAGAATAGAATTCTTTACTAGCTGAGTGGACGGGATCGGCAAATAAACGTTACAATCCGAATTTCTAATGGAGTAGCCAAATTCCGTGATTTTTGAAGTAGGTCTTGCAATGAGTTGTTTGTTTGAGACCAAATAGATAACGGATTGCTCTTTTTTGCAACTTAAAAATAGTATCAAATTGGGCCGCTGTACTAGAACCCCAAAATGGAAGCCCATATCGAAGATGGGACTCGAACAATGAGAAATATGCCATTTTGGCAGAAGATAAATTTAGTTCCTTCGAAACAGATCTTATTGCAAAGCAAGCTGAGGCTAGTTTCTTCCTTAAGGAGTCAGTATGCAAGGACCATTTGAGATCACTGTCAATGAGAATACCTAGAAATTTCACGGAATTTACGATATTGATTTGGCTCTCATTCAAAAGCAAGGGTTGCATGACTCCTTTATAAGATAATGCTACAGTCTTATCCACGTTAAAGCTAAGTAAGTTGGAGTCTGACCAAGCCTTGATTATAAGTAAATCAGCGGTTATAATTGAATGAACCGTTGAAATATCAGAGCTGCTCCAAGTATTACTGGTATCATCAGCAAATAGAAAAATGTTCCCTTTAATTTTCAAGTAAGTGATGTCATTAATGAAAAGTAAAAAAAGCATGGGACCTAATACTGAACCTTGCGGTACTCCACACTCAATATCTTTACAACTAGAGTCGGTGTCATTTATTCTAACCAATTGTTTCCTACCTACCAAGTAAGTTTTGAACCAGTTCAAAGACACACCCCGAATTCCGTAGAAAGTTAATTTTTTTTAATAGAATGTCGTGATTTACGCAGTCAAAGGCTTAGGAATAGTCGCAGAAAACGGTGGCGGAGGAGAGGTTACTGTTTAGTGATAGATATACATCATGTAACACAGAAAATATGGCATCACTAGTGCATTTATTAGACAAAAAGCCGAACTGATTTTGCGATAAAATATTATATTTAAGGAGAAAGGGCATAAGTCGAACTTTTATAAGTCTTTCAATAATTTTTGATAGTGCTGGTAACAAGGCAATAGGTCTATAGTTGCAGGCATCAGATTTTTCTCCACCTTTATGAAGAGGAATGACGATGGCAGTTTTTAGGCAGTTAGGGAATGTACCTTTTTCAAGGGAATCATTTACTAGCGAGACCATGACCTCCAAAACATTATGCGGTAGATTTGAGAAAATTTAGAGCTTCTTGAACGTATAAGTTGCATCCAGTCATGAGAGTGAAATAATTGAATGTCAGTTTTCTTCTTTTTTCTCTCAATTATACTGTGATCAGTATCTACTTTCAAGTGAGTGTGACTTTATTCAAAATATAAATCATAATGCATACAGAGAACAAAGTAAATCACAGCACCAAGAGACAGGATATTCCCGGAGTAAGGTGTTCTAATGTCTGAAAATCAAAGAGACGGTGTTTCTCAGATCCCAAGCTACCTCCACTCCTCTCCAATCGCAAACCAAACGTTCGGGAGGCTTTACTGGTTTTTTGATTTTGGATGCCGTGGAAAATTAGGCATCAGGGGTGGCGTTTCTCCCTGTTTTATCTTCCTTTTCGAGAAAACTCCAGACTTGCCTCGTCTTCAAATGTACGCACGTCCAGAGAGCTACTGCCCTTGGTTTTTGGCCTTAATCACTGGCTCTATGCACAATGATTTTGTAGGTACCGATTTGGCGCCTTCAAAACAGCTTATATGTATACGAATCTTTGATACGTTTATGAGGATGTTCACAGCCTCTCTGATAATCGCTTTTCAGCTCTTTGTATCTTCTTGTTGATTTACTTTATGTTGGCACGATATTCCAATTTTTCGATTTTACCTTTATTAAGTTATTGCTGTTGAATGTTAGACCTTATTCTTATTGAGTTATTAGATGTCTTCACTAACTTTATGTTTAAGTAAATCATTTTGTTGTATTATAGGTACTAACTCAGGTCAGATGATGCCTAGCGAAGGACCACCTAGTACTCCTTCGTCCAAATCGAAAGAAAAAAATGTTCCGAGAACGAAGGTTGTGGTGGCCTTGTACAACTATAGAGCTATAGAAAGTGGTGATTTGTCGTTAGAGAAGAATCAGTCATATGACGTAATCGATGATTCGCAAGAACATTGGTGGAAGGTTAAAGATTCTAAAGGGTAAGTGTTTTTTTATATTAAAAAGCATTGAAAAAAACAATGGTTTGAATGTTTTATAATTGATATGAGGTTGAATGCTCGAATAAATGAACTTTGAAAAATTAAGGCAAATCACTTAATCAAATCTTGCCCAAGTACTTTCGCTATCTACAGCATCATCAGGGCATTTCGTCAAATTTGGGCTAGCCAGCAAGCATATAATGTAATACACATGAGAGTGACATAAATTGTACATAACACTACATTAACACAAGGACAAAGAGTTTAAAATTATTAAAATTATTCTAATGCTCTACATTCTTGTCGGCAATCGGAGAGAGAATGATTATCTATTTTTCTTTTCGTTACTGGCATACTTCTTTTCTATTTCATCTCTTTTCTTATCTGAATTTTAGTCTTTGTCTGTATTTTAAATTCCCCTAGATTGAAGTGGAAGTTAATTGATGATGGATTCGACCGTTACTTGATGGAAATTCATTTTATGTAACAATAAAACACTGAAAACTTTGTTTTCAAACTTCCACAAGATTTATTTTAAATATTATCACTACAGCTGTTTCGGCTGATTGCCTTTCTCAAGTGATCTATTTTGGCTTGGGTTTACAAATTTATAGTCTTTAATGAAATAGGTTGAGGAGGGGAGAACTGTTTGTCTCAAGTTGGTCATTCAGAAGTATATCTGTGTTTTTTAATTTGTTGATTTCCATAGATTCTAACAAAGATAGCTTAAGGCCTTTATTTTGAATGTGAAGAATTTTAAATTTGTCATTAAAAGAATGATTATGATCTAGAAGGTGAAGTGCGTATGTCGAATCTGTTTTTCTATTCTTGAAAGCCCTTTTATGTTCTGCTATTCGTTTATCAAAGTTTCTACCAGTTTGACCGATGTAAGTTTTTGGGCAGTCGCCACATTGAAGTTTGTACACACCACTATTTAAGTGTTTTTTATTTTGGCTCTTGTTATTTTTAATATATTTGCCTAGGTTGTTATTTGTTCGGAAAGCTGGTGTTATTCCTTTCTTTTTTATGTGTTTGGCAATTTTTGTTTTTATTTTGCCTGTATATGTAATCGAGCAGAAGGTACTGGGTTTTTTCTCTGGTGGTGGAAATACTAATTTCAGGGCTTTCTTGTGTAGTTTTTGATTTAACATTTTATTAATTGTTTGTTCGTTGTATCCGTTGTTTACTGCTATCTGCTTAATTATATTTAATTCTGTCTCAAAGTTGTATTTTGACATCGGAATTTCTGTTAATCTATGTAACATACTATGATAAGCTGCCAGTTTATGTTGTGTTGGATGGGATGACGAATTGTGTATAGTCGTGTCAGTATGGGTAGGTTTATGAAATATGGAGAAGTCATGTTTGTTTTGAAGTCTGCTAATTTTTAAATCTAAAAAATGTATGGATTGATTTTGTTCTGTTTCTATTGTAAATTCAATATGACTATGAAGTGAATTAATATACGATAAAAATTGGTCGAGTTGTCTGTTAGTTCCTGTGAAACATACCAGTACGTCGTCTACGTATCTCCACCAATATAAAAACTGTTTGAATACGGGATGTTTTGAAATCTTTGTCTCTAGATGATCCATAAAAATATCTGATAGCAATGGGCTTAGAGGATTACCCATTATAAGTCCTGCACTGTTATTTGTATATATTTTATTATTAAATTCAAAGTAGTCCTGGTTTATGCAAACTTCAAGAAGATGTAAAATTTCAGATGTAATTATTGGATTTGTACTATTTTGGTCTAAAAGGTTTTTTACTGGAATAAAAGTTTCTGTAGGAGGGATACTATACTGTGTGGTCTAAAATAATATCTAACAGTTTTTTTGAAATTTTATATGACGGAGCTGTATAAAAAGAAACTACAGGTCTTATTGGGTGATCCGGTTTGTGTAGTTTAATGAAAGAATATAATTTAGGAGGCTGTGGGTTCATGATACTGAGGTATTTCTGTTCTATTGGATTTAGTATTAATTTTGAATTTTCTAACGCTAGCTTAATTTGTTTTTGATATTTTTCTGTCGGATCTTTGTGTAAAGTTTCAATATTTTGATTATTTAAGAATTCTATTGTTTTGTTATTATATTCTATTTTATCTATAGCAATACAAGTGTTACCTTTGTCTGCTTTTGTAAACATTGCTATCAGATATTTTTATGGATCATCTAGAGACAAAGATTTCAAAACATCCCGTATTCAAACAGTTTTTATATTGGTGGAGATACGTAGACGACGTACTGGTATGTTTCACAGGAACTAACAGACAACTCGACCAATTTTTATCATATATTAATTCACTTCATAGTCATATTGAATTTACAATAGAAACAGAACAAAATCAATCCATAAATTTTTTAGATTTAAAAAATTAGCAGACTTCAAAAAACAAACATGACTTCTCCATATTTCATAAACCTACCCATACTGACACGACTATACACAATTCGTCATCCCATCCAACACAACATAAACTGGCAGCTTATCATAGTATGTTACATAGATTAACAGAAATTCTGATGTCAAAATACAACTTTGAGACAGAATTAAATATAATTAAGCAGATAGCAGTAAACAACGGATACAACGAACAAACAATTAATAAAATGTTAAATCAAAAACTACACAAGAAAGCCCTGAAATCAGTATTTCCACCACCAGAGAAAAAACCCAGTACCTTCTGCTCGATTACATATAGAGGCAAAATAACAACAAAAATTACCAAACACATAAAAAAGAAAGGAATAACACCAGCTTTCCGAACAAATAACAACCTAGGCAAATATATTAAAAATAACAAGAGCCAAAATAAAAAACACTTAAATAGTGGTGTGTACAAACTTCAATGTGGCGACTGCCCAAAAACTTACATCGGTCAAACTGGTAGAAACTTTGATAAACGAATAGCAGAACATAAAAGGGCTTTCAAGAATAGAAAAACAGATTCGACATACGCACTTCACCTTCTAGATCATAATCATTCTTTTAATGACAAATTTAAAATTCTTCACATTTAAAATAAAGGCCTTAAGCTATCTTTGTTAGAATCTATGGAAATCAACAAATTAAAGAACACAGATATAATTCTGAATGACCAACTTGAGACAAACAGTTCTCCCCTCCTCAACCTATTTCATTAGAGACTATAAATTTGTAAACCCATGCCAAAAAAAAAGAGATCACTTGAGAAAGGCTATCAGCCAAAACAGCTGTAGTGATAATAGTTAAAATAAATTTTGTGGAAGTTTGAAAACAAAGTTTTCAGTGTTTTATTGTTACATATTTTATATTGTTTCTGTTCATTTACTTTTACTGCTTTCATTCCTCTTCGCATTTTTTTTGCATATTCCGTTAATTTTAGTTTGTCAAATAAACGATATTGTTTGAAATCACCTAAATTTCCATTTATATATAAATCTGCATTTTCTATAATATTTATTTCAACGAATCCACCTAATAGCCAAAAAATGCAATTTTTTGTTTGTGTTACTCATCCACCACGGCCAGCACAAATAAACTGGTCATCGATACATAAGGTTTTTAAGTGTTTCATTCGGATTTACGCACCAAACGTCAGGTATTTTGCAAAATATTTATTTTATAACATTCTAAACATAGTGCCAGGATCTGAAACAGCAGCGAAATGTTTATCAATAGTGTAAAAACGTGATAAAAATTAAATACCAGGAAGTTATTATCGCTGTAATGTTCTAGCGAATATCTATTTAATGATTGTACTCAAAAAAGTACGTATAGTAAGTGTTTATTAGTGGAAAAACTGTAAACAATGTATAAGTAAATGAATGCCAAAGGGATTCAATACGGTATTCGATATTCGATGATGCATGATTGCAGATTTAACCCTAGAACAGCACAGTTCGTTCATCTAACATAGACTGCACAGTGGGGTCTCGAAAACCCTAATTGTTTTTTTTTAGTAATAAATGTTATGAATTTTTTTTCTGCGGTATGTAGTACAAAACAACAAACAACAATATCTTATTTTCAAAATATATTTATTAAAAAAAAACATTTCTCATTAGATCTGATAAACGTGGAAAAACATAAACTAGTGCTTTTATTACACTTTATTGAAAATATGGAGATACGACCAAAAAAATTAAACAAAATTCCAGTGAAATAAAACTTTTCTCTTAAAAGCCCTTTAAACTAAAATAAAATATAAATGTTGTTACAAGATAATTATTTCTTACTCTTAGCCAGGCACTTCAACTTTGGTTCTGACACATATAACATAATTGAGCCCGATGTTCTAAACAGTACGGTTTGTGGCACAACGAACAAGCAGAACTCGTTTTTCGATCCCTTCCACGAGGACAAAAGCAGCATCTAACCTTTTTAGGCAAACTAACATCAAAATTATCTCTTTGAGGTACACCAACTCCTAATATTTCGCTAATTTTTACACGTAGGGTTGTTGGCAAATTGGTAACTTGTAGTCTTTCCCTTAAGTGCGGTTCAATTAATGCAGTTGAAAGTTCTTTTAAAAATGTTTTTCTATCGTGTTTTCGGTCATCTTTCCATTGGGGATTTGCAAGTGAAAATAGAACCATAGCATTTATTCCGCTAGCATCCAACATATTGAAAAACATTCTGAGAGGCCAGCGTCTAGTTTTACGGGAAGTCGTGTAAGAGTGGCACATCTGATCAAAGGTGTCTGTGCCACCCTTTGTTTCATTGTAGGAATGTACAAGATTTGGTTTTCCGGTCAAGGTATTAAGTGATGAATCAGGATGCAAAGTTGATAAAAGTAGTACCACTTTATTTTCCTTTGGAGTGTACGAAACTAGCGTTTTGTTTCTGTCGAAAGCAAATATGGATGTGCCTACATCTTTTTTTTGTGTAAACTTCGGAGGTATTTCCCTTTTATTTTTTCGCAACGTTCCAAGGATTGTTAGCTGATACTGTTCCATCATTTGTTCACTTAGAGGTATTGACGTGAACCAGTTATCCATTGTTATGTTACGGTGAGTACCGTGTATTGGTTCAGAAAGTTTTCTGACATAATATGTAGGAACTGACTCATTATTCTCAACATCAACTTTTCCAACGTATGGAATGGCATTCAGCATATAAAATGTCTTCGAATCATTTATCATCATTACTTTCATTCCATATTTATCAGGTTTGCTGGCCATGTAAATTCGGAATGGACATTTTCCACGAAAACTCACGAGCTGCTCATCAATTGTACAGTTCTCATAGGGCGTGTAGTATAGCTTGCAATTATTTATAAAAATGTCCCATATTTGGCGAATATGGGTAAACTTGTCAACCAATTTTCTAGCATTTCTGTCTGTTTTGTCGTCAAACCTCAAGCAAAGAGCTAAAAACTGAAATCTTTGTTGGGGCATGGTTGCCCGAAATAGCCCATTGCCATATTTTATTGACCAAAGCTCATCTAAATTACAATTTGAGACTCGTAATGCACCAGCGAGATACAGCAAACCAATACATGCTTTGACTTCTATGTTGTTGGTTATTTTTTTGTAACTCTGCGGCAAGCCACTCTGACACTTCCTAAGAATTTCTTGATTTGTATGCAGCACAATAATGTCCACAATCTCTTGAGAAAATAGTAAATTCCAAGATTCAACAGGGCTACTAACATTTCTTGCTTCATTTTTTAGACCAGGCAAATGTAAAACGATGTTATCCTTTCTTGGACGTCCTTGTCGTGCTGGTGCCTGTGTGGTCCAACGATGACCATTTTTTCCCAGTATACTGGCGATATTTCTTTGCGAGGTATTGGGTTCTGTTTGTTCTTCTTCATTATCGTCGTCACTTTGTTGTTCGTTATCAGTGTCAGACTGATGTTCAGGAACATAAAGATCGTCTTCATCTGATGAGTCTCCAAAATCATCTTCGATGGTCTCTGGTTCATTTTCATTCGCCCACAGGTTTTCAGCTTCCCACTCTAATTCTTTTCTGGTTAGTGGACGCTGATATTTTCTCTTAGAATCTGCCATACTAGCAAATAACAAAAAATCACCTCAAAATTTTAACACCGTTTAACTGCACACTGGGGTCCGAAGTACCCACAGATCTACTAAAAGCGTCACAGTAAACTATACAACAAACTTACGCGGCGCAGCGACTGTCTCTCAACGTAGTCGGCTCTTAACTGAATTTACGTGCAAGGGATTGCCAAAAGACGCAGACATGCGCAAGTTACATTGAACGATTCATGCGCCTGGGTTTTTCAGACCCCAGTGTGCAGTTCTAGGGTTAAGACGGTAGGAATGAAGTGAGTCTCTTATTCAAAGAACATATTGAAACAAAGAATTTATTAACCTTTCAATAGACTCAGTTTAATTTTGTGTATCAGTAGTCGCACACGATCTACTACACCGGTTATAAAGATGCTCTGGATGCATTTTGTTTAAATTTCAATAAAATAATCTCTTGTTTGTAGTTTTTTTAACACTATTAATTATTATTGACATATTTTATTTATTTAAAATGTTTATTTACGTAGCACAAAAAATAGTCACGATTTTTGTAATAGTTTGATTTATTCTCTTTTTTTACTTAACAAATTACAATTAATTTAAAATTAGAACATAAAATATCATTCTTCAAGAACTATCTTAGAAAAAATTAAACATTATTTCACTAAGACTTATAAAAAATATGAGATGGCAAAAAATACTGGCTCATCTTCATCCAAACGACAGATCCCTTTTAATTGAATCCTTATTGTCTTGGGTATATAGACATTTTGGCTTCGATTCTTTTGGTGGTTGAACGTTAGGCTAAATGCTAAATTTATCAAAACTTCTCGTCGGGTCTTTGTGGAATTTGGAATGTTATAATTGTAAATAACAAAGGAATTTATTGCTGTAACATTTAAAAGGATGTACAAGACAACCATAGGCCATCTTCTACTATAACGTGCCACATCTTATTGTGCGCACAATTTCCGTACTAGAGCCAATAAGTCGCTCTTGTTTGTTAAAGAAATGTGCAGGAATTTATCTTCTATTTACTTTTATTGTTCCCAAGAGAGTTAAACCATGTTCCTTCAAGCTTATACCAAGATCAAAGCTGATATACGAATTGTCGGTGGTGTCGTTTCTGGGGGATAACATGACGGTAAGACCGTCTTCCAACTCCGCCTGTGGTGACTAATGGGTGGATTGAATAGCTCAGGAGTCACCATTGCCGGTCCTAAGCCCGGGTAAAGGAGGAAGGTTGGGCAGTGGGCTAACAACCCACTCCCGGAAAAACACACTGTTATGAAACCTAAACATTTGCCTCGGAACAAGGGGAACTTTCGGAAACGACTAAAGCTACGAAACATGGACTATGCATTTGGAAGTTGGAATGTGAGGACGCTAAATAGACCAGGAGCTCAAACTGCACTTCTACAACAACTAAAAAGATATAATCTTATGATCACTGCTCTTCAGGAGACAAGATGGCTGGGGAAAGGTGTCAGGGACACCAAAACGCACACAATTCTATATAGTGGCAAAGAACAAGGAATCAAAGAATGTGGAGTTGCATTTGTGGTAGATAATGATTTTAAGTCAAAAATCATAGACTTCCAGGCAGTGAATGAAAGGATATGCAAACTAAGAATTCGCACCCACTTCTTCAACCTTACTATGATAAACATCTACTGCCCAACAGATGAACAAGAGCAACATATAAAGGAAAGCTTCTACCAACAGCTGGAGATAGTATATGACAACGCGCCAAAAAATGACATTAAGGTTATAATGGGTGATATGAATGCCAAAATAGGCAAGGAACCGCAGTTCTATGGCACAACAGGGAAACACTCACTGCACAATGAAACAAGCGAGAATGGGGAGTTTTTGATAAATTTTGCCACCAGTAAAAACATGGTTATAAGCTCCACATGCTTCCCACATAAAGACATACACAAAATGACGTGGATCTCACCAGATGGAACCACAACCAATCAAATTGACCATGTGATGATAGACAAAAGGGCAGCCAGTAGTATCTCTGATGTGAGAACACGACGAGGAGCATGCTGTGGATCAGACCATCTTTTACTGCAAACCAAATTTAGGTGCAGAGTTAACAGAGAAAGAAACGAAAGACAACAAAGAACAAACAAACTAGACCTGGAAAAACTGAAGACTCAGGAATGTAGAGAGAAGTTCGAGCAAGAAGTCACAAATGAGCTAAGGACACAAGAACTGCACTCCATAGAGAGCAAATGGAATAATATCAAAACAGCAGTGCTGACAGCAGCAGCGTCCACCGTGGGAAACAAGAAAAAGAAGAGAAGAGGAACATGGTTTGATGACGAGTGCAGGCAAGCGATAGAAGAAAGAAACGAAGCGCACAAAATGTACATAACAAGAAGAACACGGGAAAGACGAACATCATTTGAAGTCGCAAGACGGAAAGCAGACAAGATATGCAGAAACAAAAAGAGAGCTTATGAAAATGGACAAATAGAAGAAATGGAACAAAATTTCAAAAAAAAACGAAATTAGAGGAGCTTACGAATACCTAAAAAGATAAAAAGTGGATATAAACCTCAAACAAGCCTATGCAAAGATGAAAGTGGGCAAATAATCAGTGACCAACAGAAAGTCACAGAAACCTGGAAGCATTATTTTCAGACCCTACTTGGAACACAAGTAGATATGGAAGATGAAATGGGTACGAACCATGTAGAAGAGAACGAAGTTGAAGTAGAAGCTCCAACCATAGAGGAAGTTCTCGAAGCTATTAAGGCCCAGAAAAACAATAAAGCCCCGGGAGTTGACGAGATTCCAGCAGAACTGTATAAGGTAGGTGGCAACCACCTATCAAGTCATATCCACGCGCTTATCAAAGAAATATGGCAAGAAGAGAAAATACCCGACGAATGGAAGAAAAGTATAGTATGCCCAATCTATAAAAAAGGAGACAAACTCCAATGCAAAAACTACCGTGGAATTTCTCTACTATGTACAGCGTATAAAGTCCTCACGTATATTATAAACCAGCGACTCCAACCACTAGCAGAAAATATTATTGGAGAATATCAGACGGGCTTCAGACGGGGAAGATCGACAATGGATCAAATATTTACAGTCAAGCAGGTCTTGAGCAAATCGTGGGAACACGACATTGATGTTCACAACGTGTTTGTAGACTTCAAACAGGCATACGATTCAGTCAAAAGGGACAGACTATACTATATATTGGCAGAATTAGCAATACCACATAAGCTAATTAGACTCATTAAAGCCACAATGGATGAAACTCAGGCATGTGTACGAATACAAAACAACCGGACAGACTTTTTCAAAATCTCGCAGGGACTAAAGCAGGGAGATGGGCTGGCACCAACATTGTTTAACCTGGCACTGGAGTATGCGGTCAGGCAAATGCAAACTGGACGAGAAAACCTACTGACCAATAAAACGGTTCAACTGGCTGCCTACGCCGATGATATTAATATTATGAGTAGAACATCAACAGGAGCACAGGAAGCATACGCAGAGTTAAAAACACAAACGAAAAGGCTAGGTCTGGAAATTAACACAGAAAAAACAAAAATAATGGTACAGACGAGAAGAAATATAATCCCACAAAACATTATACATGAAGATGACATTGAAACGGTTGGAAAGTTTACATACCTGGGAGTAGAAATATATGCCGATGGAGCAGAGGATGGAGAAATACGAAAAAGGATAACGCAGGCAAACAAAGCTTATTTTGCCCTCTCCCATATATTTCGGTCTAAAAGTGTCCACCGAAATACAAAGATGAGAATATATAAAACTTTAATTCGGCCAATAGCATGTTATGGCAGCGAAGCATGGGTCCTGAAAGAAACATCCAAAAACAAACTCGACACATTCGAAAGAAAAGTACTGAGGAGAATACTAGGACCTGTGAGGGAAAACGGAATCTTCAGAATTCGATATAACAACGAGCTCTATCAACTGTATAAGGAAACACCCCTGTCAAACTTCATTAGAATCCAAAGATTGCAATGGGCCGGACATGTGATACGAATGGGAGAGGATAGGCTACCAAAACGAGCACTGAACGCCAGAATGCAGGGAAAGAGACCAGTTGGAAAGCCAAGAAAGCGCTGGGAAGACACAGTAAGCAGCGACGCACAAGCACTTTTAGGAGTCCGTGTATGGAGAAGAGCAGCCACAGACAGACAAGGGTGGAGGCAAAAAATAAAGGAGGCCAAGGCTCATTTTGGGCTGTAGTGCCGTAGAAGAAGAAGAAGAAGACCGTCTTCCACACCGTACGCTCGGCTCTAGGATATTCGTATATTGGTGTGCGAAATACCCTAGGCACTTATCTCTCTTCAGGTCGGGACGTTGAAACTGTATCCATATCTGAATTTCATGACATGTACTAGACGATAGTTGGTTTCTTACATGCACTTGCATTGAATAATGATAAAATAAAACGCCAATTGTAGGTACAAAGGCAAAGCCACAGAGTCTAAGGCAGCTAGGTGAGCCAAAGCAACGCTAGTTGGCTCCCTAGAGTTTAGGGCTCTAGGAGAGACCGAGATAGACTGTCCTTTGGTTTAATTCATTGTAAGTTGTTTCTCTCTCTGGATGTTTTCTTTGGTCTGGAGTTTTGTTGTCCTGCTTTAGGTTGTCCACCTCTTCAGGACTTGTTTTTTTTTGTGGTAGCTGTTTCCTTCTGGCTTCGTGGTTCCACTGCTGTTTTTACTGGTCGTCGGAGGAGCGCACTGGATGATCGAGAGGCGAAAGGGGCATTGGTTAAACGGTTCTTTTCAGAATTTATTGTTCTAAAAATAAATTATTGTATGTGTGAATATATGTGTTTACAAATTGATAAATTAATAAATGTATTGAAACGCGTGAGGGCAGCTGTGGCTATATCCTCTGCAATAGACAGATATCGTTGTTCAATGGGATCGGGAAACCACAGAAAACCGATGCCCCCTGTCTAGGCAAGCTCGAAGTGAGCATTTAAATGTTAATTGCGACGACGATAGTAGAGGGGAGTTGCCTCTTGTATGTCAATGTATTCATCAGGGAGTTCGTTGCTGGCAAGAGCCAATAAAATTGCGGGAAGGAAGGGGATTTTGGGTTTAGGTCTTCTTCTGAATACATTGCCGATAGATGAGTAGGTGTTTTTTAGAATACCACGTTATAATTAGCTGCGGGGGCGGTGCAAAGTGTAGTATCCGGGAAAGATAGGGTCACTTTTAGAGAGGGTGTCGGAGAGGGCAAAGATTTGAATATTGTGATGTTGAAGGATGTGTTTGATGAAGGGGCGTTTTCTCGCAACACCCTGGCAGTTTACAGCACCTAGCGAGCTGTCAATTACAGAAGCAGGAAGAAGATGGACGCTCTGTTGTTGTGTGCCACAAGAGTGCTCCTGTGGTCGAACATCAGAGTTGAGAGATGATTGATGACATCTAATATCAGCTGTTGCTTATCAGGGAGGAGGTTGATGAGTATGAGGGAAGTAAACTCCATGACTGTCTTCATGTCTAAGACAGTTCATGGGGTAATGCATTTTTCTTTGGTGATTGGCTGTGTTTCCTGAGGAGATTTTGTGAGTTTCCTTCTGTGGGGGCTTTTGTCTGAATAAGCCGCACGGTCACCGCCACAGTTAGGGCATTTAGGTGCTTGAGAGGTGAGACAGGAGGTAGATTTGTGATTATGTCCACAAGTCCAACGTTACTGTTTTTACGGGCACTCCGCGATTGTATGCCCGTTTTCACTGCACTTGGCGCAGTACTTGGGCACAGGGGGTACAGGATTGGAGTTTAAGGGGAGCTCGACATATAATCGGAGCCCATTCATGAAGATGCCCCTGGTCAAGATCTTTGTGTATTTCAATTCACTAGAGGTGACCAGTTTGACAAATGTGGTGGGGAGATTGGCACGAGATATGATCCGCCATAGTCTTACTATAGGCATGTCCATCTCTGAAAAGGTTTTGATTAAGTCGGCATCGGAGTAGACCTTATCTACGCCTTTGACGACCTCCATATATGTAGGGGTGGTAGGACGGGTTGGGTTTCTTGGTGTAGGTACATGTTTAGGTGTAATTTGGACTTTGGGATCGACCAATGAGTCACGGAGCTTGCGTTGGAGCTCGGTACTTTGGTTTGGAAATCAACTAATATTTATACATAATATTTTACAAGATTCCAAACCAAAAGACCAATGAAAAATTGGAAAAGAAAAGAAGATGGAGCGATGCGTGCCAAGAGTGTTCATTGGTCACTCTGACCCAGTACTTGGCGACAGTGGTAACATTTCTCTTAGATCCATAGAAATGTTGACAGACCCGTTCCGCCACTGCCTTGGTACTAGTCTCTTAGATAGTATGGACCACCCACTTGGTTTTTGCCAACGTATACTTCCATGTTACTGGTATAAAATAAGTTCGCATCAGACAGTACAAATATTTTTATACTGAGAGAAACATTTTTTCTGATTTTTCGTAATACTTGGTAATAAGATCTCTTATTGGTGCTAATTTATCTAAAGTAACTCTATCATGCCTTGTATTGATATTGTAGCGAGATTAAATAAAACGAGCGGTTCGAATTTATATAAATATATTTATTTATAACTTTACAGTTCGGTATTCTCTTATCAACTAAACTTACTCCTAAGGTCGTTACATATATATATACCTAAGTTACTATGTTCTAGAAAGTTCCCACCTCTAATTCGCGCACGTGACCGATTATTCTCTTGCCTTCGAGAGATCTGGTCATGATTCTGGAAGCCGTTTCGAGATGCAACCGTTATATGAGTCATTCCGAAAGCATGTTCGTAACAATATCATCAGTTCGTATGTACCTTAGTAAATTTCTGAATCTCGTGATGTTCATTGTCAGTCGGCAAACCTCTATACTAGTGCCATCCGTTTTTCTCAAGTCTGTTCTATTAAGATGACTTGCCTTTCTCACACCGGCAAGATATAAGACACCTAAAAGAGCACGAATTTTATCAATGTTTCTCGATCGCGACTGAACTTGTGCTTTCCTGTTTCTATTTTTGTATTGGTCCCGTCAACAATTATTTGCAGTATATCAGTATGAAATAGATTTTTCCAGATATCTAAAATATCGGTTTTATATGTGACACATTGTTGTGAACAGGGAAGCTGCAGAGCAATATTTTCACATCCAGTTCTGGCGTTCTTAGGGGCAATATGCCCAAAAAATATGGACCAATGGCAAAACCTGTTTCATCATCTTATTCCTCATTTTCCTGTTCTGTATCCCTTCCCTCCAAGTTTTCTTCTACATGATATTTTTCTTCCGATTCCTCTTCATCATCATACCATCACCTGTCGAAACTTCTTCAAAAAGTGCTAACAATCTTTTTTGTTCCTTTTCGTAATCCATAATATCTGAACAATAAAGTTTTATTATAAAACAATTACAGGTCACAAAATTCTATTACTTCTCTAGACACTCACTGTGCGTCCACTGCACCGGTTTTACAATTTACAAACTTACAGTTCGAGCATCAACACTGCAATGATACACAGTCGATAAATGGATCTATCAAAAGAAGGCACAGAGTTGGAGAAACCTAAAAGCTTCCGATTGACTTTAAAATTGAGCGTCATTGTCTCCCACAGACCTGCTAGACAAGCTGTGTCTACTGAAATATTAAAGACTTAGATGATATTGTTATCACCAAATTTATCAAAAGCAGTTGTTAGATATTTATATCAAAGAGTCACCAAAATGACTTCGTTTTTGCTAATTTCTCTGGATCTAAAATTCTAAATGTTGTCCTATTAGATTTTCAGACAGTAAAATGGAATATTGTAGACCATTTCACTCTTAAAATGCATTTGAAAAACACACTTTTAATCGCATTTGAAAAACGCAATATTTTATATCTTATTTAGTGATAATCATTGAAATCGAGAAAGTTATAATAACTGTAGTAATCTGCTACGGATTGTATACTAACGTCGTAATCCTCTTTAACAGGGTTTCAAGTGTATCATTTTTCTTACAGAAATATCGGATATATTCCGAGCAACTATGTCAAGGAAAAGGAATCCTTAGGATTACAGCAATACGAGTAAGTATGCAAATAGACAAAAGCGTCAACGATCTATCGTTACCTCTTGTTTTCCAGCTGGTACGTCAATGACATGTCGCGGCAAAGAGCCGAATCTTTGCTCAAACAAGAAGACAAAGAAGGCTGTTTCGTGGTTAGAAATTCATCAACAAAAGGACTGTATACTTTATCCTTGTACACCAAAATGTAAGTAATGTATGTATAATCAATACGAAAATTTTAAAATGTGCCTTTACACCTTTATGTCTACTTTGTTTTCAGCGGCTGTATTGTTTTATATTTCTTAAAAGCTATTTTCTTGTGGCATTTTAAAGTAATTGTTATTTAACTCGATATGTCCCTGAACTTTTTTCGTTCAATGTTTCAGGTTTTTTGTAATAAATAACTATGATTATGCTAATTAAACTCAGTTTCAATAATTTTTTTTTATCTGAAAAATGGTTTTTTGTTCAAGGCATGTTGCCGTATGGCAACACTGGGTCATGTCGCAAGTTTCTCTCTTTTTTTAATAAAAAGCAGACCATTATACTACAATATTTTAATTAAAAGGTATTTTACATTTCAGTAGTTTCAGTTAAGTCCATCATACCGAAGAGTTTTATAAGGCGAACCTTCACTTTTTCGTTTCCGGGAAGGCCCAGGTCATTTAGGAGGTTCTCCGTAATGCTTGCAGTAATAAGTGGCAACATGGCGTCTAAATTATTGTTGAGATATTGTGGGATGTGCACTTCTATGCAGTTGCCAAGCATTCTGCACGCAAGCGTCGATCAGCCACGTGAATATAGGACTCCGTTATTTTTTACCTTTGTTTCCAATACGATAAAGGTTTATATCTCCTCTCATAGATTCGTCTAAAAGTTCTAGTAAACCGGCTAAATAGAGAATTGCGGACATATCTATGTGTGTGAGTGAATGATAAAGTTGTTTTTGTGTTTCAGACCTCATGCACACGTGAAACATTACCATATTAAGACGAACGCGAGAGGCGAATACTATCTCTCGGAGAAACATTGCTGCAATTCCATACCCGACCTGATCAATTATCATAAACACAATAGTGGTGGACTGGCTTCCAGATTAAAGACCAGTCCTTGTGATAGACCTGCACCAGCCACTGCAGGACTCAGTCATGGTAAGTACATATATGTAATCTTTCGTTGTGTCTATAATATTTTGGATGACTTCGTTTACGTTGAATATTGAAAATAGTAACTAACACGGGTATTTTATTTATTAGACAAATGGGAAATCGACCATAACGAACTGATGTTACTAGAAGAGTTAGGATCTGGCCAGTTTGGAGTTGTGCGAAGAGGAAAATGGAGAGGTTCCATCGATGTAGCGGTCAAAATGATGAAGGAGGGAACCATGTCTGAAGATGACTTTATAGATGAGGCCAAAGTGATGACGTAAGTTACTTATTTTACGTGATATATACTTTTTATAACTAAATATTTTTTGTTGGATTTTGGCAGTTCAAAATAAGATCTCAAAAGAGCTGCAAAAGTAAAATTTTTGAGCGATCGGTTCACGATAGTATATAGTTCGGCGGCTTTTCTTTAAATGTTTACAAACACGATCCATTCATTGATCATCATTGATCCATTTAATGATCCTGTCATTTTCAGTCTTGGCTTGGAACCTTTCTCAACTGTGTTATATGAAAAATTGCGTTGTTGAACAAATTGCTCTTTTGCAGTTTTCGATACGAAGTGCGAAAAATATTCAACACGTACATGCCATATACGTATATTCAATGTCATATCTGCTACTATGCCACCTGGCGGCAAAGAAAGTAGTGGGATCCCGGAAAAAAAGAAATGAGAAGCAGTGAATGAAAAAAAAAGAATGAAAGAAAACGAATAATAGAGAGGAAAGTAAAGAAAAGTTATGAATAAAGTAAAGGAATGACACAAAAAGGAAAAGAAACGAGAATAAAAGAGGTAAAAAGATGAACACGTTAAGAAAAACAGTGAAAGAGAAGATAAAACATGGAGAATGAAGAATAAGGGGTGAAAAAGGGGAAGGAGGAAAGAAAAGGCAAGAAAGTAAGAGAAAAGAGTGAAGTAGTCAGAAAGAATGTCAATAATAAACAAAGAGAGAAATCTGAGTACCAAAAGAGACTGCACAGTCAAAAACTAAGGGAGTGGAAAAATAAGAAGAGCCAAAGAGGCAACTATTGAGAAAAAGAGTCAAAAAAAATCTCTAAGATTATGATCTTCCAAAAAGTTCGTCTCTGTTTGAAAGAATGTACCAAGACTCTCAGTTTTCACTTAAAGCAATTACCCAATTGTTTCAGATGAAAACATTGCATTGTGGTACAAATCAAAATGAAATAAGAGGCTTAATAACATGTTTTCTTCACGAAAATGCTTGTTCCCAAGCATCCTTTCTTTTCACCTAATGTCGATAGGAAATTCGTGATATTTCGATACAAAGTGCGAAAAATATTTAACACCTTCACTGCCAGTGAGTATTCGAGTGACATTTAAGGTACTGTTACCCTCTAGAAGACTAAAAAATAGCACATTTTGAACATGGAGGGATAGACTCATTGGTCAGAGAAGAAGAGGAAGATCCAGAACAAGGTTCTTTAATGAAGACATGAAAAATATGAGAATACGTGCTTATTGGAGGAAGGCCTTGGATAGGGACGACTGGAGAGAAATTCTTGAAGGGGCTAGGACCCAGGCAGGGTTTAAAGCCAGATGATGATGATGATGACGATAACAGTACCTTAACGCCTTAAAAACCATGTAGCAACGCTTGAGGCCAGACCGGAACTTCCAACGGGACCAGTTAGTGAGGTGAGAGGAAGAGGCAATGAGAACAAGGTACGCAAGAACTTCGGAGATTCAGAAGAAAAAGGTAAATGAGAAAAGAAACTAAATGGAAAACAGAAAGTGAAACAAGAAGGAAAGCAAAGGGAGAAGAATAGAGCGAAGTACGACAAAAATGAAAGAATACCATAGAAAATACGCTACGAAAAGGAGACATAATGGAGGCTGAAAGAAGGAAAATATTAAGAAAAAAAAAATGATAAAGATGGATAATGGAGAATAGAGAGTGAAAGAGAATCCAAAAAGAGGTAAATGTAAAGAAAAATAGTGAATGATGCGAAAAAATAGGAAAAATGTAAAATAAATAGTGTAAGAAAGTGAAATGGAGAAAAAAAAAGAAAAAAGTAAGAGGAAAATTTAGTAAATGAAACTAAACTATTTGAATTAGTAAAGAAAAAATGCCGAGAATAGATAAAGAAAGACATTTAAGGGGAAAACAAACTGGGATAGAGATTAAAAAGCAAAAAAGAGGAGAATGAGAAAGTAAAAGGGTACGAGTATAGAGAGAAAGACGAAAATATTAAGAAATAGTCAGGGAGCGAGAAAGAAATAAGAAAAAATAACCAAACACTTAAACGTTAACATCACCATATTTGAAATAAAATATAAATTAAAAATAAATAGACCGAAAAACGTCCATGGAATTAAAGAGTGAGAACAAAGAAGAAAAAGATTAGAATGAGAGTAACACTAATGAAAAAGGAAAAAATAAAGCAACTGAAGCAGAAAATTAAGCAAATTCAAATAAAGAAGTTTGAGAAACGAAATCATTGATCGAGGACTGAGGAAGAAATGAAAGGGTCCAAAAAATTATTGTCTTCAAACATAGTTCCTTTATATTTGGAATAATATAGAAATAGAAAAAATAATAGAGCGCGAAACATCAATAAAACGAAATACAGATTACGAAATGGAGAAGAAAATTAAGAAATATTATGAAAAGATCAGCGAAGAATTAAAAAAAATAAAGACAAATAATAACGAAAAGGGAAAGAATAAAGGAAAGGAGGTTTGAAATAAAAACGTGGATAGAGGGACAAAGGAAAATGGTAAATAGCAAAAATCCCAAAGATTAAAACACCCAAACATTAGTCCAACCACGATTATAGGTACTGAACGAATTGTGAAAGAATATGAGGAAGATTTTTCTGATTATCTTCATCAACGAATCAGTTATATATGACACAAGATACATGATATGTGACATATGACAAGTGAAATGACAGATAGTAAACGATTTAAGACAGAGGACAGATGACTATTGACGTATGACAGATGACTACAGTAGAGGATTTGATCTCTGTGTCGGAAAACTTTTTTAGACAGCACAAAGTATCCTGCGCCTATTGTCAAACGTCACTTGTCAAAATAATGATTAAATAATAGTAATCAGAGTGTAGAAGTGACGTTAGATTGTATTCTTTTTATTTTTTAGCAAACTACAACATACAAATTTGGTACAATTGTATGGCGTTTGCAGCAAAAATAGACCTATTTATATCGTGACGGAATACATGAGGTACGGATCTCTTCTGAACCATCTGAGACGACATAAGCAATCTTTAAGTAATAACCAAGGACTTTTACTAGACATGTGCATACAAGTAAGTACCGAACGCGT